>BPLQ01004116.1:0-15379 GCA_021605075.1 Caerostris darwini
ATGTGAGTACTATTTACTAGTCCACACGGTCGTCAACCCTATGTATTAATGATTTTGTATATGCATTAGTACCTTACGTCGTCAACCCTATGTATTAGCACCTAATGACGTTAGATCAAAGTGCATAACATTCGAAAAATAATATATGGTGTAGAGTAGTTTAAAAATGAAAATCAATTTTCAATAATCGATACTGTACTAAAACATCGATTTATATATCCATGAGGAATTCATATTGTCAATCACTGCAGTAGGAAATCACTCATATTCAAGAGAATACTCCACACCATCTGTTTGAGAAGTGCCAAAATGTCGGTGTGACTGCAGACTCGGAATCATTAAACGGTCGCCTCTTTCTCTCTCGGAGATCGATGGAAGCTTCGGTTTAATTTTAGAAAAAGCTCTTACTTTTTCGCAAAAAAACCATTCCTTAATGGTTTTCCAGGAGCACGTGCTGGTGTACCTTGACACACAATTCCGCGGCTTGAAGCGATACCGTAAATTTTTGAGAGGGAACCAAACATAAAACTTGTTCCAAACATGGTAAGAAAAAGAAAAGAACTATAAACATTGTTGAAGTGGAGGAGTTTTTCAATAAGTTCGTAGCGCACCAAAAAAAATTTGTGTTTTCGCAATTTGCGAAAGTTTATTTTCCGTGGGTGTTTTTCTTTCCCCTGTGTTTGTTTAAAAGATAATGTTCTTCGATACTTTCTTATTCAAACTGTTTTCGATGAAACACCCATAAAAAAAAGAAAAGAAAAGAAAAGAAAACACCTATTACTTTTCTGTGTTATTTTTGAGAAACTCATTCTTTCAAGGATTCTTTAGTGTTTGTAGTGTCCTATAAACTTATTTATGTGTATTCATATCGTATTTTATTCGTTTTTTCTATACACAATCTGTATTAGACATCTTCATATGGCTTGTATTATCTTTTTACCATGCGTATTCATTATGTGTATCATTATGTATATCATCTTCATTTACGTGTATTCATTAGACATATCATCATTTACGGCTTTTGTTATCTTTATAGGATTTATGTGTATTCATATCACATTTTATTCATTTTTCTTATACACAATCTATATAGACATTATACGATAAATCTATAGGTCAGGATGTTCTTCCATTGGGCTTGGTGGGAAAGGTCAGAATGTTCTAATGCCATCCTTAGGGTTATTTGTTCTAAACAACAGTAGCACCATACAACTGTTGACACATGAGTACAATGTACTAGACCCTACCGTCGTTCATCTCGTGTAATACTGATTCTGCTTAATTCCTACTACTGCAGTACCTATTGACATTAGATCAATGTGCACAACATTCGAAAACAAACCATCTTCATGATATATAGTATAGACCAGTTTGAAAAATTAAAATCGATTTTTATTAATCGATATATCAATTTATACATCCATAAGGATTTATATTGTCTATCACTGTTCTACGGAATCACTCCTACTCGAGAGAGGCGGTGGCATGTATGTTCATTAGTGGTTCAGAATCCATGTTAAATAGTAGGTTCCTGTCTAATTAGCCTAAAGTGTGCCAAAAATGACCGTAGAGCGTCAAACCAAACCAAACAAACCTACTCGGGGAATATTCCAACTAATTCTGCTTCATTCCTGCTACTGTGGTGCCTACTGATGTTAGATGCACAACATTCGAAAAATGATATATGGTATAGGCCAGTTTGTAAATGAAAATCAATTTTCAATCATCGATACTCAACTAAAGCATCGATTTTTGAGGAATTCACATTGCCAATCACTGCTGTAGGGAATCCCGCCCACTCTAGGGAATATTCCGACCGACTATATTGCTGTTTGAGAAGTGCCAAAATGTCGGTGTGGCTGCAGACTCGGAATCATTAAACGGTCGCCTCTTTCTCTCTCGGAGATCGATGGAAGCTTCGGTTTAATTTTAGAAAAAGCTCTTACTTTTTCGCAAAAAAACCATTCCTTAATGGTTTTCCTGGAGCACGTGCCGGCGTACCTAGATATACAATTCCGCGGCCTGAAGCGACACCGTAAATTTTTGAGAGGGAACCAAACATAAAACTTGCTCCAAACATGGTAGGAAAAAGAAATGAACTAAAAACAATGTTGAAGTGGAGGAGTTTTTTAATAAGTTCGTAGTACACCCAAAAAAAATTGTGTTTTCGCTATTTTCGGAAGTTCTTTCCCCTTTGTTTGTTTAAAGGATGATTTTCTAGGATACTTTCTTATTCAAACTGCTGTCGATGAAACGCCCATAAAAAAGAAAAGAAAATAGCTATTACTTTTTTGTGTTATCTTTTTGAAACTTATTCTTTCAAGGATTTTTTAGTGGTGTCCTATAGTAATGAAAATTTCTTTTTGAAACTTGTAGAATGTCTATCTTACCGTACCAAATGGATTTTACTTAGTGAATAACATTTTTTAGGCCATGTTAGTTACATTCATTCATAAAAATAGTGATAGACATGGTTACATCACAGTTCTTGTACAAAAGACCTGTAAACTTGAATACACATAAACTTGTTTATGTGTATTCATATCGTATTTTGTTCGGGTTTTTTCTATACACAATCTGTATTAAACATCTTCATTTATGTGTATTGATTAGACATGATGTTAACTTTTTATGGCTTTTGTTATCTTTATAGGATTTATGCATATTCATATCGCATTTTATTCATAATTCTTATATACAATCTATATAGACATTGTACGATAAATCTATAAGTCAGGATGTTCTTCTATTGGGCTTGGTGGGAAAGGTGAGAATATTTTAAGGCCACGCTTAGGGGTATTTGTTCTGAACAACAGTTGCACCATACAACTGTTGAGATATGAGTACAATGTACTAGACCCCACCGTCGTCCATCTCGTGTAATACTGATTCTGCTTCTAATATTGCAGTACCTAATGACCACAGATCAAAGTGCCCTACATTCGAAAACAGACCATTTCTATGATTTATGATATAGACCAGTGAAAAGTGAAAATCGCTTTTCAATAATCTACACATGTATCGATACTGTACAAAAACATCGATGAGGAATTTATATTGTCAATCACCGTTCTGGGGAATCACTCCCACTCATAAGAATGTTCCAACCTATTGCTGTTTGAGAAGTGCCAAAATGTCGGTGTGACAGCAGACTCGGAATCATTAAACGGTCGCCTCTTTCTCTCTCGGAGATCGATGGAAGCTTCGGTTTAATTTTAGAGAAAGCTCTTACTTTTTCGAAAAAAAAACCATTCCTTAATGGTTTTCCAGGAGCACGTGCCGGTGTACCTAGATACACAATTCCGCGGCCTGAAGCGACACCGTAAATTTTTGAGAGGGAACCAAACATAAAACTTGCTCCAAACATGTTAGGAAAAAGAAAAGAACTATAAACAATGTTGAAGTGGAGGAGTTTTTCAATAAGTTCGTAGTGCACCAAAAAAAATTTGTGTTTTCGCAATTTTCGGAAGTTCTTTTTTCCTTTCCCCTGTGTTTGTTTAAAAGATGAAGTTTTTCGATACTTTCTTATTCAAACTGTTGTCGATGAAACGCCCATAAAAAAAGAAAAGAAAATAGCTATTACTATTCTGTGTTACTTTTTGAAACTTATTCTTTCAAGGATTTTTTAGTGGTGTCCTATAGTAATGAAAATTTCTTTTTGAAACTTGTAGAATGTATATCTTACTTTACTAAGTGGATTTTCTCGTAGTAAATGGCATTTTTTAAGCCATGTTATTGACATTCATTCATAAAAAAATAGGGATAGACGTGGTTAAAAAACCTGTAAACTTGAATACATATAAACTTGTTTATGTGTATTCATATCGTATTTTATTCATTTTTTCTATTCACAATCTGTATTAGACATCTTCATGTGGCTTGTATTATCTTCATACCATTTATGTGTATCCATTATTCATCATGTGTATCATTATGTATATCATCTTCATTTATGTGTATTTATATAGCATTTTATTAATTTCTTATACACAATCTATATAGACATTGTACGATAAATCTATAGGTCAGGATGTTCTTCCATTGGGCTTGGTGGGAATGGTGAGAATGTTATAATGCCACTCTTAGGGGTATTTGTTCTAAATAACAGTTCCTCCATACAACTGTTGCGATATGAGTACATTGTACTAGACCCCGCCGTCGTCCGCCCTGTGAAATACTTATTTTACTCAATTTCTACTACTGTGTCTACTAGTGGCTAATGGCCTCAGTGCACAACATTCGAAAACAAACTATCTTCATGATATATGCTATAGACCAGTTCGAAAAATGAAAATCGATTTTCAATAATCTACAAATGTATCGATACTCTACTAAAACTAAACATCAATTTATATATCGATGAGGAATTCATATTGCCAATCACCGTTCTGGGGAATAACTCCCACTCTAGAGAATATTCCGATCTGCTGTTTGAGGGAAGTGCCAAAATGTCGGTGTGACTGCAGACTCGGAATCATTAAAGGGTCGCCTCTTTCTCGGAGATCGATGGAAGCTTCGGTTTAATTTTAGAAAAAGCTCTTACTTTTTCGCAAAAAAAACCATTCCTTAATGGTTTTCCAGGAGCACGTGCCGGCGTACCTGGATACACAATTCCACTGCTTGAAGCGACACCGTAAATTTTTGAGAGGGAACCAAACATAAAACTTGTTCCAAACATGGTAGGAAAAAGAAAAGAACTATAAACAATGTTGAAGTGGAGGAGTTTTTCCAAATGTTAGTCGTACACCAAAATAAAAAAAATTATGTTTTCCCAATTTTCGGAAGTTCTTTTTCCTATGTTTGTTTAAAAGATGATACTTTCTTATTCAAAATATTGTCGATGAAACACCCATAAAAAAAATAAAAAATAAAAAGAACAGAAAAGAAAATGGCTATTACTTTTCTGTGTTATTTTTGTGAAACTCATTTTTTCAAGGATTCGTAAGTGTGGGCGGTGTCTTACAGTAATGAAAATGTTCTTTTTGAAACCTGTAGAATCTATATATTACTTTACTAAATGGATTTTCTCGTAGTAAATAGCATTTTTTAAGCCATGTTATTTACATTCATTAAAAAAAAAAATAGGGATAGACGTGGTTATATCATAGTTCTTGTACAAAAAATGTGATTGATTGTATTATTACAATAGCTATAATGTGATTACTGTTCTGTATTATTTTTTTCCTATACACAATTTGTATTACACATCTTTATATAGCTTGTGTTATCTTTATACTATTTACGTGTATACATATCGCATTGTATTAATTTTTCTTATGCACAATCTATATAGGCATTGTACAGTCATCACAGGTCAGGATGTTCTTCCATTGGGTTTGATAGGAAAAGTTAGAATGTTCTAATACCACTCTTAGGGGTATTTGTTCTGAACAACAGTTGCACCATACAACTGTTGCGATATGACTATAGACCCCTTTGATGACTAGACTTTAACTCATTCTAAAGAGTAAGATTACTAGACCCCACTGTCGTCAACCCCATGTAATACTGATTCAGCTCCATTTCTACTATTGTAGTGTGTAATGATGTCAGATCAAAGTACACATCATTCGAAAACAAATCATCTTCATGATATATGGTATAGTTCAAAAACTGAAAATCGATTTTCAATAATCTACACATGTATCGATACTCTACAAATACATCGATGAGGAATTTATATTGCCAATCAGTGCTCTGGGAAATCACTCCCATTCGAGAGACTATTCCAACCTTTCCTATTCCGAAAGTGCCAAAATGTCGTTGTGACTGCAGACTCGGAATCATTAAACGGTCGCCTCTTTCTTTCTCGGAGATCGATGGAAGCTTCGGTTTAATTTTAGAAAAAGGCTCTGCTTTTCGCAAAAAACCATTCCTTAATGGTTTTCCCCGGAGCATGTGCCGGTGTACCTAGATACACAATTCCGCGGCATGAAGCGATACCGTAAATTTTTGAGAGTGAACCAAACATTAAACTTGTTCCAAACACGGTAAGAAAAAGAAATGAACTAAAAACAATGTTGAAGTGGAGGAGTTTTTCAATAAGTTCTCCGTACACCAAAAGAATTTCTGTTTGCGCAATTTTCAGAAGTTGATTTTCCATAGTTTTTTTTCCCCCTTTCTCTTATGTTTGTTTAAAAGATGATGTACCAGGATACTTTCTTATTCAAACTGTTGTCGATGAAACTCGACAATGTCTTCCATGTTAATTTTGTGAAACTCATTCTTTCAAGGATTCTTAAGTGTGTGTGGTATCTAACAGTAATAAAAAGTTCTTTTTGTAGTAAATAGCATTTTTTTAATCTATGTTATTTACACAGTCATTCATAAAAAATAGTGTTAGACATGGTTACACAATAATATAATATAATAATTGATGATTTTTGCAATTGATATTTAATTAAATCACGTTTGTTTTCTCGCTGAAATCAATTTCAAATTAATAATTCATTTTAAAATTCATGCACCATTAATTAGTTATTTTTATGTTAGTTAAATATAGCTCATAAGAAGTATTTCTAAAAGCTTTACCTCATTCTAAGGACTATTTCTAACGGCTTTAGCACTTTTTGATGAGTATTTCTAGAGGCTTTAGCTCATTCTTTCTTACCTTATCAAATGTATTTTGTCTTAGAGAATAGCATTTTTTAAGCCATGTCATTTACATTCATTCATAAAAAAGTAGTGATAGACATGGTTACACCATAATCATTTTCAAATTAATAATTCATTTAAAAATTAATACGACATTAATTAGTTATTTTTATGTTAGTTAAATATAATAGACTTTAGCTCATTCTAAGGAATCTTTCTAGAGGCTTTACTTCGTTTTAAGAAATTTTTCTTGAGACTTTAACTCATTCCAAATAGCTTTTCTAGAAGCTTTATCTCATTCTAAAGGACTTTCTAGAGGTTTTACGTCATTCTACAGGGATTTCTAGAGGTTTAACGTCATTCTAAAGAGTCTTTCTAGAGGTTTTACGTCATTCTAAAGAGTCTTTCTAGAAGTTTTACCTCATTCTCAGGAATCTTTTTAAAACTTTTAAATGTTTAATATTTCTTCTTTAAAACAGGATTTGGAAAGTGGTTTTTATGTTTTAATGTTTAAATGTTTTATTGAAGAATTTTAAAATGTTTAATATAAATAAAATTTTTAAATGTTGAAAAATTGATTTTATATTTGATATATCGTTCATTCCTTCGAAAATATTAGCATCCATTATATAATAAGCTTTGAATGTGGTGCATTGAAAATTTATTACAAACGAAACATAATCTTTTCGTAATCACCATTAGATTGTTGATCCGTACTATCTCTTGACGTAATATTCCAATGGTGCATTCATTCCATTAAACTCCAAACTAACAGACTTTAGCTCATTCTAAGGAGTCTTTCTATAGGTTTTATCTCATTCTAAAAAGTCTTTCTAGATGCTTTACTCATTTTAAAAGTCTTTCTAAAGGCTTTATCTCATTCTAAAAAGTTTTTCTAGAGGCTTTATCTCATTCTAAGCAATCTTTCTAGTGGCTTTAGCTCATTCTATGGAGTTTTTCTAGAGGCTTTATCTCATTTTAAGGAGGTTTTCTTGGCTTTAGCTCATTCTAAAATGTCTTTCTGGTGGCTTTAGCTCATTCGAAAAGTCTTTCTATAGGCTTTAGCTCATTCTAAAAAAATCTTTCTAGAAAAATCTTTCTTTAGCTCATTCTAAAAAGCTCATTCAAAAGCATTGGCCATTCTCCACTTTATCTCTCAGGCGACTATTTAACAGGATGGTAATAATATTCTATAACTAAGTGGGGGGCAGCTTCTGTTGTGATACAGCACGCGTAGGTAGAAGTCTGCCTTGTAGTCTAGTATATGATTCTATAATTAATCATTCTCCACTAGTGTCACATGCGACTATAATATGACTGTCATATGTCTATATAGTAATCTGAAATTTTATAACTAGTCATTTTCCACTAGTGTCACATATGACTTTTTAATACGACTGTCATATGACTATCTAATTACTGTGAGATTCTACAACTAGCCATTCTTCTCTAGTGTTTCTGATGTGACTCTTTAATACGATTCTATAATTTTCGAAATTTCTACATTGAATTAGCTAAAGCCATTTTCAAATTTAAACCAAAATATACGACAGCACAGTTTTATAAAATACTCCATTAGTCCATTAACACTCCATACTCCATTTATAAAACACTCTTTTACCCAACTAGCCATTCTCCTCTAGTGTTTCTGATGTGACTCTTTAATACGATTTATAATTTTCGAAATTTCTACACTGAATTAGCTAAAGCCATTTTCAAATTTAAACTAAAACATACGATAGCACAGTTTTATAAAATGCTCCATTAGTCCATTAACACTCCATACTCCATTTATAAAACACTCCATTACCCAACCAGCCATTCTCCTCTAGTGTTTCTGATGTGACTCTTTAATACGATTCTATAATTTTCGAAATTTCTACACTGAATTAGCTAAAGCCATTTTCAAATTTAAACTAAAACATACGATAGCACAGTTTTATAAAATGCTCCATTAGTCCATTAACACTCCATACTCCATTTATAAAACACTCCATTACCCAACCAGTCATTCTCCTCTAGTGTTTCTGATGTGACTCTTTAATACGATTCTATAATTTTCGAAATTTCTACATTGAATTAGATAAAGCCATTTTCAAATTTAAACTAAAACATACGATAGCACAGTTTTATAAAATGCTCCATTAGTCCATTAACACTCCATACTCCATTTATAAAACACTCCATTACCCAACCAGTCATTCTCCTCTAGTGTTTCTGATGTGACTCTTTAATACGATTCTATAATTTTCGAAATTTCTACATTGAATTAGATAAAGCCATTTTCAAATTTAAACTAAAACATACGATAGCACAGTTTTATAAAATGCTCCATTAGTCCATTAACACTCCATACTCCATTTATAAAACACTCCATTACCCAACCAGTCATTCTCCTCTAGTGTTTCTGATGTGACTCTTTAATACGATTCTATAATTTTCGAAATTTCTACATTGAATTAGATAAAGCCATTTTCAAATTTAAACTAAAACATACGATAGCACAGTTTTATAAAATGCTCCATTAGTCCATTAACACTCCATACTCCATTTATAAAACACTCCATTACCCAACCAGTCATTCTCCTCTAGTGTTTCTGATGTGACTCTTTAATACGATTCTATAATTTTCGAAATTTCTACACTGAATTAGCTAAAGCCATTTTCAAATTTAAACTAAAACATACGATAGCACAGTTTTATAAAATGCTCCATTAGTCCATTAACACTCCATACTCCATTTATAAAACACTCCATTACCCAACCAGTCATTCTCCTCTAGTGTTTCTGATGTGACTCTTTAATACGATTCTATAATTTTCGAAATTTCTACATTGAATTAGATAAAGCCATTTTCAAATTTAAACTAAAACATACGATAGCACAGTTTTATAAAATGCTCCATTAGTCCATTAACACTCCATACTCCATTTATAAAACACTCCATTACCCAACCAGCCATTCTCCTCTAGTGTTTCTGATGTGACTCTTTAATACGATTCTATAATTTTCGAAATTTCTACACTGAATTAGCTAAAGCCATTTTCAAATTTAAACTAAAACATACGATAGCACAGTTTTATAAAATGCTCCATTAGTCCATTAACACTCCATACTCCATTTATAAAACACTCCATTACCCAACCAGTCATTCTCCTCTAGTGTTTCTGATGTGACTCTTTAATACGATTCTATAATTTTCGAAATTTCTACATTGAATTAGATAAAGCCATTTTCAAATTTAAACTAAAACATACGATAGCACAGTTTTATAAAATGCTCCATTAGTCCATTAACACTCCATACTCCATTTATAAAACACTCCATTACCCAACTAGCCATTCTCCTCTAGTGTTTCTGATGTGACTCTTTAATACGATTCTATAATTTTCGAAATTTCTACATTGAATTAGATAAAGCCATTTTCAAATTTAAACTAAAACATACGATAGCACAGTTTTATAAAATGCTCCATTAGTCCATTAACACTCCATACTCCATTTATAAAACACTCCATTACCCAACCAGTCATTCTCCTCTAGTGTTTCTGATGTGACTCTTTAATACGATTCTATAATTTTCGAAATTTCTACATTGAATTAGATAAAGCCATTTTCAAATTTAAACTAAAACATACGATAGCACAGTTTTATAAAATGCTCCATTAGTCCATTAACACTCCATACTCCATTTATAAAACACTCCATTACCCAACTAGCCATTCTCCTCTAGTGTTTCTGATGTGACTCTTTAATACGATTCTATAATTTTCGAAATTTCTACACTGAATTAGCTAAAGCCATTTTCAAATTTAAACTAAAACATACGATAGCACAGTTTTATAAAATGCTCCATTAGTCCATTAACACTCCATACTCCATTTATAAAACACTCCATTACCCAACTAGCCATTCTCCTCTAGTGTTTCTGATGTGACTCTTTAATACGACTCTATAATTTTCGAAATTTCTACATTGAATTAGATAAAGCCATTTTCAAATTTAAACTAAAACATACGATAGCACAGTTTTATAAAATGCTCCATTAGTCCATTAACACTCCATACTCCATTTATAAAACACTCCATTACCCAACTAGCCATTCTCCTCTAGTGTTTCTGATGTGACTCTTTAATACGATTCTATAATTTTCGAAATTTCTACATTGAATTAGATAAAGCCATTTTCAAATTTAAACTAAAACATACGATAGCACAGTTTTATAAAATGCTCCATTAGTCCATTAACACTCCATACTCCATTTATAAAACACTCCATTACCCAACCAGCCATTCTCCTCTAGTGTTTCTGATGTGACTCTTTAATACGATTCTATAATTTTCGAAATTTCTACACTGAATTAGCTAAAGCCATTTTCAAATTTAAACTAAAACATACGATAGCACAGTTTTATAAAATGCTCCATTAGTCCATTAACACTCCATACTCCATTTATAAAACACTCCATTACCCAACTAGCCATTTCTCCTCTAGTGTTTCTGATGTGACTCTTTAATACGATTCTATAATTTTCGAAATTTCTACATTGAATTAGATAAAGCCATTTTCAAATTTAAACTAAAACATACGATAGCACAGTTTTATAAAATGCTCCATTAGTCCATTAACACTCCATACTCCATTTATAAAACACTCCATTACCCAACTAGCCATTCTCCTCTAGTGTTTCTGATGTGATTCTTTAATACGATTCTATAATTTTCGAAATTTCTACATTGAATTAGATAAAGCCATTTTCAAATTTAAACTAAAACATACGATAGCACAGTTTTTTATAAAATGCTCCATTAGTCCATTAACACTCCATACTCCATTTATAAAACACTCCATTACCCAACTAGCCATTCTCCTCTAGTGTTTCTGATGTGACTCTTTAATACGATTCTATAATTTTCGAAATTTCTACATTGAATTAGCTAAAGCCATTTTCAAATTTAAACTAAAACATACGATAGCACAGTTTTATAAAATGCTCCATTAGTCCATTAACACTCCATACTCCATTTATAAAACACTCCATTACCCAACTAGCCATTCTCTCTCTAGTGTTTCTGATGTGACTCTTTAATACGATTCTATAATTTTCGAAATTTCTACATTGAATTAGATAAAGCCATTTTCAAATTTAAACTAAAACATACGATAGCACAGTTTTATAAAATGCTCCATTAGTCCATTAACACTCCATACTCCATTTATAAAACACTCCATTACCCAACTAGCCATTCTCCTCTAGTGTTTCTGATGTGACTCTTTAATACGATTCTATAATTTTCGAAATTTCTACATTGAATTAGCTAAAGCCATTTTCAAATTTAAACTAAAACATACGATAGCACAGTTTTATAAAATGCTCCATTAGTCCATTAACACTCCATACTCCATTTATAAAACACTCCATTACCCAACTAGCCATTCTCCTCTAGTGTTTCTGATGTGACTCTTTAATACGATTCTATAATTTTCGAAATTTCTACATTGAATTAGATAAAGCCATTTTCAAATTTAAACTAAAACATACGATAGCACAGTTTTATAAAATGCTCCATTAGTCCATTAACACTCCATACTCCATTTATAAAACACTCCATTACCCAACTAGCCATTCTCCTCTAGTGTTTCTGATGTGACTCTTTAATACGATTCTATAATTTTCGAAATTTCTACACTGAATTAGCTAAAGCCATTTTCAAATTTAAACTAAAACATACGATAGCACAGTTTTATAAAATGCTCCATTAGTCCATTAACACTCCATACTCCATTTATAAAACACTCCATTACCCAACTAGCCATTCTCCTCTAGTGTTTCTGATGTGACTCTTTAATACGATTCTATAATTTTCGAAATTTCTACATTGAATTAGCTAAAGCCATTTTCAAATTTAAACTAAAACATACGATAGCACAGTTTTATAAAATGCTCCATTAGTCCATTAACACTCCATACTCCATTTATAAAACACTCCATTACCCAACTAGCCATTCTCCTCTAGTGTTTCTGATGTGACTCTTTAATACGATTCTATAATTTTCGAAATTTCTACATTGAATTAGCTAAAGCCATTTTCAAATTTAAACTAAAACATACGATAGCACAGTTTTATAAAATGCTCCATTAGTCCATTAACACTCCATACTCCATTTATAAAACACTCCATTACCCAACCAGCCATTCTCCTCTAGTGTTTCTGATGTGACTCTTTAATACGATTCTATAATTTTCGAAATTTCTACATTGAATTAGATAAAGCCATTTTCAAATTTAAACTAAAACATACGATAGCACAGTTTTATAAAATGCTCCATTAGTCCATTAACACTCCATACTCCATTTATAAAACACTCCATTACCCAACCAGCCATTCTCCTCTAGTGTTTCTGATGTGACTCTTTTAATACGACTCTATAATTTTCGAAATTTCTACATTGAATTAGATAAAGCCATTTTCAAATTTAAACTAAAACATACGATAGCACAGTTTTATAAAATGCTCCATTAGTCCATTAACACTCCATACTCCATTTATAAAACACTCCATTACCCAACCAGCCATTCTCCTCTAGTGTTTCTGATGTGACTCTTTAATACGATTCTATAATTTTCGAAATTTCTACATTGAATTAGATAAAGCCATTTTCAAATTTAAACTAAAACATACGATAGCACAGTTTTATAAAATGCTCCATTAGTCCATTAACACTCCATACTCCATTTATAAAACACTCCATTACCCAACCAGTCATTCTCCTCTAGTGTTTCTGATGTGACTCTTTAATACGATTCTATAATTTTCGAAATTTCTACATTGAATTAGATAAAGCCATTTTCAAATTTAAACTAAAACATACGATAGCACAGTTTTATAAAATGCTCCATTAGTCCATTAACACTCCATACTCCATTTATAAAACACTCCATTACCCAACCAGCCATTCTCCTCTAGTGTTTCTGATGTGACTCTTTAATACGATTCTATAATTTTCGAAATTTCTACACTGAATTAGCTAAAGCCATTTTCAAATTTAAACTAAAACATACGATAGCACAGTTTTATAAAATGCTCCATTAGTCCATTAACACTCCATACTCCATTTATAAAACACTCCATTACCCAACCAGCCATTCTCCTCTAGTGTTTCTGATGTGACTCTTTAATACGATTCTATAATTTTCGAAATTTCTACATTGAATTAGATAAAGCCATTTTCAAATTTAAACTAAAACATACGATAGCACAGTTTTATAAAATGCTCCATTAGTCCATTAACACTCCATACTCCATTTATAAAACACTCCATTACCCAACTAGCCATTCTCCTCTAGTGTTTCTGATGTGACTCTTTAATACGATTCTATAATTTTCGAAATTTCTACACTGAATTAGCTAAAGCCATTTTCAAATTTAAACTAAAACATACGATAGCACAGTTTTATAAAATGCTCCATTAGTCCATTAACACTCCATACTCCATTTATAAAACACTCCATTACCCAACTAGCCATTCTCCTCTAGTGTTTCTGATGTGACTCTTTAATACGACTCTATAATTTTCGAAATTTCTACATTGAATTAGCTAAAGCCATTTTCAAATTTAAACTAAAACATACGATAGCACAGTTTTATAAAAATGCTCCATTAGTCCATTAACACTCCATACTCCATTTATAAAACACTCCATTACCCAACTAGCCATTCTCCTCTAGTGTTTCTGATGTGACTCTTTAATACGATTCTATAATTTTCGAAATTTCTACATTGAATTAGATAAAGCCATTTTCAAATTTAAACTAAAACATACGATAGCACAGTTTTATAAAATGCTCCATTAGTCCATTAACACTCCATACTCCATTTATAAAACACTCCATTACCCAACCAGCCATTCTCCTCTAGTGTTTCTGATGTGACTCTTTAATACGATTCTATAATTTTCGAAATTTCTACACTGAATTAGCTAAAGCCATTTTCAAATTTAAACTAAAACATACGATAGCACAGTTTTATAAAATGCTCCATTAGTCCATTAACACTCCATTTATAAAACACTCCATTACCCAACTAGCCATTTTCCTCTAGTGTTTCTGATGTGACCCTTTAATACGACTCTATAATTTTCGAAATTTCTACATTGAATTAGCTAAAGCCATTTTCAAATTTAAACTAAAACATACGATAGCACAGTTTTATAAAATGCTCCATTAGTCCATTAACACTCCATACTCCATTTATAAAACACTCCATTACCCAACTAGCCATTCTCCTCTAGTGTTTCTGATGTGACTCTTTAATAGGACTCTATAATTTTCGAAATTTCTACATTGAATTAGCTAAAGCCATTTCAAATTTAAACTAAAAACATACGATAGCACAGTTTTTATAAAATGCTCCCATTAGTCCATTAACACTCCATACTCCATTTATAAAAACACTCCATTACCCAACTTCAGCATTGCCTTCCCCTCTATGTTTCTGATGTGACTCTTTTAATATGATTCTATAATTTTCGAAATTTCTACATTGAATTAGCTAAAAGCCATTTTCAAATTTAAACTAAAACATACGATAGCAACAGTTTTATAAAATGCTCCATTAGTCCATTAACACTCCATACTCCATTTATAAAACACTCCATTACCCAACTAGCCATTTCTCCTCTAGTGTTTGATGTGACTCTTTTCAATACGATTCTATAATTTTCGGAAATTTCTACATTGAATTAGCTAAAGCCATTTTAAATTTTAAACTAAAACATACGATAGC
>BPLQ01004122.1:600000-913468 GCA_021605075.1 Caerostris darwini
TTATTTAACAATAATAGAAATTTTTTTTTTCTTAGAATTATGTTGCTGTCTAAAACTAGTTTAATATTTTTCATCAGAAATTCAAAAGAATCTTTTTTCTTATGAAAGGTATTCTTCCTGTAATTTTTCATTCGTAGATTAGTCTTTTCTCTACAGGAAACCTGTCAGTGTCTCCTTTTAAGTATACAATTTGATGATGCGTGAAATTTCTTTGGTATATTACTGGGGCATTTTTACTTAGTTATCAAAATTCTTTCCAATTCCTCAAGTTTCCGAGGTATTAATTGAAGCCATCCATCAACAGTTTCTGGAACAAAACGATGATGGCACTTCTTCGGTCCTTAATCTCAGTTGGTTCCACTCCGTTGACCAATCGGAGGTGCTTAAGGCAAAAAAAAATTTATTCAAAATCGATTGCGTAAGTGTGACAAGGTTGTCATCAATCGGAAATGTGTAGCATGTATAAAGAACTAACGTGTAGTGTTGGAAATTTCAAACGGTTTCGATTTACAGAGTATTCAATATTACCATTTCTGATAATGCCATTGATATTTTGTGGAAGTAAATGTGTTTAGGAGTCATATTGATTTTTACATATTGCTGTACTTTTGAAAACTAACGATTATCTGTCTAAAATGTTTTGTTTACAAATATGTTTATGCTTAATGAACTATATATATCTATAGATATATGCGTTGTCAAAATTTTGTTACATTAAAAGAATGATTGTTAATAACCGTAAAGTTTAAATACTTAAAATTAAAAAAAAATTATATTAATAAAATTTTATTTGTAATTTTACTTGTAAATAAAGTTTTATTAACTTTTAAATTTAATCCAAGCTTTCAAAAAGGCACTTAACAGACTTTTTAAAACATGCGTCTTTTCAAACACGTAAACGAAAAGTAAACTAGAGAGAAATGAGACAAACTGTATTGAAATAAATAAACTAAATATTTTATTTAAAGAAATATATAACTTTAGATGTAAAAGAATAGGCTTACTTCTCTTACAAAAGGAAGATAATTAGATATTTGTCTTTAATGTAATTCGTTGTATTATATTTATCAGCAGAAACATTTAGTTTAAGATATAAATTCATCGGTATGTTCAAGGTATTCAGTTAATAAGGCTCACATTTTCCAGTATATATGATATAATTTCATCTGTATGGCCATTCAGAATTTGCTATTAGACGGGAAAAGAAAGAAAAACTGAAATGGAACATAACACCACATTTAATCGGTGAAAATCGCGGAAATTGATATGCAGTCTCTCATTCTAGAGACTCGTATTTCTCATTAAGAGATACGTAACCACCTTAACACTACATATCCAGGGAAAGGCATAATGGGTCGCGCCATTGCTAGACCTACATGTTCTTTGCTTGGGTGAATAGTAGAATGAATGTATCTTTGTCATATTTCTTTGTGGCTAACTTGTAAATAATGCAAGTATGCCAAAATAAAGAGTTAGTCAGCATAATCAACCCGTGGTGGTTTGTCAGAGGGATATAAATCTACCAAAATCTTGATCTTGTTCCCATCATTGGTTTTCTTTCCAAAATTTTCAGATTGTTTGGTGAGATGGAATTAAATAATAAGAAACCAGGCTGTGTACCATTCAAGTGTTAGAAGCTGAATGAAAAAGTATCGTGTAATATGATACCGCATATGAGCTATTTCCGAGAAACAAAAAATGTTAATGCCCTTAGCTAGCCGTAAGTATAAGATCTCTCCAGCTGTTTTTATTTATTGCTTATTATTTGCTTATTATTATTATTAGTTTTCTTATTTGCTTTCTCTTATTCAACTGCATAGGAGAAAATCTCTCTCCTGACAATAGGTCAAAATAGACCTCTGTGTGAATTTATATATATATATATATATATATATATATATATTTGCTTTTATTTTTGTTAAATTTTTAAATTATGTTACAATGTGAAAATTAATTTCAATAATTGCAGGTCACCAAAAAAAAAAAACATATATTTTTTAAGACTCCAATGCGTAAGGCTACCAATACATTCTTGGCCTTGGTCTAGGTCTTCATAGCAGTGATAGTCATGCTCGAAATCACTCGTGTGGATCTATAATTAAATTTAATTCTAATCTTGTCTACCTTTTTTTTATTTCATCTTTTCCTTTAAATATTTTAACATTTTTGCTATCGTGTAACTACAGAAGTAGGCTTCAATAACTTTTCGTTGTCCAACCGAATATAATTCTAGACGATAGAACTATAATATCTAAGCTTTTACGTTTTAATTATTTTATTTTTCAATATTTTTTTTTCTTGAGTCTTCTTACTCTCTACTTTATATTAGATTTTCCAATCCAATTTACTTTTCCTCTGTTATCTTAATCATTTCATCATCTCATTCATTTGTTTATGAGATGTTTGTGGGCACAGAGGATCTTCTAGCGACGGTAATTGTATTTATGGCAGACATGAATATAAAACCTGAAATTTTCGAGCTCATTCAGAAGTCCTTTCTGTGTCATTGGAGACTACATTGCTGTCCAAGCCAGACAGTATAATAACACTTATTTTCATGAACAACACCTATAACAATTTTATTCTCCTCTTTCCACCCTTTCCACAAGCTATTTTGTAAACATGTTCAATGGTCTGCAGAATGATTAACATAGGTTTTGTTAGCATAATATAGTTTATTTCATTTGGAAGTCAACTAATTTACAATAATAAACTTTCTATCTGTGAATAGTTAAAATATTTTAGTAGAAGGAGATGCATGATACCCTTTCTTATGTAAAATGATAATCTATCTAAAAGCAATGTAAAATGTAAAATGATCATTTTTTTAAAAGTTTGGAGACTATTAAATCATATTAGTGACTAATGGAAAGAAAACGCAACAGTATTTGCATTTAAAAACTTTAATATATTCTTTGTTAAATTGCTTTCCTTTGTTTGGTTAATAGTTAGCAAAATTAAATGTTACTTAATTAGTGCTAAATAATTAATGTGTTGTTACTTAATTTGTTGGACTGTCCCCTCAGAAAATATTTTTCAATGCAATTGTAGCTCAGTTCATTTATCAATAAAGTTATCCTGTATTTCTTAATTTAAATTTATTTGATTCGGTTGAATTTAAAGTAATTGCTTAAACACTAATTTTAACAAAATAAGTTTAAATATGCAATAAAATAATTTTTTCCGAAGTGTGCAAGCTGTTTACGAATACTGGGCACTTGGAACTTTCCGAATGTATAGTGCATTAGTACCCGTGACCGTATATATAGCAAATTCAGCATATTCAGTGTGTGCTACAAGGAGGACTTCTAATAATAAGTCAAAAAATACCAAGTACAAAATTGAAAAGTTACATAACAATAATAAATCAATATAAAAATATTTATACTGATATTTAAATGAGTGTTACTATCCCATTGCAAAAGGATTTGTCCTTGCGTCACCTAACAAATACTCAATCAAATGCAATTACGTATTCGTAATAAATATTGAAAATTTGTTTTTCAAAATTAGGCATTGAAAGCAACATCAAAACTGTACATGTAATTCATAAAAATAGGTAAGTTTATTTAACTTTGATTAACTCGTTGAAATAACATTTTACTCGAAAAATAATGCAGGGTAAAATGCTTTGCCATGAAAAAAATCTACAAATATTCTCTTTATTTATCAATAAACATACTCAATTGGAAAAATGAACTCAATCTATACTTCGCAAAAAAAGGCTTCATCCGCCTTTTGAAATAAAAAACAATGTTATATAAATCACTGTAATGAACATCCAAAACGAATTTTCACACAGCGCCAGCAAAACACTTCTTCATCCAGTCATTACAGAACTGAATTAAAGATAATGATTGCAAATGCCTGGCAATGCACGATGCCATTAAAGCGTACTTGATGACTTCCAGAACGCTGTGATTTAAGTTAAAAAAAACAGTCAAAAATATTACTGTAAAAAAGCATCGGAAAAAAGGCGGAGTTATTTTTCGATATACTGAAGATGTGTTAAAGAGAATAATAAAAATAGCAGAAAAGAGAAAATTTCATCTGTTCTAAAGGTAATTTAAAACTTCTGTGACAAGTGGCAAGAAAAAAAAAAACTAAATAAATAATAATAACATAAAAGAATCGGATTCCTTGTTATTTCTCCAGCGCTCAATTCATTCCTTCTCATTTTAGATCGTATATCGCTGAATAAAATCAGCTTGTACTACTAGAACGACGTTTCATGTAATAAATTGATCTATAAGCCATCAACCTTATCAAATTTAAAAAATCGGTGGCTTTTCATCGTATATGAGCCTTTTTTATTGAGTGCTTTAAATTATACTCTCTTTTGTCCTCTTGCTATATTTCCCTCACTTTATCCTTTTGTGAGGTAAGTTATTTTATTTTCTTTTAGACACATATGTATCCGTCACTCGAGAATTCCAGACAAGACTCATGCTGCAGTATCCATTCAATTTATTCCACTTAGATGATTCTAACAACCAAGGCCTACATTTTTTTATCTCTGTTCCACAAATTATTCTCTTGGAAATTTATTTCCATGTAGTTTCATGTTTTCCTAAGTTATCAGTTTATGATTTCATATTTTGCTTGGACTGATCAATTATCTTTTATTAAACCTTTTCAATTGAAGGGATATAAATGATTTTATAAATGCAGCATTGATAAGGGTGGTAGCTAGCGTGCAAGCGGATTGAGATTTGAATCTTCTGGTGGTATCTGCTGAAGTGGATGCTTTCATAAAAGTAATTTAAATGTCTTCCGTCAATAATAAGTCTGCCTCGTGCAATTTTCTTCAGTACAACAAGCAAAAGCGGTACAATTACCCTAGAAGTCCTCCAGGAAAGTAATGTCTTCCCTTCAGCATCCAACAGTGGGCCGTTTGTGGTGTTACACCTGTCTTAACTATTGATTTGGCAAGAAGCTAGATTCGGTTTTCACCATTCAAGTACATAGCAAAAACCGAACGTACTTTCTTGTCAACCCAATATTTACAGAAAACTATAAATTCTAGGGCAGTTTTTTTAATGCAATGCTAAATCTAGAACACAAAATGTAATTAATATATTAATATAAAAAAGCGAATATGCTATAATAGATACTCGAAAAAGATAATTTTAATTTTCTTCCTATTTTTTTTTTATGAATGAATATCGATTTTTTTACTTTCATTACGGTAAAATATTTTAAAATTCGCTACATATAAAATATAATACGATATATAAACAAACATAATAATTCGAGAGATGAAGTGTTAAGAATGTGTACACAAATTTAAAAAAAGAAGCGATTAAAATATGATAGAAAAATGAAAAAAATGTCTATAAACATTTTATATATCAAACTTGTATATGATATTAATATTTTCTAAAAAAGTTTAAGCATGCTCCACACATGTGTGCCGCGGACAAGTACTAACGGGAGAAGCAAGAACATTGACATATAAGACGACTTTGAGGACTTTCGGATAACTGATACTCATTTGTGCTTAATACGAGTATAAACCCAGAAAATTCCCACCAATTAGCCCGATTCTCGATGCAAGACGCTTTAGGCATATTGTAACAATTGGCATCGATTATCCTTCTATCTGTGGCAATCTTTTGCTTCGGCGTCAATGGTATTCTTAGAAAAGGTGGTTTGCTTGCAAGCCGCTTTCAGCCAATTGTCCGGAAACGTTTCTCCGAGGTATTGGAGCAACCAAAGTTTCCAGCGAAAAATGTTGAGAGTAACTGATTGTGTGGTCATCATCGCTTCCATTTGAACGTTTTCGTTTTGCATCTAGATGTGAATCGTCGCGAAAAATCTGGTCCAATTCGTTAATTGACCCATATGGTCCAAATTATATGCACTATGGGCACGTTTACGTGTTTCAGTAGCGATACGAGATCTGAAGCTTACAAATGGACTCGTAAAATCGTCCTGGCTTCTCTTAACAGTTGGACTGACATGTTCGTAGGCTGACACATAGATGGAGCTACTAGTATTAAATCCATATAATTTTTAGTTAGCCCTAACCTTCAAATGACACCTGTATAAATTTGACAGCTGTTGCACTATTAGTATGTGAGTTATACCATTTTTAGTGAAGCAGCTTTTGTTAGTTTGAAAAAATGGATAAAAAGGAATTTCGTGTGTTAATAAAGCATTGCTTTTTGGCGAAAAAAAAAATACTATTGAAGCCAAGGCTTGGCTTGATAAACATTATTCGGACTTTGCACCAGGAAAATCAACCGTAGAGAAGTGGTTTGCTAAATTTAAACTGGGCGAAATGAGCACCGAGGACGATGCACGCAATGGACGCCCCAAAGAGGCTGTTACCGACGAAAACATCAAACAAGTCCACAAAACAATTTCTGATAACCGTAAAGTGAAGTTGATTGAGATAGCCGAGACCCTAAAGATATCAAAGGAACGTATTGGACATATCGTGAATGAATAGTTGGATATGCGAAAGCTCTGTTCAAAGTGGGTGCCGCGCGAGCACACAATCGACCCAAAACAACAACGAATTGATGATTCTAAGCAGTGTTTGGAGCTTTTCAATCGTAATAAACCCGAATTTTTGCGTCGATAAGGATGAAACATGGCTCCATCATTTCACACCGGAGTCCAATCGACAGTCAGCCGAGTGGACTGCACGTGATGAACACTAAAAATGCTGTAACTCACATACTAATAATACAACAGCTGTCAAATTTATACACATGTCTTCTGAAGGTTAGGGCTAACTAAAGATCATGTAGATTTAATATTAGTAGTCTATGTGTCAGCCTACGGACTTTTCAGTTCACCTGTACACCACAAATGTCTTTCGAAACTTTACCTCTCGGAATTCCGTACTCGACAAAGTAAAGCGACAATTGCTTCATAGGCCGTTTCTTTCCCGCCTATATCGCGTTATAATCACTTGACCGACTTCCGATCAGCTACATAAATTATTCAACTGCATATTCCCGAAATTTACATCTTTATACGGCCGAATCTTCATGGTTCTATGCTATATAAAATGTTCTATGCTATTTCGAGGGATATATATTGCTACCGATTTTGCTTAGAAATCAACTTCTATTAAAACTGTTTAAATTGAATTGAAAAAATTGAAAGGTGAAATTTCGCATAAAGATAAATCCTTTAAGAAAAGATAAACCTATTTAAAATAAAAACAGACTTGGAATAAATATAACTAAACTCAAAATATTAATCTTCTTTTTAAAGTAAGAATCCTTATCTGTTTTTAACTAGTAATTCCGCAGTTTAGAGGACTTGGATAGCATTTAAGTTCTGATGTGGAAAGTAATTTTTAGAACAGCGTTTTAAAGATCTTAAGAAGGTAAATATTTGACGATTTCTTTCGTAAAACTCTCCTCTGGTTGCATCTACAAAGATTAACTAAAGTTTCGAAAGGATAAAAAGGTTAATCTTTCACATGAACTGATTGGTTAATCTTGATATTAGTCTTTTCTATGATTTCAGTATATGAAGTTGATCCCCAATATTTTAGGCACTTAATTCTCTTATTTTAGAAATACATTAATTCTCATTACTTTTTTTCTCTTGGGAAATTTCAAAGTGATTAAAAGTGAATTAAGTGGAGTTAAAATAAAGAAATATATTAAGCGAAGAAATGAAAGAAAAAAAATGTGCGCTCTATTAACTCTGAAGGATATGAATAATTAATAAAACCTGTCAAAACTGTACTTCTACTACAAATGAATTGAATTGAAATAGTTGATTTAAAAATATTTTAGATAAATTTTAATGATAAATTAAAGGTGGATTTGAAATTGAAAATAAAGTGCTTACTTTGTTTAAAAAACAAATTTATGAAACTATAAGAGAACTGTTGTATTTATTTGAATATTAATATATGACTTTGTTTAAAAAATAATATGTATTTTAAAATTTATTTTTGAAAATCTTATCGGTCTAAATTAGCATTTGGTTTCCGCTGGTCGCTTCAGCATTTGGTTTCCAAAATTCACTAATTTGTTGTTAAAATATAACCCGTTTGGTGGATCAAAAAAATATTATTATTTTTATTAGATTAGGTCAAAATTTAATATTTCTAAACGTACAAAAAGCTTTTCCGGATTAAATATCTAAACGTTGCAATATTTTTATAGAAAGAAATTGAATATTTTCTAGTAAAATTACATTCCAATATACATATTGGTTATTTACAAATTAACAATATTTGTTTTTTGTTGATTAATATTCTGAACGATCTAAATGCATTGAAGTTAAAAATCCGGCTACTAATTTATATTTTAAATCTACTTAAATATGTATATAAATAGATGCATGTATATCTGTATGTTACAGAACAATTATAAAATTTAGAATTTCAGTCTTTCTTTTCTGAATTTATTATTTCATTTTAAACATCCTTTGTCAAAAATTATGAAAAATTTTGAATTACTTTTGGTATTTTTTTTTCCAAGAAATTTTCAGGCGGCATCCTTGAACTGATGAACTCATTGGTGATATATATATATATATATATATATACATATATTATATATGGTGGAGGAATTTGTTTGGAAGATTAATACTCTAACTCTATTATATGCATAAAAACAAATGCGAATCTTTTTAAAGATGGGAAAAATACTTATTAAAGAAAATAATAAATGGGCAAATTATTTTAAAATCTCAAACCTATAATTTCTTCTTAATAAAATGTACAAAACCAAAAAGGATTTTTTGAACAGGGCAAAGCTGGATCATGTATGATAGTATACAATAATCTCCACAAATCATCTAAGCTACAAAAACCTTTAATGATTGGAGGAGACGGGGGAGCAGTAAAATGTTCCTTCATTAAATGGGCTCGAAAGGGAAATAAGAATCAAAATCACTGACATAAGCCAACAACAATTGATAAACTTTAAAGATAAAAATATCAAATCCACTGAAAACTAAAATATAACACTGTGAAGTGGAAGGAAATATCGAAACGTATAAGTAAAATTTAAGTGATAATCAAATAATTCAAATTCTTACATTTAATATATTTGTAACGTATTTAATATGAGGAAATTAAATATTTTTGATTTTACTTTGTCTAGGAAATACAAATACTATAATTAATCCGATCTTAAGAGATTGTTGTAACAGGAAATTAACTTGGTAGGTACAAATATTTTTTGTACAATTTGTAAAGAACGACGCGTAATCTTTAAAAACAACAAATTTCTATACATATTATGAAACAGTCTGGGAAATTCATAAAGGTTAGAGGTTTACATTTTTTTTAACTCAGGTAAAGTATTAGTTATGTACTGGTTAGAGTATTCTTGTGTATTTCGATGAAGATTGCGCTTACTAAAGATTGATTATTATTCAAATGCAAGCTAATTAAGAAAGATGTCTAGTGGCCTACAACAGAGAAGAAAAAATTGCTACAATTTATTGGATCATTAATTCAGAAATATCACGCAAATACATTTTCTTATAGGTTATTCGGCACCATAAAATATTCTACCTTGCCAAGCATTTAATCAAAGCTGTGTATTTTATGAGCACCGCAAACTAATTATTTCTTAAATGACGATAAATATTCATAAATGAATCAACAGAAAAGCGTTTGAGAATTGTTTACTGTCTTCATCAGGAAAATAATCAACTTGCTTAGTTCAATTAGAAGCATACACTTAGAAGTGCTACCGGAGAAAATCATATTCAGTATTGGGAATGTTTCTATTATGCATTACGCTTTCTGTTAAGAATTCTATACGCAAAGCTTGAAGAAAGCAATTCAACAAGTTTGCAATTTTTGTTGCATAGTAGTTTATAAATATTTCTTATATATATTAAAGTTGACAACCTTTAATAGAAATTTTTAAAAATTAACTTAAAAAAAAACAACAAATTTCTGCTTAGAGAAAATGATTATATCATCCACCGAATATTCTAAACAATTGGGTACTTTGAAATTCCACAATTTTAAATATTTAACAGATTAATAATTAAATAATTATTAAATAAGTATAGGAAATAAATTTTAGATTAATAAAGAATCTATCCAAAACGCCATTTCTTCCTTGCTGAACATTGACCTCGTGTTTCTCATATCACCTTGAATACACCATCGGCGGGCGATGAAGAGAGAACTACCCTGCATTTGTGTATATATATATATATGAGAAAAGTAAAAATATCCTACCAGACAGTTACTAGAAATGTGACAATGCAGGTTCGTTTTTGAAAGCAGTGACTGCAATGAATGCTATGAGCGATTTGAACATGAGCTCTCATACTGTTGCCACTGGGCTGCGAGTCCAAAATACTGTACACAACCAACTCCTGAATAGAATATATACTAAATTGAAAACAGTTTTCTTGAATATTTGATTTTGCTACATTCGGCAATGGTGTGTCGTATTTTTTAGTCAGCGTTAACAAAAATAAACTATAAAAGAATAGAAATGCCTTAAAAAAGGTTTATTAACGCCAACTAGATCCCATTAGTGTAACATGTGAAAAGAAAAGTTTCGTACCAAGAACAATTCTATTGAAACATTTTATCAAAATCCTTGTCAATCCATCTTTTTTAAATAACCTTAATTAAGCAAACAGGAATCGAACAAACGCAGCCACGATGCAAACGCTAACTGTCAAAAAAAATAAGAATTACTTAAATATCTTTCTTAAAAATAATTTTAGGCGTTTTAAATACAAAAAATAAACACGGAAAAAACAATGCAAGTCAAAATAGTAAATTACAAAAAATATTCAAAAATTATGAATTTATTAATAGTATAGTTTTTTTATCCAATAGAAATTTTCTAGGTTTATATTTTTAAATACATTTTCGAGGACATTTTGATAAATTGTCAAAAAAAAAATATCAGCATAGGTCTTGAATAGTGATTTTTGATCTATGTAAACTGCTTTTCCTAAATATGACAATAATCTATGGAAAAGTATTAATAATGCTAAATTTACATTAAATACAGCGGATTATAAAAAGTTTTTTTTTTTTTTTATAAATGTGTCTCGTATAGTTTTCTTCTATAATAAACACAATCTATAATTATTGAATACGCTTATTTTTATGATATTCTCAGACATGCAATGTACAGAGTGGAAAAATCCGATTCATAATTTGAAGTGCCTATACAATTTTTAGTATTTTCTAAGTTTCAATTGTGAGTTAATTAAAAGCCAATAATTAATTTTGATGTCGCAATTTTTAATTGCGGTATATATTAAATCTTGAACTCTTTTTCCTCGTAGGAATTAAACTTCACAAAATAATTGAATGGTTCTAAATTATATTGCAGCTCCATTTACCTCATATAGTTTTATAAATAAACCCTTTCTAGCAACTTCCTTCGTCAAATGTCTAGGAATTTCTAATCAAATATATACGATGAAAACAAATACTTTCCTTTGTTTCTTTAATAATTTCTCTCGGGCACAACAAAATGAAATGTTTATGAAAGCTCAATAGATAATACTAAACTCTAGGTAATAATAAAGTCAAAAATCCATAAATTAATTATTTATTAGTATTTTTTACATTGCACTAATTTGGTTGAAATACATAAAAAAGAACATTACACCAAATAATAATGCCGAAAAAAACTTCCCAAAATACTAAATAAACACATCCCAAATTAAAATCCATTCTACTATTGCCTCGATTATATCGTTTATGCTACCTTCGATGAGTATTTAATAAAAGTAAGGCTCAATCAACACATTCAGGTGTGGTAATAAGATGGACATTTCTCTTATGGGTATATCAAGCCACTTAAATTCGCTTTATGTGTTTCATAATGTAACTACCATTCCGGCTGATGCTATTAAAATGTACACTGACGGCAGTAAAAACGAGAAAGGTGGAACTGGAAGTGGAATATATATAATTTCAAATAGTAATTACATGAAGATTCAGAGAAGGAATCCTGATGGCTGCTCTGTATTCCGTAGCGGGCTCATTGCTATAAACGAAGGACTCGGCTATACACTGAAGTGACAAAAGTCATGGGATAGCAATATACAAATTTTCAGATGGCAGTAGCATCGCGTAGAACAGGTATAAACGTGCAGTGCTTTCGCAGAGCTTTCATTTCTGTTCAAGTTATTCATGTGAAGAGGTTTTGACGTGATGATGACCGCATGACGGGAATTAACCGACTTTGAACGCGGAATGTTAGTTGGAGCTAGACGCATGGGTCATGCCATTTCGGAAAACGTTAGGGAATTCAATATTCGCAGATCCACTGTGTCAAGAGTGTGCCGAGAGTATGAAATTTCAGGCATAACATCCCACCATGGACAGCGCAGTGGTCGACCGCCTGCACTTAACGACCGAGACCGGCGACGTCTGCAAAGAGTCGTAAATTCTAACAGACAAGCAACACTGCGTCAAATAACCGCAGAAATCAATGTGGGACGTACAAGGGACTTGTCTGTTAGAACTGTGCGGAGAAATTTGGCTTTCTTGGGCTATTCCAGCAGAAGACCGACTCGAGTGCCTTTACTGACAGAACGACATCGCTTGCAGCGACTCTCGTGGGCACGTGAGCATATCGGTTGGTCCCTAGATGAATGGAAAACCGTGGCCTGGTCCGATGAGTCACGATTTCAGTTGGTAAGAGCTGATGGTAGTGTTCGAGTGTGGCGCAGACCCCACGAAGACATGGACCCAAACTGTCAGCAAGGCACTGTTCAAGCTGGGGGTAGCTCTGTAATGGTGTGGGCTGTTTTTTCATGGCATGGACTTGATCTTCTGGTGCGACTGGACCGAACATTGACTGGAAATGCTTATGTTCAGCTACTTGGAGATCACTTGCAGCCATTCATGGATTTCATGTACCCAAACAAAGATGATATTTTTATGGATGACAATGCGCCATGTCACCGGGCCACAACTGTTCGCGATTGGTTTGAAGAACATTCTGGACATTTCCAACGAATGATCTGGCCACCTAGATCGCCCGACATGAATCCCATCGAGCATTTATGGGACATCATCGAGAGGTCTGTTCGTGCCCAAAATCCTGCACCATCAACGCTTTCACAATTATGGACGTCTATCGAGACAGCATGGCTCAATATTCCTGCAGAAGACTTCCAACGACTTGTTGAGTCCATGCCACGTCGAGTTCCTGCACTTCGCCGGGCGAAAGGAGGGCCGACACGATATTAAGAGGTATCCCATGACTTTTGTCACTTCAGTGTATAGCGACTGTTACTGCAGGAAATGAAATCTGGATTCTAACTGATAGCATGAGTTCTATTCAGCACTTGGCTAATTGGTCCAGTGTTAGAGAGAAAGTAGGCGTATCAAAAAGCTAAAACATCTTTCAGTAGATCATCAGATCCACATGCAATGGATCCCATCCCATGTCGAACTTAAGGCGAATGAAATGGCAGATGCATTGGCCAAAGCGGGTGCTAGTAAGGTATTGGTTCCACTTGAGCCTCTTACCTACACAGAGATTTACTCACAACCTAGATTAAATGGAAAAACAATTTGGTCTACTCCCCCAGTGCACCAGTGGTATCGGGTCCATCGACCTGGCGGTACTTTGGCACTTAATTGTGACAGCAATTCGGCACTTAATTGTGAACAAACTGCAATCACCCATTTGCTCAGTGGACACCTGAGAACTATGACTTTCTCAGATGGTTTGAAAGCTTTCGACACTTGCACCAAGTGCTCCTCTGAACAGGCTTCACCATCTCACATCTTGGCGTGCCTGGGGCTCAGATATCAGGAATTCCTTGACAGTCCTTTGATAGTCTTGGACTTTCTTAGGGTATTTGGATTTATGAACCTAGTCTAGCCCCGGTGGACTTTGGTGATAGGCGAAGAAGAAGAAGAAGAACGTAACTACGCTGCTCAGTCTCCTTCTCTAGTTCCAAGAAATTGCCTCGGATTTGAGTGTTGTACTGCGAAACTCCTACTAATCTTTTTTAACACCGAGTATACTTCTCCGTGTACCCCGTTAGAAAGCTGCTATATTTGTGTCACAACATACAGACAAGTGTCGTATGGGAGAAAATATTAAAAATCAATCAATATCAATGAATATCAACGCGTCTCAATTGTCTTCTTCCTCTTCTTCTTCGCCTATCCCCAAAGTCCAGAGGGGATAGACTAGGTCCCTGAATCCAAATACCCGAAGAAAGTCCAAGACCAAGAACGGATTGTCAAGGGGATCCTGACATCTGAGCCCCAGGCACGCCAAGATGTGAGATGGTGAAGCCTGTTCAGAGGAGCACTTGGTGAAAGTGTCGAAAGCTTTCAAACCATCTGAGAAAGTGATAGTTCTCAGGTGTCCACTGAGCAAACGGGTGATTGCAGTTTGTCCCTGCCTGTCACAATTAAGTGGCAAAGTACCGCCAGGTCGATGGCCCTGATACCACTGGTGCACTGGGGGAGTAGACCAAATTGTTATCCACATTTCTGAAAGTAGCAATAAAGCGATCTCCTGCGCGTTGTTACTGTGCTACAAGTGAGGATATTCGCTACTAGCGAACCCTCTTTCGTATAACTGTTTGCTGTACAATGAGGGCTATAAAACACGGACAACACACCTATTGACGAATATTTTTTAAGGCATCGTAGGAGAAAAAACCTTTACACTCAGCAGCATAACTATCAAAGTGACGAGTTTTGCACACTGTCGCCATTCGTTTGCTCAAGTACATAGAGCCGTACTAAATTTTTTATTCTAAATATATCACTGAATTTTTTAGGAATCGGGATGTTTTTACTATCTCGGATAATATTAATGTCAATTTGATGTTGAATTATTAATTAAAAAACGGACACATATTAACAAAATAATTATGAACCGATCCTAAAGTGAATTTAAAAAAAAATACTAATGCACTGTTATTTTTAGATGTCACGAAAAAGTAACGCAAGCAATTAACCTTCAATAGTTAAGATATATATTGTTGTCTTGAAGTGCAAACACTTATCTGCAATATTCTTCTAGAAAAAGAAGAAAAATCCTTTCTTTCGTTACCTGTCTCCTTAAAAAAAATATTTATTCTCACGACAGAAAGCTACCATTTATTACAATGAAGGTAAAATTATTACTTTTTTTCATTTCTAATTTAACTTATCTCAGTGACGGAACTCCTAACATAATTTGAATGTAAAACATTCCAGCAGCTGTTTTATAAAGAATAAAGATACTTTTTTTAACATGCTATTATTCTTTCTACAAAGTTAAAAAGGTGTAGCTGAGAAAATGAATAATCAAAGTAAAAAAAAACTGTCCCCACCTCTTGAAAATAAATCTCCCTATTTCCCTTTAATGAAAGACCAGTAGCGCGATAACAGTAATTTAAGTTTGCGTTCCACAATTTCGTCTTTTTTTTTTTTTTCCTTTATGTTTTTTCATTAAAATGATTATACTAAATACCTTTAAGACGTCAAAAATAAAACAGAATTTAAAAAAGGGGGAAATATATAAATAGAAGCTTTCAAAAATGTCGTTCTTTAAATCCCTAAACCAAGGGAAAATTCGATTTGTGGAGGGGAAATATGAAAAGAAAAGGAGCTCTAGAATAATTGAGCCACGATTATAATCTAGCACAATGGATTGCAAGAATTAAAAAGTGTTCTTGAAGTATTTTTTTCTCCGTTTTATTTTATTGAAGAAGAACTGAAGATAAAAAGAAGGTTGAAAAACAAAGCTATAACCCCAACTGACCAATACGATCGATTTCATACTTGGGTTCTTTTCCTTAAAATTTTTGCTTCTTTCCCTTAAATTTTTTCTCCGCTTCCTTGCAATATCGGAGCAACTAGATTGTCATTGTTAGTCCACCAAAAGCGTTATTAGAGCGCTAACAATAAGATCGGTTTCCATGGACATTGTTAAAACTGCATGACATTTTTTTTAATGTCAAGAGAGATTCTCAAAGATGCTGCTAATTTAATGGAATAAGTTAGAGAAACCTTTATGTTATTTTCTTTGACATTTATCCCATAGTAAATTTCTTTACTTCTAACTAGAAAAGATAAACATCTACTAAGCAGAATATAAACATAATTCATAGAATGATTATTATATGCGTAGATTAATAAAAATTTCCTTATATTACTGATTTCAAATACTAACAATTGAATCGAATTTTATCTAATAAAAACGATTGTCGGCATAATTTAAATCACTAAACTTCTTTTACATTAATTATAAACGATAGTTTTCATAGAATAGGAGTTATTCAGAAGACACAAATTCTTAATAGTATATTTCAAGTTCCATAAATTTGTGTCATCTTCATTTTCATTCTTTGTAATGCTTAAAACATAAATTAAGAACTGCAGTAGAACCTCTTTAAGTCGAAACTCGATAAGTCGAAAACCTTCACAATTCGAAAAAATTTGTGTCCCTTCCCTTTAAGCCCTAAAACCTCCATTACTCGAAATTTCAACCCTCTATATGTCGAAATAATGACTCAATCCCCACAAGCCATTTTGATATATATTTTCTCTCCGTAACTCGAAAAAAAAAATTGGACCTCTGTATCTCTAACATTAGCAATGTTCGATTTTACAACCATTTTTACAATTTTTACAACTTCATCATTTGAAACTAATTACCTCTATAGCTCGAAGAAAAATAAGTTACCGACTTTAAGGATTTGCCGACAATGCACGTCATTGTTTCTTAGAAAACAATGTATGAGTAAACAGTAAATAGAATAACCAATTCTATGAAATATTCTTATTATAATTCTTATTCATATAATTTTTATTATTGCTATTGATTTCATTTGAACAATAGCGAAAGATAGAGAACGATCGAAATGTCTAAAGCAAATAAATGAATAAATAAATAATTGACTTTTTTAATACATAATATTTTTAATTTTAAGGTTGTTTTGGAATTATTTTGATTTTTTATTGCAGTACATAATATAACTTTTAAGTTACAAATAAACATGTTTATTACCTCTGTAACTTGAATTTTTATTTATTTTACCTAACTCAAAATAAGTCAGAAAGAATCTAAACCTCTACAAGTCGAATATTTCCTTACAAAGTCCGCGTAAGTCGAAATCCTCCATAAGTCGAACATTATACAACTTGATTTATTTGGCGTCTCCCTTGAACTTCGATTTACAGAGGTTCTACCGTATATAGTTCTTTTCAGAATTAATGAGCAAATAAGAAATATTTAGTTATTGCATACCAATAATAAAATTTCTAAGGAAATTCGAAAATAAACAATATCTGGAATATAATTTCCAAACTTAGTCATTACGTAATATTATATTTTTTTTTTGTACTCAGGCTGATAGTAAATAAAAATAATATTTACGTAATACATCGTACATTCGTATCCTTGTAATATTTTTTTACAAGGTTACTATTTATTTACTATAAGAGGCATACTATTTGTAATATTATATCTGTTTAATGTTCATATAAGTAAAGCTTTCTATTCTTTATTCAATATAAATAGCAGTAATAACTGTCATAAAAATTTCTCCATAAATGAATGACAATAAAATTATTGATTTTTTAATTACTTAAAATTGAAAGTCAGTGAAGAAATTTTGTTGATTTGAACTAGAAAAAGATGCTTATTACATTTTTGAAAATTATATTCCTATTTTTTTTATTTAATTTTTTTTTTTAAATTTATCATTTTTGTTGACAGATTGTTTTTACATATTATTTAGATATTGATTTTGCAATCTTCAAAATAAAATATAATTTTAAATTTTTTATGCTATCCTTTGAAACGATTTCAGTAGTTATATATGCACTTAAATATTTTAACTGCTGTTTTTTACCATTGATAAACAATGGAATTAATTTATTGAAAAAAATATGCTTTACTTCTCATTTTTCTCAATAAAAAAAGTATTGTTTAACTCATTTTGCAAATTTTCATAATAAAAATTTCGTTGTTATAGTTATGCAGTTATAATAAATCCCCTATTTGCCTTCTATTTTTAAAACGAGCATTTAAAACATATTTCTCTTAAAAAGCGGAGTTAAAGTAACAATAAATAATTTTAGCTTGACCTATGATGTATGTTTCATCCATATCAATTCATGAGAAATGTCTTTTGAAATTTTCATTTTTTTGTACCTTAAGAAATAATTAATGCTTTTGAAAAATGTAAATACTTTCCAAGGTAATTAGTTGAATAAATAATAATGGGTGATGAGTCTATGAAAGTTTTTAAGAAATTTATAAAAAAGGAGGCATTCAACATTTTTGATGCATTAAAGTATGTATTTAAAATAATACTCAAACGTGTTACTAAATCTTTAATGGAACTTTTCTTAATAAATACAAAGCTAAGTCCAATTTACATCAAATTAATTATTTTTTTAAAAATATACTTTGATTGAAATCCTCAAAAATGTAAATTAAATTGCTGAAATTAATCAACTGTTTCCCAGTATTTGATTTGATTGATACATTTTAAAATTCTGGACACATAAAACTAATTTAATGAAATCTGAATATTCTCCTACATTAAACAGTTTGTTTCCCTTTCATTATATTTCTCCATAAAAGTTCTGTAATGTACATATCTTGTAATAGAAAATACGGAAATGAAAAAAAGATTTGTTTCCTGCTTGTCAGAGAAACTCTACAGCCAATCACTATATCGGAAATTATTTATTAAGAAATGTTATTAGTGTCTTATTTCATTTTAATAAGGTTGCGTTTCCTCCTTTTTCTGTGTCGCACCAATGGAAATCCATACGAAAATCATTTGGATATGAACAGTTATTATTAAAGCTATTGTTAAAAGGCGAAGCAACAATGGGACGTCACTCATATATTGACTTCCTTCCCGAAGTTTCAGACGTATCTTCCGAAACAAAATTCAGACTATGATATCCAGAAAAGAGATAAAAAAAGGAAAGAAAAAACAGGGGGAGGGGGACATGGAAGAAGAAAAAAGATGACAGAAAAAAGCTATTTCCGGTCTACAGAATTGCTTCCGTCCCTAGCGGCGTTATTACATTAGAGGTCGCCATAAAGGTTTATGTTGCAATTCTCGTCTCAGGCTCTACTGCGTCCACGTCTTGCTGGAGTTCCGTCAAAGATTTATTTACAAACATTGAGTTACTGGAAAACACAGCGCAGACATAACTTTTAAAAGCCATGGCTTTTATTTCATTACAAAGTAGCTTTGTGGTATTCGTTTATCCATGCACGATCTGGGAATGCCTTTTTCTTTGTGCGTCTACAACAGTTTTAACTTTTCAATGCTTTGCGAGTTTTGCCTACTGTTCAATTACTTACGGTTTATTATCGTTTACTCTAAATATTTTACAGTAATTTAAACTACCTTCTGTCAACGAATTAAAAGAATTTTAAATGATTGATTTTATACCAACATTTACTGTAATAGTAAAACAATCAATAAGGTTTTTTCAACGAAACTTTCATTCAATACGTAAAAGTAATTAAATAACAATGAAAGTACGAAGCGGAAGACCAAAAATCCTCGTTTCTTTGCTTGCGCTGGAATGAGTAAACGTTTAGTATTTATTAAAACAAATTATGTATATGCAAATAAATTGTTCCCTGAAGTAATAAAGCACCATAAACGACAATTTCCATAACGGAATAAGGAAGGAAAAAAATTTATTATAAAAAATAGTTAAATTAAAATGGTTGCCGATTTAATTCAGTCTAAGGAATGGCATTCAATGTGGAAGACTAGGGTCAAATTTAGAAATGTGTTTTATCATTTTTTCTACAGTTTGCTGAATTTTCTTTGACTTCTCATGTATAGCAAATGTGGGACTGTTCTCCTTAAGAATTTCTACAGGACGGCAGTTCTTCCCATTTTTCTTTTGTTTTATACAATTTTGAAACTTCCTTCCTCATTGTGTCCTCTGATTAGAGAACAATTTGCTTGTTATAAAATTTTGATTCTGCTACAAATTTTGTACCTAAATAATAACAGGTTCAAACTGCGAGCCAAGTTGTATAAACTTCTAAAAGATTGTCGTGTCAATTGAATCAAAATTCAAACTCATTTCGAAAGAAAGAAATATTTTCTGCGAAATTATTTTGAAACTATGGAAATTGAAACTAAACTCATTATCTACACAATTTTACATATTATTTAATCAGTATTCATTCCACATCTTTAATAAATTTTTTTCCAAATAAATCGTTGAGCAACAAGATAATATTTAATGTTTTATTTGATTTCTTATTCGGAAAATCAAGTATGCCACAAATGCTACATTTTTTAAATGTGTGAATCTCTCATTGGAATGAGGTATGCTTCGTTTCAGTGTTAGATATTTTGGCATTTAAATATATTTATATATGATAGACATCAAATGGAAATTATACTCAAGAATGTAAATATTTTTACTATTTAAATACAAAGCAATAATTTTGCCTTACGAAACATACTAACAGGTGGGCTGAAAAGTTCGTAGACTGACACATAGATGGAGCTACTAGTATTAAATTCATATGATTTTTAGTTACCCCTAACCTTCAAAAGACACCTTCAAAATTTTTGTAATTCCACTGGGTTTCTTTCTGTTTTTCACCATGTTCAAATAACCGTTGCTTTTTGTCATTCAAACATAATTCAAAGTACTCACCTTTCACTAATTCTATAATGAAAATTCCTTCTTCAATTTTTATTTCACCAATTTTGGAAAAGTTCTTGAAATTAAAAAAAAACTATAAATATATTTCCTGTAAATTTATGGCTTTTACAAATATTATCATTAAAGATGATTTCAGAAGAGAGGAATATGTGAGATCAGTGAAAGGTGAATTCATGAAAAGAATTTTCACCGAATTTTAGATATTTAAAAGGATATCATGTCGTCATTTTGAAATTCTTTTTATCATTATTTTAATGATGTTAATTAATGTCATGTTAATGTTTATCATTGATGTAATTATTAATGTAATTAATGATTATTATTGATGTTCCTCTGGAACAATAAATAGCAAAATTTTCTATATTTAGACTTTCAATCGAGCAGAATAACGATCACCTTCACGTCTCCTTATCTATTTCACGTAAATATCATGTTTTTCTGCTTTACCATTACCTTGTGAACACATATTTTTATACTTTATCCTGTTTCGAATAATTTAAACTGTGTTTAGACTTATTTGTGATTACCTTTGTTTTGTAATAAAAAAATCAAAAGTGCGATTTTATGTATCTCTCTCTCTGTACTAAGAGAATTTCAAATGGCTCATGGTGTAAACAATTACTTCCTTACGTTACAAGTAACATGCAATTTACTTTGCCTAAAATGTACAACAAGGAAATTAAGATTTTCAACTCTAAAGTCTTATAGGAATAACCAATGCTATATGCTCTGAACTACCAATATTAACATAAAAAATCTCTTATCTATCTCATATACATGATAGCGAAAATTTATAACAATAGATATGTTTCCCACTTGTGAAAGTACTTAAAAAAATTGGTGCTTGACAAATCATATATGCTTTGTTTAGAGCAATATTCCTTCATTATATATTTTAAACTAGTTATAAAGTTTATGTATAAATTTGTGTTTTTTCCTAGTATGTGTTTAGTTAAATTGTCTTAACATGCAAAATAATCTAGAATTATTAAATGCTTACATTTATTAGTAAAGTCTAACCAGGGATTTTGAATAAAAATATTTTAGTGCATTTTAAATGAGAAGCCTATATTAATATTGTAGCAAGAATATCGGTACTAGATTCGCGAAGAAAAACTAGAGCTGAAAGATTTTTATCGGGAGAATAATATAGTAGCTTTGAAGAAAAAAACAATATTTCTCACCGCACAGAAGCAAAGTGCATCATTTCATATTCTGAAAGTCGCCTATCAGACCAGACGGAAAGATAACACAATTCATTGTATCACAATATTTTCGTCTTAGAGTATTTTTACAATACAATTGACCTTTGGGAAACTTTAGTGTATGTGACTGTATAAAAGATTAGAAGCTTATAACTTTTCATGTATCTTCAAGTAAAAGTCTTATACAGTTAAAGTGAAGCAAGGCAATTTACGTCCGCCATTAAAGTAAATGCTCAATGTCCCGAATATCATCTAATAAACTTAGAGAATGTCTTTGTTGCTGCTTTTTCGAAACAAGATCATAAAATATAAAGAGTAACCTAATGATTCTTGCATGTTTGTTTCGAATACAAATGATCTGTTTTCAAAAAAGATAATATAAGCTATTCAAAGATCAATTCCACTGTAGCGACAAGTAGTTTAAAATTTTCTTTTGTACGCATTACAAAGTATACTAAATTTATATGGAACGATAATTAAATTTGAAAGTGATTTAATTTTTTAAATAAATATTTCTTTATTTTGGACCTTTTGTTATTTTATTTATCAATAAGTAATTTTTTGATCAAAACTGTTTAACTATGAAGAATTGTTAAAAAAAAATTGCATTATTAAAGCTCGTATTGTTCAATCATAAACAATAAATTAATAAATTATTTCTTAAAATTATTCTTATTAATAGATACTTTCTATTTTTCTTGATAAGTTTATATAAAAATTTTCCGAAAAATTGTGTATACAGAAAAAAAAATCCCATTGAAATTATGGAAAATGAAAAATTAAATATTTATTTTCTGGCAAAACTCCAAGTTTAAAATATTAGAAAACGAAATGTAAAAACTGTAATACAATTATAAAACAGTAGATACTTTAACAAATGCGTCAATAACTTGTTTGTCTACCCTTGTGAAGTTTTCTTATCTTTCCCCAAAAGAAACTTTATTTCTTTAGCAAAATAATACCATCTCTCCGATTTCACTACCCAGAGGAATGAAAAAATGTGATGTTTTCTGTTGTCAAATATCTGATTGAAAAACTCCACACGTCCAAGGTGCAATACTTCCCTTAAAGATTTTATCTTTCCTCTCCCATGGCATTAAGCTCGCAGTTAGATGAACTAGCGGAAATGGTGGCATGATACCAAATTGCCCAAGCTTATTTCATGTGATATGCTTTAGGGTACTTTAAGTCGTGTTACATTCGAAACCTCAAAAGAAGAAATTATTAATATATAGTGCAAATTTTTTCAAGAAATAACATTTGGTTCTTTGTTTTGGTTTAATATATCGATTAAAATATTGAATAGTAATAGTATTCGATAGTAATTTGTAATTTCAGTCGATGTTTTTAAAGATTTAAGAAGTAAAATAAATTTCCTGTGTTAAATTTTTCAAAAACAGCTGTTGAATAAGATCCTCCTAAAATTAAATTAAATTAAAAGAGTGACTCTCATTGTAACTAATTGAAACTAATAATTCTAATCAAATATCGGGCACTAAAAAATTGAAAATTATAGCTTTCGACTTATAAGATATAAAGAATAAATGTTTATAAAATGCTATCGGATTAAAAAATTCTCAAATTCTATACACAAGAGCTGTTAAATGGCAATAGATTAACATTATTTCATTTTGGCTTGGTATGTCAATTTGAAAAAAAATAATGAATAAAAATTGAATAATTGATAAAATTTGAAAATGAAAAGCAACCTTGATTGAAATAATGTTAAAATAATCGTTTCTAATAAGTTTTGAAAAGACAAAATAAAATAAACATCAGTATATTATGCAGTTTGCAAATTTTTTGGTTTTAAGTTCGATATGAAATTACGTTATCAATGGTCAGACCATGAAATATGAAAAAATACACTGTTTAAAAAGACGAGTTTTGACAGCATTTGTAAAAAGTCAGTTGTACTAATTTCATACTGCAATTAGTTTATGTTATATTTAGAACTATAAGGGTTTTAATTAATTTACACTAGACTTTCTAATACGAACAAAAGTAATATTAAAAATTATAATGAGATAATTTGTATAAATTTTGAAAGTAATGATCATACTTTGCTCATGAAATGATTTCCTTTAATTAAAATATGTCTAAATTCTAATATTAATTTTTATTTAACTAAAACCAAATATTTTTAATGCACATTTCAGTAGATATTAGGTAAAATTAAATCTAAACTTTATTAAAATTTGTATTTAATTTTTAATATTTTGTCGTTCTTATTTTTAGAACAAATATCATCATTTTAGTTAAATTAAAATTGTATGTATACAAACAAAAACTTCATCCGAATCCAAAAACATATTTATACATTATGAGAAAATCTGAAAAGTTTCATGTATTGGCAAAATTAATATCTTAGAACGCTTTTTAACAAAAAAAATTGTTAATTATATGTAAAATTTATGCATAAGCCTCAAATTTTTTATATTTTTTAATTGAGGAATTACGCGTCAAATTTTAAAAATCAGAATAAATATTAATGTTACTGATATTACAGATTAGGGCCTGAGATAGGTGTGGTCAGTGTAATTTGTTGTTATCTTGGTAGAAACTGAATTGTTTCTTTAAATGATTATTCGAGATGTTTAGCTGTCATATTCATTTAAAATTAAAAAGACAGCATAATACACAAATAAAACCCGGCAAAATTTACAAAATCCTATTAAAGCAAGTTCGTTTAAGGGACATCTTCCCTATATTGTTCATTTCTTTTTCTTTCTCCCCGATACATAAAAGTGGCTAAAGTAGCCGATATCACAGGCTAAAGAATTTGGAAAACAATAATTTTTAGGTGAGAGCTCCACATACCATGCAACTCTCACGTTAACAACAGAAAATCAAATACATGCATAAAAACATTACCACAAGTATATGACTGATAAAATAATATCACATTTTTTTTGCATAAAATTAATATTTAACTATGAGAATAATAATAAAAAAATCTCAATTTGAATTCAGTATTATGCAAATTTAATAGTTAATCCATTAAAAACTTATGTAAACAGAACAGAAATTGTACAAATTAGATAAAAATAAAACTTTTATGTAAAGGTAATAATGAATAATCAATTATGCATAAGCACTGTACATAACTCATGAAGTAAATGAAAATCGAAAAAAAAATATTTTAGGTAGAATATTAAATTAAATTCATAATTATATTTACTTTATGAATATCACTATTTATTGAATTTTTTACTAGTTTATATAAATTATTCATTCCGTTTAACAACAACAACAATTCCGTTTAACAACAAGACTTAAACAAGACAAGATTGTTGCATCCTTCAAATAGTGGGTGCAAACTAACCCTGAAAATTATAGAATTAACGCCCATAGATCGTAACAATAGACAAATAAATGGGAAACGTTTTTGTTTTTCTAAATCTTTTTGCATGTTGGTTAATCGTGAAACGATATCATGAATATTCAATAATCGATTCGATCGATATTCGAATTTGGATAACTTTCCCTTTAATTCTGTGATCTTCCCTTTCGAAACATACACTTCTTTTCTTGCTGCCACCATTGAACAGTTTTTCGCTAAATACTTTCTAATTTGATCTTCAGCAATAGTAGTCACTAAATTCTTAACAATTTTCGGCGATTGTGGTAGACTTTGAACTTCTGAAATGCGCTTGGTTAGAACTTGTTGATTTCAGATAAATATCAACCTGATGCTGAATTTTAATTGTTGCTGTTGTCGCATACCCTAAAGAATACAAGAAAATCAAATATCGTGGTGCGCCCGAATAATATTGGCTATGTTGATTGCCAGCTCAGAATATAAATCCTCCTACAAGGGATGGTCCAGACAATGCATGACGGCTGCAACAGTTGGGCAATTAAAGACTTGATGACGATTAAGTTCAATATTAGGGCAGTTGCCACATTTTTTGGTATTTTTTAACGACATCAGCATTTTTTTTTGGTACTTCATATTATTAAATTTTCATATTTTTGTGGTACTTCATCTTTAATCACGTGAGAGTAGTAGAAGTTTTTCTATCAACATTAGCTCTGTAATGTGGTAACTAGCACCAAACACTGTTCACTCCTTTTTTCTTTCTCCCTCTCCAATTCTCGGTTCCAAAGTCTTCTGGGTAACAAGTGCTTGAAAGAAATGACCTATCAAACTTGAACTCTTCCCCGTTCCTATCCCTCGTTCCTTTTTCCACATGCAGCCCTGCATATAATTCACGTTAGATCCTTTCTCTGGTTTTAAGAAAAATCATCCAATTATAGTTTTATAGTAAAATTAATTAAACTGATGTTCCTATTTTACTTTTGTTTACTAGGATTTGTATAGATTAAAAATCTTAAACCTTTTTTCAAATAAATTTATTTACATTAAAATTTGAAATGTATTCTAGTATAACATATTCTGTTTTTGAAATTCTTGTGTACTACAAATTATCTTATAAGGTTTAAAATTGTAACAAACAAATCAATAATAATATAATAAAAATATTAATTAAATAGTACATTTAAAAGAACACATACTAACACAATGGAAAAATAAAATTAATGTGGCTTTTAACGCAAGCTAATTACCTAATAATAAGATTAGAAAATTGGCAAGAGTTTGGTTGTCATTTCACTTTTTGGAGTGTCAATTCTTTCCCTGAAATTTGTCTATGGTGTTCAAGCATAGGGCAGCTAAAAAAAATGATCAATATTCTGCACTCCACCTACATTGCAACTTCAAAGATCAGATGAACACAATTTAAAATCTGTTTAAATAGGAGTGAGAATTGACATTCATAAACTGAGTAATTTTGAAATTGGTCGAAAAAATAATGAGCAAGGAGTCTTGGAACAGAGCAAAATTTCTTCATCATAGAGGCACTAGATAATTCTGTGTATAATTTATTTCATAACTTAGTGGTTTTGGGTTTTCAGTGTCTTTTCATAATAAGATTTTAGTACAATTACATTAATTTCTATGATCCGTTTGGAAGTTTTTCATTGACGATAATCCCTACATGTTCAGTTAAGTTTTGTTCAGCAAGGATATTATGAGTTTTTTTAATGTTAAGGATAATTTTCTACCCTGCAATATTTTTCAATGATTCTCAAGAAGATGTCAAATCCGTGCAAATTCAGCATTTTATATTGTAATAATTAATTATATTATAAAGTACCAACTGAATAAGTAGAAATATCAAGAACAATAAAATAAAATAGTTTTCAGAAATAATTTAATCAGCAAATGAGAAATGATGTGGTTCAATTTTCTGCATAATTTCCATCATGCTCAAAACAATTATTCCGAGTTTACAAAGTACAATCGTACATCATTCGTATACCAATCAAAATTCCCATATATGTCGATTTCATTCTTAGTCACTTGAAGATTTTCATTTTTTTAAGGCTTTAACAGAATCCAATAACGTCCCAACCCAATATTTTCGACCTAGATGAGGAACATCTTTCACAGATGTCACACTATTTTTGAATTTTCTGTTTGAAACTTGGCTTTATTGCTGCAACAATCATGATATTATGCTTTCATTTCAATAGTCTCTTGTTGAAAGTCTTTCAACAAAAAAAAATTTTTTTTTTCTTTTATGGTTCAAGTTATTGGTCATACTTTTACTCATACTTTAACATACTTTTTTCTTTTTTTTAAGCTGTCTATTTCATAATATAATGTGCAATGCTCTTATTCGCATAATAAAAATATAACATACATAAATCATATCTTCATATACATAGCACAGTAAAAAACAATAGTAGAAAAGCATATGACTTTTGAAAACATAGCCTCTAGTAAACTTATTTATTACAAAATACCAATTTCAAATGGGTTTTTTTCCATATATATTTCACATTTTGTACAAGCTGTATTAGTACATCAGATGCGCAGAGTCCGCATCACGCTCAATTTTGAATAGATTTATTTTGCATTCAAGTACAATATAAAAGGTTTAGCACGTAATGTAAAAGGCTTAAATTAGCCAATGTAACAAAGATTAAGGGCACGTCTCTGTTTTCAACTGACCTAAAATGAAAAAATTTAGATCTGTGAAATTATTTCTTTTCGCAGTAAAGATAGTGCGTTTAAAATTACAAAAACCGTTTTTCGTGTCAACAGTTTTGGGCTTTGTTTTTGAAGTGTCACTAGAAAAGAAAAATACTTTCTGATGCATTTCGAAAAAAGAAAATGGATTACTAGCATCGTCCAACTACCGACGTCTTAAGTCGAAGAAATTCGGATTAAGATTTCCACTGATTGAAAAAAGTGGAAAGGGTTAGTTGAAAGTAATACAGAATTTGTATAGTTATTTTAAGTCTTGTGTTAACATTTGTAAGTAACATAATCGTATTTGTGTACATGAGATATGTGTTGGAAAAAATATTGAATTTTTTCCAATTTTAAATCTATTTATGAAAGAATTCTCATCTATCACGACAAGAAATAAGTATAAATAACTTTTATTTTAATCTTCATTTTGAATACTGCTTTTTAATGAAGAAGTGAGTATGTTTTGAATAACTAAATCAACTGGTGCATTCATTTCCTTTTTTGATTGTCGAGATTACAATTTGAAGGGAAATATACGTGTTTTCGTTCAAAGTTTAAAACATATTAATTATCCATCTTTTCATTTGCAGTCAACGTTATAATTTCTTAGTCAAGTTTTGTGTAAATAATTAACAGCAATATTTCCATTGCGAAATGTTTAAATATAACTAACTAATGATAAAAAATTTAGCATTCATCAATTGTTCAAGTATTTTACAATAAACATTTCTGACTATTGCGGGTATATTAATGTAACATTGCTTCTGAATTCAACTGCTTTAGAGGTGAGTAAATCTTACTCTATGATAAAATGGATACACTTTCCGCCGGAGAAATGGGATTTGAACTTGTCTTCCAACGTCTCTCCATGTGTCCTTTCAATAATTCTTATATTTATCTATATATAAAGTCTATTCAAAATTGTATTAACTTTACAACACGCTCTGATTTAAAATGAATGAAAATTTTCAAAGCATTTAGAACAATAAAAGAGAATATTTCCTATCTTTATACCTAATCTAAATGCTAATAATTAACTTAGAAGTTTTTAATTAATAAATTAATATTCTGTAATGTAAAGAAATGATGCTTACCATGAAAATAGAATTATTGAAAGCTGTTAACGGATAAAGTATCTCCAGTCACGAATTTTACAATACAATATATATGAAAATTAATAAAAATTCAAATATGAGTGAAAATTTTGAGAATTACAACAATTTTAGATAAAAATATTATATTTTATACACCTTTTATTATTAGTTTTGATGAATGGTCTTCATCAAATCTACAAAAATATTGCCACGTTAATTTAAAAAGAGATCTTATAACTTTTAATCTATAATTATATCTTACTTGAAAAAATTTGAGTTTTCTACCTAAACTCAACCTTACAAGCAAAAGCAAAGTTTCCTACATCGCACGTATGTATATTTTCTTTGTATTATTCCTTCCTACAAGGGCTTATTTGCTGAAACAGAATCTCTTGAAAATGAGATGGCAATTTTCTCTCACTCACGCGTAAACCATTCAACTTTAAAGTTCATTTGTAAACATCCCCTCATCAGTAGGGGAAAAAAAACATTGGCTACGCTGTCACTAGAAATCAATCTAGCTCATCTTGTCTAAGAAAACAATAAATCAACATTCTGCCTCTGGATGCACGAAATTAGAAGGGAACAAAGGAAAAGAGTCGAGCAACTGAAAAAACGAGCAGCTGAAAAGAGCAAAGATACCAAACAAAACACGTTTGCAAGCATTACTAATGAGGACAAATAAAAGGCCTTGTAAAAGGGTACCATTCAGAGTGAAACATGGAATTTTGTGCTAGAAATAGGTGGGATAGATCGACTACTCATGCTGTATTGAACAGACTTCCCTGACTGTGAATTTTTTTTCTCTTGTACTGCCAGGAACAATAATATTTCGATTCTGAAGGCCTTTCGGGAGCAGAATAAAGTTTATTCATGGATGAATCTACTAGATTCCAATTATTGTTTATTTTTGTGTATCTATACTCGAAGAGTATTACAATAATCCATTCTATGCATTTGGTAATTTAAATATATTTTTAAATTGTTGCATACCTAGATGAGTTTATAAAAATGGTTGAGATTAGTTATATACTTGTTTTATTTTATAGAGCTCCCATAGTTACAATCATTGAATCAAATAGATTTCTTTTCCCATTATTTTTTTCTCTACAAAATAAAACGGAAAAAAAAAAAAAAAAAATCAGAGAAAAAGGTTTATTGATCAAAATTATGGAAATTGTATAACTAAGGAAATTCTTTTATTAGGATTCTTATATTGTTTCAATATAATAATCGGTGAAATTCCATATATTTTTTTTTCACTAATAATGCTATATTATCAAAATAATAAGCAAAATTTTGCTAACCACTTTAATTTTATATAACTTTATATTTTTGTAATATTTTTAATTGTTAAGCAATTTCCAAAATATTTAAAGTGTTAAAATATTTTTAATAAATTTGATTTCTTTTTTAAAATACAAAATTATTTCAATTAGAACGATTTGCTATGCTCTTATAGTTGTAAATAAGAACTTTTTACTAATTTAAATGTGCTGCATAAGCAAACAGCAAGAAGGACTAATCCATAACATTTATACATTATGATTACATTTGTAAAAAAAAAAAATAATAAATAAATAAATATAAATATAAATTAATAAAATTTGAAAAAATTGCAACCATTGATTGATATATCAATTTTAATCATCGATTCATGCTATATTGATTACAATCATTCAAAAAACTCAACTGATTTCATATTCACACATTTTTCAATAATTATTCCCATGCTCTTCAGATATTAAAATTTTATTCGATTTTGATTATTATTTTAATCGAAAAAATTATTCGATTTCGATTCATCATCAATGGATAAATTGAATTATTTGAAATTATTTTTTCATTGTTTTGCATGTTTGGTTTTGCTGAAATATTTCAAAATATATTGTATGAAATGCTTCAATTGAAATAAATCCTAAATATACTGCCGACAATACTTTATAAAAATTGAGTTATAAGCTTAAAAATTACTTCCAATCACTCTTATTATTTAGTTTTATTTCAACAAAACATCAATGAAATTCGACTTAATTGGATCTAATAAGCACCAACAATTCATCTTTCAATGAGAAAAACCTTTTAATAATCTGAAATAAAAGCAATAAACAGAATTTATCTCATTCCAGTTAGATGGCCGCTTTTTGTCTACTTTGGGCTACCGGGGCCTACAGTTTAACGTGGATTCCAAACGGCTAACAAATATCTATGCCCCAGCCAGGACCCGTAAAGGCCATAGCGCTAGCCAATTGGCTATCAGGCAGATTTGAGTGAAAAAAAGAATGACTCTTCTAATAATTCCAAATTGCATTCAATTTATTAAGTCAAGTATAAAACGACTAATGTATAAGCCTAACAGAATTGCGTCGTTCCAAGATTAATCACTGAGGATCAAAAATCATACTCGTTGGTCATCAAGAAAGCATAAGGCCTGCTTAAAGTTCTCAATCATTCAATACAAGGTGGCAATTATTAAGTATCTTTTTATATTCTATCTTTTATAGTGATAGATTTCTTCTAGAATAATAGCTAAGTAAATTTTTAATGCAAATGTATTACAGAAGAATTTGTCAGCCTAAGAATCAGGATATCGTAATTTTAAGTTAGAATAAAAGTATTATTTTAACCTAATATATAATTAATCATGATAATGACAGGAAAATACTGTTTCTATATTTAAGTTGGATTGAAAATAAGGTGTTAATTACTATGATGTGATTTTAATTACTCAATATATTTAAAGCATATATTATCTTTTTCTCCCTGTTTTAGGAGAAAATTCTTCACTTTTTGTGTTTATGAATTATTTCAGGTTTTCTATCAATATTTTTAATTACATATATATATATTTAACTACCATAAAATGATGTTTCATATTTTTAAATTTATAATTAATAAACTAAATATTTGTAGTCTAATTTGTTATTAATGTAAAAATTGCAATCCTTCTATAGATTCTTGGAGATTCAAATATCATTTACAGACCTACTTAATTAGAAATTTATCCTACAAGCTTCAATTAACCATGATAGCCGATACTTTTATGGTTCTTTTTTTTTTTTGTTTATAAATATAATAGTGATACTCATAAAGTACCTTTGTAATCAAAATTAATGATAGGTTTGAAATAGTAATATGGGAAAGAATAATTTGTTTACTTTAAATGGTCTCGAAAATTTCTAAACTGATTTAATCTTAGAGTTTTATATAATAAAGATAATTATAATTAGAAGCTAAGAACTAATTCTTATACAATTTTTTTTTAAAAATGAATATTGGTATAATATAAACGTAATTTAGCAAAAATTTATTTTTATAGAATATTGTGTGGGATAGAATATTTGATTTTTTTTTGTTTTAAATAATTCATTACGAAGAATTAGTGTTATATTAAAATAAAAAATGTGAACTTTTTACCTTTTTCAGGCAACACGGTTTAAATTCAAAAACTGTCTTGTGACCTTCCAGTTATAGTGACTATGAACAAGAAGCAATATTTTCATGTAAAGAGTCTTTTTTTTTTATTTTTAAGAATATCATATACATTTGCCTCTTAAATTCTACAAAGTATTGATATTATGCTATTGGACATTTAGAAAATTTAATAGAAGACTAGAAAGTAATGAATAGCATTAAAAATCAAAATTTTATTTTTTAATTTTAATGCAAGCTTTACGTATTTTAAATATAATGAAGACACAAACTTTTTCATTATAAAGTTAATATTTCATACAATTAAATATATTGATGCTAAATTACGGACATTTTTAATGGTAAATAAAAAATGAACATCAAGCTTTTTTTGTCAAACTGGGCAATTAAAATCCAAACTGAAAAAAATTGTTTTACGTATAAAAGTATATAATAATCATCGTAAATTCTTAAAAAATTATTCATTCATCCTTCTGATTTTGAATTATTTTTTTCTTTCTTTAATCATTGCTCATTATATTTAATACGGGAATATAGTATTTATCTTACTGTGAATAATGCATGATAATATATTATATTTAAAAAATCTGGAAATTAAATTTTTTTGTAGTTATTGAAGATGCAAGTGCAAGAATATTCGTGGAAAGTATCTTATCAAATTAGTGACTAGTAGCTTAATATCTGTAATTATGAATGAACAAACAAAGTTATAAAAAAAATAATAATAAACTAACTATTTTTATTAATAAATTAAATAAGGCAATTATTTTTAAATAATTTTTTGAGCAATTTTGTTTTGCTACAATCGTTAAATTAGGTTATAAAACATTGGAAAACATAAATAATTTTAATTAACATTTGGAAAAAATTGACAAAAAAGTGTATTTTTTTATTTTACGTAAACACTCCTAACAAAAAGAATACGCAAAGCGTATCATATTGACTTCCATTAATGTAGACACAGATTCATTATGCATGCATTGAAATAAATTATTGATACTGTTGGAAAGTATAGTTGAATTGCAGCCAATCGAGACTTTGAGAGAAAAACGCAAGTAAAAAGTAATGTTTTTATCAAAAATACCAGTAATTGATCTTTGAAATAATATATTTAAAACATTTTAAATCATTGCATACATAAAATCCATAAAATCATCTAGTTATTTCATTGGATTTGATGACAATGCTGATAATAAAATATTAGTTATTATATGGTGATTCAATTGAAAGTTTTTAATTCATGAATTCATTATCCGAATAACTTGTGAAGAAACAGCAAATACTAACTGAATATGGCTCTAGAAACAAACTCAAAACTGCTTTCGAAAGCTAAAGATCTTATCTTTAAAACCGAGCAATGAAAAAAAGGTTAATTCTTTTCGGGAAAACCGTGACTTGAAGCTTTGGTATGTCGCTCTACGATCGTCTTATGCACACTTTAGGTTAACCAGACCTACAGTTTAAAGTGAATTCCGAACCGCTACAAACATCCATTTCACCGCCCGGACTTGAACCCGAAACCTGTGTTACCGAGCGACGGAGCGCTAGCCACTCGGCCATTCAGGCCCCGTGATTTGAAGGAGATCGGTTACTAGTATTGGAAGGAATTTGTTAGTAAACGGAGATGTCAATTCGAGTAACATTTTTATCACCTCTAAAAATTTTATGTTAATCTATTTTAGTGTAATTAATTAAAAACATTTCATAGATTCATAAACCTACCTTGTATCAATGGCATAATTAAATTATTCCTTTGTTTAATATTGAAAGAAACATTTTCCTTCGTTATATTTAAATTATTTATTTTATGAAGTCATTAGCCATATAAACATCGAACTTTTTCTAAATAATATGAACTATTAATATATTTTTGAGTTTAAATATTATCCCTGACAGCAGAAATTGTAGAGTCTATTCAGTTCTTGCAAAAAGCATTTTTTTTTAGGATTTCTTTCGTTCATTGATAATATTGTTTCTTCGCTATTAATCAGCATCCTTGTTTTTGTAAAAAAGCTATTCCACTTAATAGTCAATGCATAACCAGGTACCAAATAAATTTTTTGCTGGGTATAAGTTACATTACAAAACCCGCATCTGAATACAATATCAACAAATCGTATTCCATTCATGTCTTGGGATTATTTGTCCTGAGAAAAATGATATCACTGATAGAATCAAATGTATACAGTTGACGAGTCTCCTAGCCCTTAATTTAAGCTACCCACCCAGAAGTACGCTTTGGCAAACAGGAGACTAATGCATAAGGATGACAAAATGGATTGGGGCGGCCAAACATTAATCAGAAGCAGTTCAATTTGTCACTATGGCGAAGTGCATGCCACTGAATGAAAGAAGTTAGTTGGTGTAGGATCCATCCAAGAGTGAACGAAAAGCCATGTGGAGACGGAGATAAACCGAAGTTGGGGGGGTTGTCAGCAAGTATTTCTACACTGGGGTGGTCAATTGTCGCCAGATGATTTGTCATTCATTTCGATGTTGGGGGCGTCGCGTTTGGGAGCATTCACTGCGGGGTAATACATAGAAATCCGAGAGATGAGTATAAAATGAGGGATTTTGAAATTCTGTACAGGCATCTTGCTGTACAGATATTGCTGGGTCGCGTTTTGAGTCCAAAACTCATAACAGGAAATCCATCGAATGCTAATTATTTGTTAATAGAATAATAGAAAATATATGTTACAAATTTGGATCTTGCAATTGGTTAAGTAATAAGATAAAAAATTGTGAAACTGAAACTGGAAGATAATCAAATTATTATTTCCTTTCAGTATTAAATTATGGAAAAAAAAGTTTATTATTCCTAAAGTTTTGAAAAACTTCTACAAACATGAAATATTAGAAGTAGGTCCTAATCCTATTTAGGAAAATCCATGCAACAAAATTTCGAATTCATTATAAACAGCTAATTAGGTAATATAAGCAATGCTTTGCTGTAGTTAGGACACAAATACAGGATTACATCAACTGCTCGATATTTAATTAAACATTTTTTCTTCTGAATCTTTACTTACTGTTTCAATTTTGCTATTAATAAACTAGACATTTTCTTTTTTAAAAAATCATTTTTGCATAATTGTAATAGAAACCCGAAGATAACTCACATATATATATATATATAGTATACATATCAAATAAGTGATTATAATACCAATAATATATATGTATGTATGTATATATATATATGCGTTTGAGTATATATATATATTTCTAACGTCCACACAAGTCCATAAACGAAATAAATGCACTGATCTTAGATGAACTTAGGATATGCTTATAGTCGAATCATAGTGTAAGTCGCAAATTCCTGTATTTGTGCCAAATTACTTGTCTCCAAACAGCGATAATTAGTTCAACTTGGTCCTTTACTAATGGATTTATTTTTTGTAATTGATTTTTATGACGACCTGTCCTGCCTCATTTCTTATGACATTCACATATGGTCATTTCTAACTTCTGTCTTGTTGCAGGAAGTTTTTTTTTTTTTTTTTTTTTTTTTTTTTTTTTTTTTTTGAAATTTCTCATTAATGGAATATGATATTTTCAGAAGTCTCATATTATTTCTCATTGTCAAAGTATGTAATACTTTTTAATTAATGTTATTTAATTACTTTTATTTTATTGCTTTTTAAATAATATTAGCTAAATCTCATGTCTAATCACCATTTATAATCCTTTTACATCCACTACAGAAGATTATTTTTAATTCTTGTTATAATTCTTTGTGTCCTACATGTTTCGAAAGCTTACTACTCTTAGCTTAAAGCTTACTTTAGTTACGAATTAATTATTAGAATCCATCTTGCTATCATTAATTTTGTTATTTAGTGTACTATAATCTTTGTATTATGTCATGAGAAATATTCTGAATTATACATGGAAGAATCATTTTTTAAAGCTATTTATGATTCGAATCGTATTTCATTGAGATCAATTTAATACTTTCTTATTTTTTTAGAGAATAATTGCAGAACAAAGAAAATTAACTCCAAAACATTTTATTTACTTTTGATGAAAAGAATATATTTAAAGCTAGTGAAAGTGGAATGATCAGTGGATTTACGGGATGTGCCGATAAAAATAGTAGTACAGTAGTGGCAACGATACAATATCAAATTATTTTATTAATGCAAAAAAAAATAATAATAATAATAATAATTCAATAAGATGTCTGTACCTTTCCTAATAATTTGCATAATATTACAGAATATATGAATAAATTTATGAATTCACACGAAAAATTGGTAGTATAGAAAAAGTTCTGGAGACCTAACGCAAATTTTATTATTATTAATGCCCTTATTATTTGTTATTGAATTTATTAATTATTGAATTATTATTAATTTATTATTATTGAACTATATGTTGTTGCGCAGAAGATCTGACTTCTCGTGGAGCACCTGGTAACACTTTTTAAAGGCTAAAAGATCTGCAACTTGGCATTTTTGTTAGATTAATGAACTCTGTTTCAGCATGTTTTGCTGTATTATTTTGTTGTTGTTGTTGTTGTATGTTTTTTTTCTCATTTTTTTTTTTTTTTGCTGTAACTGTTCATAATCTGCCATTGGAAATAAAAAAAAAATATCTGTTATTTATTTATTATTTGTTATTTATTTTTGGAAAATGAGAAAAGTCAAAGGTTTTCAATTTTCTTGGTTACAGATATTTAAGTGAATTGCCTTTTCGAAGATTTGAATGCGGTTTATTATAAATATGCTTCCTAATTTCTTTAATTGAAGTGACTCACGAATTACTATATATTTGTTTGTAAAGGGTTATGAAAATTGGAAACATGCATTAGAATATTTCTCTTTGCACCAGGACACAAAGCATCCCATTAATTAACAACTTTAAAAAATCTTGATGTGATAAGTAATTGAAAAAAATTAGTAAATCACTACAATTATTGATGTAGTTGATACTTTTCAAGCTACTGAAAATAAATGACAATGTGTTTCAATTATTAAGACAGTTATCCTTTGTGGTCATCAATATATTGTTTTAAGAGAGCATAGTTTGGAGAATTTTCAATAGAAAATGCACGGACCGAAATTTCTCATTAGTGGAATGTGATATTTTCAGAAGTCTCATATTATTTCTTATTGTCAAAGTATGTGATACTTTTTAATTAATGTTATTTAATTACTTTTATTTTATTGCTTTTTAAATAATATTAGCTAAATATCATGTCTAATCACCATTTATAATCCTTTTACATCTACTACAGAAGACTATTTTTAATTCTTGTTATAATTCTTTGTGTGCTACATGTTTCAAAGGGAATTTTGATGGTAATTTTTGTGCTTTATTCTGTGATATATCCCCAACTGAAACATTTTCTGTATTCATTCCTTATGTGACTGATAAAGAAAATAAAGTATGTGAATAATTTTTACAGTTCGTACTTATTTCAAATACAGCAGGCGAATACGATGTTTAAACATTACAAAACAGATTTATCATTTTTTTGGACATTATGATAGTGCAGCTTCTATGAGTGGAACATTCAATGGAGTACAAAGAACAATATTTAATCTTCAAACACTTTATGTGTATCACACAACCCACAGTTTAAATTTGACAATAAGAAAGACAATAGAACTCTGCAATCCCACAGCTTGGAAGAAATAGTGTCTTTGTATGAGAGATACGTCGTCTACTGCTGAAATGTTATAACATGCCTTGAGCCGAAGGAATTTTTTTGGATTCTTGCAAGTATTAGATAAATTGTTCGCGTCCATGCTAATTGTTACAAAAATCAGATGCTGCATTAAATATTATTGATGACGTCATTGCACAAATTCGTAAAGATTTCGAAATTAAATTTAAAAAAAAAAGATTTTTACAGTTGTTAGTGATCTAATTAAAAAATTCAGTTTTAAAATTGAAAATGCATAGAGTTACTTCCCAGCAAACAGAGTGTATTTTATTGGACGGTATTTATACCATTTTGAGATCAATTCGTGAGTAAACTGAATTAACCCAAAACAATATTACAAAAATTTACTGCACTTTTTCCAAGCAACGATAAATTCACGGAAACAAAGTTACATGACTTTATAGATTTGTATAAGTTTTATAATATTTCAACTACCTATTTTAGAAAGTGAATTCAAGTTGCGATTCAATAAATTTTCCAAAACTTCCATTAGGTAACTGAAACATCAGGCGAATGCAACAGGAATATGTATCTTAATATATATATATCTTATTAAAAATATTTGATACTCTTTCAGTCACGACGTTACGAAGTTTCAATGTTACGAAGTTACTATTTGAGAAACATAGTATATCAAGAACGTCAAAATTAAATTTTAATGGAAGTATTGAAGTTGACTTAAACCATGCAATCAAGGGGTTGACAAATAAAAAAAGAATGAATTGAATTTATAATTTTATAATTTTTTTAGAAATTAAATTTTAACTTTTGTATAGTACTCTTTAGTTTTAATGCTCTCTTTTTTATAAATTTGATACAAAATTAGTACAATGTAAAAAGTATAAATAAATAATTGAAATTGAAGTTTCGACATTAGATAAATTTCCTATTTCTTACAGTTTAGCATGGCATACTTTGCTTTCTCAAATGGTTACAGTTAATTTTGTTGATCCTCTATCCCCCACTCAAAAAAAAAAAAAAAAAAAAAATACTGGATGCGCGTCTATGTATATATATATTCAGGGGAATAAATCTTTCCGAATTTATTGATATGATTGTATATTGTAAATATCTTTTATATAATTCCTAAATTTAGTACCATGTTAAATTTGAGGGGACTGAATAAAAATTAAAAATACAGTGGAATCCGAATTAAGGAAAGCCCAAGAGGAAATAATATTAATCTCGATGACACAAAAAAACGAGATAGGTCCAAATACTGGGTATGAAATACAAAATTAGGCTTTTACCATTTCCATTAAAATTCTTTAAACATCGATTGTGTTAATTATGCTGTAAAGAAATCAGTTATCTTACTTAGTGCCGCGCGAAAAGCTGTATTATTTGCATTATTTTGTACTCTAAATTTTCTTATAAAACGGACATATATCCTATAAAAATATCCTTCAATAATACTCTACTCCTGACTTCTGATTTTTACCGTCTACTTTTGAAGAGTTTCTTCTGTCACGACGATTTTCTATCTTCTATAGTTCAGGGGTTTAATATTTGAAAAGCTGTCACGGTTGCAACAACTCTTATTCTTATCATATGGACGTGGACAAAGAATCAACTATTTGTTGAAGTTTATTCTGCACTATTTACAGAACGGATCCTTGGCAGTAACAGCTCATCTGGAAGTCCAAATTTCAATCAAGAATTAATCAAGTTTCCCAACAGGGGCGTTGTGCTGAAAGGCTTCCTACTTCTTCCTCATTTGGACTATTTTAAACGTACATATAGAAATAATTCAAACTAAACAACGATTATCATAAAATAAGAAACTGACATTTTTTTCACAGCGGCATAAAAGCACATTCTATGAATTAATATTCATCAAGAACTATTTCGTTTACGTACATAAATTTTTATATATAATGAAATCTCTTAGCAATAAGTTAAAAATCAAGCATGAGTAATTAAACAATAATAGTTTTTACATCTTAAATATTAAAAAAAACATCTATTTAAAAATTAAGATCTATTTAAAAATAAGCAATCAATAGAATGTTCAATATAGATAAATAATTTTTTCAATAATGCAAAGGAAAATTCAGGTAAAAAAATATAATTAATAAATGAATAATATTAAAAAGAATATTATCCCCTAATTCGTAAAAATACATTTATGAGTATGTAACTTCTAATTCAAAATTATACATTAACTATATATGCAGTCTGTAAAGTTCCTTTGCGGTTTCTATTACACAGGCATGGATGAAATTGTCTCTTCTTTAATAACTTTCTTAATTATTTCTATATCCCATGGTGGATTTTCCCGTTCCATCTACCAATACAGCATACCATTTTCAAATTTTTCAGAAAATTTGAAATGGAATTCAGACTAAATACATATTATTCTTTTCATTTAATACGCAACAGTTTTAAAAAATTTGTTTGATAGCATTTCGTTCTCAATAGGATCTCCTTTGTTGAAAGCTTGGTTACCAGCTCAACAAAGAGTAATGGGTAGCTGAATTTAGTTTTTTCCTAAATGAAGGAGATGTCAGAGTTTCCCTTTCCCCTAAATAACTAGTTGTGTACTTTAGAAAAAGCGTGATTACAATAGCTATAATTACTGTAAAGATTATTGACACTTCAAATGGGAAACATTCTAAAATTTTCCACAAAGGATATTTCCCACACTTCACTAATCGTTCGTGAAACCTCTCCACCATGGTGCACGTTCTATTAGGAATTTCCTTGTTACACCTTGACTGGAAATGTAATCTATTTCTCTTACTAATATAATACAAGAACTCCTTTTAAACAGCCTTAAAAATGTTTGCATATGAGAATATACAGTTTTACAAGCACAATGAGTTGAATAGAATAATCATAAAGCTAACAGGAAGGATTATGATGTTAATCATTAATTCTAAATGTACAGCTCTAATTACAACGCTCAAAAATATAGCAATATATAATTTTTCTATTCTACTTTCATGGACTCTAATTATAATTGAACCAGAAAAATCTAACCATCAAAAGGTCTATCCATAGGTCCTGTCAATTGGTTTTGTATAATATTTCTTCTTGTTTCAGTTAAATATTTTGTAATTTTTATTTTAATTAACTGAGAGATTACTCTTGTTGTTGTGTGACATGCTGATGAGAACTTCCTTGAAAATGAAAAGTAAGACAATTAACTGCCTTATAATTGATTGAATCTTGGTAAAAAGCAACAAAACATTACTTATTGAATATAATAACAATGAACAAGCACACTTAATAAAATCTACAGCATCCTGTTCTAGCAAGCTCTTTCATGAACCAACCTGGCCGGAAATCCTTAACAAAACTGGTTCTGAAAAGAATATCCTTTGTTTGTCTTTTGTTTTCTGGTATTTGTGGGTTGAGTTGAAGTGAAACGATCCTTATATTTGAAGTACTGCAAATATTAAAGATACTCTACTATGCATCAGTTATTCGCATAACCGATAGTTCTGTAAATTTATCATTTTTCATAGTAAGATTGGGTTAGTTGCGTTCAAAAGAGAGTCATCTACTATAATTATCTTCAGATTTTTCTTTCTTTGCATTTTCCTTTATCAAAAATTCTACAGAGTTTTTAATTTTTCCGCAGAATTTTTAATTTCTTTGTTGTGGAACTCTACTTTAAAATTGTTTTCTTCCAACCCCATATTTTTACAATTACGATCAAATGAAAATTTTCTTACTAATGCGAATTCTGTTTCTTAACTACAAAATGTATAGACCATAACGCCCAATCAGGTAAAAGTCACTCGTGATTCTAAGAACTTTGTTTTTAGAGCGTTTCTCTTCTCTTTTTACACAAATAGGGGGTATTTTGAATACACTATCTGTTTTTAAGGAAGCATCTTTTCTATATAATTACTATTTTAAAAAATCACACTACCTATCCTCTTAAAAAACGTTCAATGCGGAAAAATATTTCAAATCTATGACATTAAATCTGGGATTTTGATTATTAAAGTGCAGAACATTACTTAGAGTCACTAAAAATAATGTGATAAACGGGAAATCATTACATAAAATGTGCTGTCTCAGTGTTCGCGAGAGGAAATCCAACAAGAATAACAGTTTCGCTGACATGTTCGTAGGATGACACATAGATGACGCTACTAGTATTAAATTCATATAATTTTTAGTTAGCCCTAACCTTCAAAAGACACGTGTATAAATTTGACAGCTGTTGCACTATTCGTATGTGAGTTATAGCATTTTTAGTGAAGCAACTTTTGTTAGTTTGAAAAAATGGATAAAAAGAAATTTCGTGTGTTAATTAAAGCATTGCTTTTTGGCGAAAAAAAATACCATTGAAGCCTAGGCTTGGCTTGATAAACATTATTCGGACTTTGCACCAGGAAAATCAACCGTAGAGAAGTGATTTGCTAAAATTAAACGAGGCGAAATGAGCACCGAGGACGATGCACGCACTGGACGCCCCAAAGAGGCTGTTACCGACGAAAGCATCAAAAAAGTCCACAAAATAATTTTTGATAACCGTAAAATGAAGTTTATTGAGATAGCTGAGACCTTAAAGTTATCATAGGAACGTGTTGGACATATCGTAAATGAATATTTGGGATATGCGAAAGTTCTATTCAAAGTGCACCCAAGCCGCGTACAAGTTTCCATGCCTCGCGAGCTCACAATTGATGAGTCAATGATTGACTCTCAAATTTATACACGTGTCTTTTGAAGGTTAGGGCTAACTAAAAATCACATGGATTTAATACTAGTAGCGCTATCTATGTGTCAGCCTTCGAACATGTCAGCCCAACTGTTACAATGGGCTGTCTCAGTGTTCTCGAGAGGAAATCCAACAAGAATATACCGCAAGAGTGAAGAGAATAACCAAGAAAGTGCCGCAAGGGAAAGGAGAAAATAACCAACAAGATGCCGAGAGAAAGGAAGCTTGAGTCTGACAAGATAAAAGCAGTGGATGAAGTTCGGGATTCAAAGATCAGGATCATCAAGAGTTTGAGGAGAGCTGATATCACCGTGTTGGACCTGTTTCGATGCTAATGTTCGGAAGAGCATGCTGATATTTTATTTTGCTTACTTTTAACGTTTAATTCATTTGTAAATATTCATCAAGAATAATTTTTATATTGAAGTTTTTGAGTTTTTCAAGTTTTTTAAGATCAAGTAAATTCGCAGAATAATTACACTAGGTAATCCCTACTTACAGCAAATGTTGTATCTGGGTTTCACAGTAATAAAAATATCTTTGAATTTCTCTAATTTTTTATTTACATTAAACATTTTTCTTAGTAATAGAAAAGAAAATGTATTTATAATTGCATGACATATTACTGGGTTTTCATTGATTGTAATATTTGGGAATTAAGTTTTTTAAAGATTTGTAATACTAAGCTTAAGTAGTAACTCTTTTTTGAAGATATTTGAAAATATATTCTGAACTTCTTTCCCCTTTGTAGAAAATATATGTTACATTTGTCAATTTTAAATAAATTAATAACATGGGTATAGTAGAACTACATTATTGATTAAAAATGTTTTCCTAATACGTATGAACTTTTGAAATAAAAATATATGTAACAACTTACAAATTTTTGAATAAATAAATGGAATATTTGGTTAAAAACATTTATTTATGTATAAAAATATGTATAAATTTCTTACATCTATGATTGCTGCTACGAATGTGGATATTACAATTTTTTTTTTTAAATTTCTGTCATATGCTATTTAATTTTTTGAAAAATGAATAATTTAAGCAAAAAGAAGTTTTATATATATTTTAAAATAATGTAAAATGAACTGGCAGTAAACAATTATTCTCAAATTCTGCCATATGAACAAAAACAGAATATTTTCATTCTTGTTCATGGCTCTTAAGAAAAGGGGTTTTTTTAATGATTTGTTTTTGTCCAATAATGTGTACAAGAAAATTTATGTATTTATTTTTATACACTTCAAGAATAATACATTTTATTTTACTAACATTTTAACTCTGAGGATTTTCTTATTAGTAAAATATAATTGTATTTTTTAATTATTTTTTTACTTTACTACATGACGTTGATAACAATTAAAATGATTCTATAGAATACATATTTTATTATCATTCACTTACTAAGGCCGTATGGTTAAGATTATTAAATTATGATTTAATTCTACTAAAAAGCTTATCGAATTTTGTATAACCTACTTAAAACCAATTGCTAATTATATTACATAGTTACTAATTATTATTATATAGTACACATAGATTCTTCTTCTTATTATTATTATATTATTATTAGAGAGTAATATGCAAACAGGAAGCTTTCATCTTTTCAATATCATTTAACATAGTCGTTGTTGTAGTTGAGGCATTTAAGTTTCTGTGATTAATAAACGTATTTCAAAGTAATCTTCAAATATTTGGTGAAAATCTGTAAGAGGTGTATGTATACTTACTGAACTTATATTTTAATACATATTTGCTGTAATATTGTATTAGCATTATCATAATATATAAACACAAAGGCATCAAAATCCAAATGTACTGAAGGCTTAAATTATAAAATACTTCCACATATTTTGTTGCGGAAAAAATACGGCTGCTCCTCCTGAATTTTGTTAGAAATTCTAGAGTAAACATTTAAAGAAAAGTATGAATGCCAAGTAGAATATCAAAGTTTTGATACAGATGGATTTACCGAGAAAAATACGTTTTTGAATTGAATTCTAGCCTTTTGGATAGAAAAATAATATTGAAGATCTTCGAAAATTAATAATACTTATTTAACAATTCAATCACACTTCTTTGATCATACTCGAAAAAATGAATATAATTATTAATATAAATTATTCACAAATAAAGCACTAATTAATCAAAATTTATTAGATTATTAATAAAAAAGGCTTTTTTGTTAGGGTTAATAAAAGCATAGTGAGGTTCAAAAAGTATACCTTTTGTAACGGCAGAAACAATTTTGTCGCCTTCTTCCTATTGGTCGATGAGCGAAGTCGCCTATTGACACCTAATCTATAACATGAACACACTGAATGAGCGTTTGATATTGATAAATTTTGAATGATTCCCTCGTATTGAAAAAGGCCTCTGAAAGTATTGTCTTCTTTGTCACGCAAAGTTGGTCCTCCCATAAATTTGAGCCAAACTTCAACGCCAACTTTTATTTTCTTACGTTTTGAAGTTCTTTGTTAGAGAGACAAGATTTTAAAATGTTTTCATGAAGCAACTATGACACATGCCAAACCTTGTGAAAATTAATTCCGGTACCACAAAGAAGCACCACGCACTTTGAAGTCTCCGTGGAAGGTGTTCGAGTGACAGGCATAAGCGTGTAAGAAGAAACACAATGTGACGTCAAACTGTTAGAATTGTTTCTCGCTGCATGGGAATTTTGAGTCACTTTTATGTATTTTTCCATCAACGAATCCACATATTTCCCTGTAAAGTGTCTTGAATCAGTGTCAGTGCTGGATGCTTTTGGTAAAACGGGTCTGTTCTACTCAAGTAGTGACTATGACTATTTTTACGTATGATTTTATGGTAGTTGATAGAAATTCTTTTAACAGTTATCTGATTACTATTAACCTCAAGGAATATCTGTAACTTAAAATATGAATTATGATAAACTTTGATTTGATAAAAGAGGCTTTCTAGTAAGGCAAACCTCAAATTTCTCTTTTATGAGTTTTAATATCACCATTTCGAATCATTCAATCTCACCCAGTGCAGGACAACTCAATATTGTACACACTTTACTCAAGAGTTTGTGAGCTTGCTGATTACTGCATTCTGATACCACATCGTCACTAACACCAGAAACAATATCTGGAAGGAAGGAGTTGCCCCACTCTCTCTCGATCTCCGTGAAAGGACTCTCCGTCATACGGATTTATGTACCCTATCGTGCTGATTACAAGGTTACTCAACTAAATTGATGCAGGCTACTGGTATAGGGATAAATTACAGTTCATTAAATATACCATACATCACTTAAACTATGTAAATTAATATATTATTTTCAAATTGTCTAGCTTGCATACTTTTTTGTTAATTCAGCTATTTGAAACTGATTACTTGCATTATACTTATAATTACAATTACTGAAACCTGATAACTCAACTTATAATTTTTCTAATACTTGTAATGCTTTTAAAATAATAATCTAAGAGTCTGCATTATGTGATGTATATGTTCTAAATTACAAATTTCATACCAGAGAGCATATTCGTACATCAAGCAGAATAATCTATTTTTTTAATTTAAATATTCTGATTTTTCTACTTCCATGTCTTTTCTATGTTATAAAACTTCATCGTTATTTTGGTAGCTTTACTTATAATAGAAACAATTTGATAAATTGCAATTATTAGTTTGCCCATTGAAATTCAATATTTATGTTTTGTATAAATAACTTAGTATTATAATGTACTCTTATTTCATGAATGAATGTAATTTCATCATCAAATGTTAGTTTCTTCACTAATTCAGAAATATATTAAAGTAATATTAATTTATTATAAATAAGTTATTAATGTAAGATAGTAAAAAAAGGCTGTAATTTAAGATTTCTTTTTGTTTTACATTGTTTTACAATTTTAAAATTTACATTTTTTGCTGTGAAGATGTATGATAAATTGTACGAAAAGTAATTGGAAATAAATCATCTTAAACATTCTTTCTTTTGTTAAAAGTAATAACCACAAAAAAAATTCAGCCTAATTTGTTTTTAGTCCAATGAACTAAGAACAAGACTTTGACAAGTGAAAGAAGAAGAGAGAATTCATATATGATTAAAGAAAAACACTTAAAACAATATGCCAAATTTGATCTTTGTCAAATTGAGTCTTAAACTTAAAAAATAGAAGACTCAAAAAAATAAATTATAGCAGAACGGGCATGTTAATTCGGGCTGTAGATACGAAACGAATAGTTAAACTCGAAGAAAAAGCTTTTTTCGTTTAATTTAAAAAAAATATTAAACTCTGTGTTTGGTATTTAAAAGCAAAACCACAACTAATGCACATTTAATTTATAAATTTATTATTTTTTTGAATTTTATTTCCAATGGCAGATTATGAACAGTTACAGCAAAAAAAGAACAACAACAAAAAAAAAACATACAACATACAACAACAACAAAATAATACAACAAATACAACAACAACAACAAAATAATACAACAAAACATGCTGAAACAGAAATCATTAATCTAACAAAAATGCCAAGTTGCAGATCTTTTAGCCACTAAAATGTGTTACCAGGTGCATCATGGGGAAGTAGATCTTCTGCGCACCCAAATTAAAATTATTTAGCATCAAATTAAGCATGAGAATATATAACATGTTGTAATTTTAATTTTTTATTTTTAATTTATTTATTATTCACTTTTTAGAGAATCTAGGTAAATCAAAGTTATTACAAATTTATAACAAATAACAAAGTTATAACAAATTAAAATAACTTGATGGAAAATACCTCATATAATTGATATTATAACAATTTCATTATAATTTCATATTCCTTCTTAACCAATAGGATAAATTATTTTATATTAATTTTTATACTTTATATACTTCATTAACATTTTTATATCAGTTCTAACGCTTAAGACATGTTATAGAGTTTTTAAATTTTCAGATAACAAATTCATTTTAAATAGAGCTATGTTACAAAAGAAATGATTTATTTTAAGACATTTTTCAGTTAATTAAGAATTGTAAAAATGTCTTTCAAATATTCTACAGTGTGCTTCAGGTTATGACTAAGTTCCGAAGTCAGGTCGCTAACTCTTCCCGACTTTAACACAAATACAGTTAAATAAAGTTCCCATTTCCATTAACAACCAGAAATCTTCGTAACTGTACGCTTTTAGTCCTGTTTGCCAAGCCCTTATTTCCCTAGAAAATGCCATTTATTTGAATATTTCCTCCAAATTACGAACGAAGGGATCTAATATTTTCTTGGCACTAGACAAACAGTTTACCAAACACTTTTGGGCTACTTCGAGTTGCATTAGCCCTCACCAAAGATGCTTCTTGAAAATATTTGCTGAGCTTCAAATACTGAAAAATGTTTCATAAGACTTCGAAAACGACGGATACTCTATTTGCATGAACCCAACTGCAGAGACGAAACTTTAAAAATATTATTGTCAAAAGGGTTCTATTTCTGTCTGATGGATTAGAACAAGTTTCGTTTCTTTTTGGGCTGTGTGGTACACATAAACATTTTGTGCAGGAGATAATAATGCCACACGAAATTCTCCATAAAATAAACAGTTGCTTTGAAGATGTTTTCAATTTTATTACGATTTAAGATTTTCAATTTTATTACGGTTATAGATGAGTTTGAAAATGTTTCATTGTTTCTTATAATGTTTTGTATATTTGGAAGCAATAGTATATGTCCCGTATATCAGGGTAGCATGAAATTTAAAAAGAAAACAAATGTAAAAGAACAATCTGTTTAAAGATTGATGGTAAAAAAATTTCGACAGGATGGATAATTTAAAAGAAAACCATTTTTATCAGTTTTGACATTAAAATTTATGTATATTTAGCAGTTAATTTTATCCCTGATTTGTGTTTTGTATACTTTAAAGGAATTTGTTATGTAATAAATCTGTATTTAAATAATTTAAAGCCAATTACTCAATTACAAAGGGAAGAAAAAAAAAACTGAAAAAACTTAAAGTTTTTATTTTTATTAACTGTTAAGAAATGTATTGAGGATGAAATCAATTCGTTGTTACGCTGAAAAAAAAACCCTGAATATACAGAGGTCCATGGCCATTTTGTAAATGGATTTTTTTTTATTTTTAAATAGGGATATTTGATTGTATTTAACCAAAACACTATTTATTCATTTAAAGAAACTTTACCATATCCTTGCTTTGTTAAAATAGTTCAGTTGAAATGTTCTTACATTTAACGAGAAAAGAATTCCGAACAACGTACTTTAATTAAAAATTCAAATCCTCAGACAAATGCCAAAATAATAATTATTGCGCTGAAGAGATTATTTCCTCGGAATATCCTTGTACCTTACGTGATGTAAAAATGCTTTCTTTAATCTAATAATTGATTGGTAATTTTTTATTTAATAAAATATTTCTATATAATAATTACTTGTTAAAAGCTTTCATTTTTATAACAGTGTCATATTAAATATTCTATTTAAAAAGTCTGGAATTAAAATGAATTGGAAGGTACAAAACTTACTGGTATTTTCAAAACCTAGCATTACACGATTGCATGCAATTTTTCGATAATATTTATAAGTTTTCAGGTGTATAAAAAATTTAGTTCCTCCGAACATACATCCACGCATTTTTATATGAATTAATTTGAAATATTAAGTTATTCTAAGCATTAACTCGAAATTTAATTAATGTACACAACGCGTAAAAAATCTTTATTAAGATTACAGGAAATTCTATTTAAAAATAATTTATCTGAAGCAGTTTTTTCTAAGTGGGTTTGTTTAAAAGAGAGAAAAAAAGCTTTATATTTATGAAACAAAGTTTAATTCTGCGTTTTTATTTAAATCTGTTTATTCTGAAATTATTTTAAGTAAATTCGCGAATAAAATTTTTTTATTCAATTGCAAGTAATTGAAATCAAATTTCTACCACACAAATAATTTTACAAAACTTTTATGTTCTTTCGAGTATTAACAGAGTTTTATATCATATTTCATGTTTAAAATTCGTTAATAAATCTCAGCTTTTTAAAAATTTTTTTGAGAAAATAATGTATTGGGATTGTTGTTATTGTCTAAATCTCTACCAATGTCTGAAGAATATAAAACTAATGTATGTTACTATTTTATTAAAATTGAACACTCAGGTAGGCAACTGCTTTACTTAAAATTGAAAGATGGATAAGCAATTGTGTAAGAAATTCACTTTTTTCTGTAATAACCGATAAACCATAAGTCCTACCAATGTCTGAAGAATATAAAACTAATGTATGTTACTATTTTATTAAAATTGAACACTCAGGTAGGCAACTGCTTTACTTAAAATTGAAAGATGGATAAGCAATTGTGTAAGAAATTCACTTTTTTTCTGTAATAACCGATAAACCATAAGTCCTACCAATGTCTGAAGAATATAAAACTAATGTATGTTACTATTTTATTAAAATTGAACACTCAGGTAGGCAACTGCTTTACTTAAAATTGAAAGATGGATAAGCAATTGTGTAAGAAATTCACTTTTTTTCTGTAATAACCGATAAACCATAAGTCCTACCAATGTCTGAAGAATATAAAACTAATGTATGTTACTATTTTATTAAAATTGAACACTCAGGTAGGCAACTGCTTTACTTAAAATTGAAAGATGGATAAGCAATTGTGTAAGAAATTCACTTTTTTCTGTAATAACCGATAAACCATAAGTCCTACCAATGTCTGAAGAATATAAAACTAATGTATGTTACTATTTTATTAAAATTGAACACTCAGGTAGGCAACTGCTTTACTTAAAATTGAAAGATGGATAAGCAATTGTGTAAGAAATTCACTTTTTTCTGTAATAACCGATAAACCATAAGTCCTACCAATGTCTGAAGAATATAAAACTAATCTATGTTACTATTTTATTAAAATTGAACACTCAGGTAGGCAACTGCTTTACTTAAAATTGAAAGATGGATAAGCAATTGTGTAAGAAATTCACTTTTTCTGTAATAACCGATAAACCATAAGTCCTACCAATGTCTGAAGAATATAAAACTAATGTATGTTACTATTTTATTAAAATTGAACACTCAGGTAGGCAACTGCTTTACTTAAAATTGAAAGATGGATAAGCAATTGTGTAAGAAATTCACTTTTTTTCTGTAATAACCGATAAACCATAAGTCCTACCAATGTCTGAAGAATATAAAACTAATGTATGTTACTATTTTATTAAAATTGAACACTCAGGTAGGCAACTGCTTTACTTAAAATTGAAAGATGGATAAGCAATTGTGTAAGAAATTCACTTTTTCTGTAATAACCGATAAACCATAAGTCCTACCAATGTCTGAAGAATATAAAACTAATGTATGTTACTATTTTATTAAAATTGAACACTCAGGTAGGCAACTGCTTTACTTAAAATTGAAAGATGGATAAGCAATTGTGTAAGAAATTCACTTTTTTTCTGTAATAACCGATAAACCATAAGTCCTACCAATGTCTGAAGAATATAAAACTAATGTATGTTACTATTTTATTAAAATTGAACACTCAGGTAGGCAACTGCTTTACTTAAAATTGAAAGATGGATAAGCAATTGTGTAAGAAATTCACTTTTTTCTGTAATAACCGATAAACCATAAGTCCTACCAATGTCTGAAGAATATAAAACTAATCTATGTTACTATTTTATTAAAATTGAACACTCAGGTAGGCAACTGCTTTACTTAAAATTGAAAGATGGATAAGCAATTGTGTAAGAAATTCACTTTTTTTTCTGTAATAACCGATAAACCATAAGTCCTACCAATGTCTGAAGAATATAAAACTAATGTATGTTACTATTTTATTAAAATTGAACACTCAGGTAGGCAACTGCTTTACTTAAAATTGAAAGATGGATAAGCAATTGTGTAAGAAATTCACTTTTTCTGTAATAACCGATAAACCATAAGTCCTACCAATGTCTGAAGAATATAAAACTAATCTATGTTACTATTTTATTAAAATTGAACACTCAGGTAGGCAACTGCTTTACTTAAAATTGAAAGATGGATAAGCAATTGTGTAAGAAATTCACTTTTTTCTGTAATAACCGATAAACCATAAGTCCTACCAATGTCTGAAGAATATAAAACTAATCTATGTTACTATTTTATTAAAATTGAACACTCAGGTAGGCAACTGCTTTACTTAAAATTGAAAGATGGATAAGCAATTGTGTAAGAAATTCACTTTTTCTGTAATAACCGATAAACCATAAGTCCTACCAATGTCTGAAGAATATAAAACTAATCTATGTTACTATTTTATTAAAATTGAACACTCAGGTAGGCAACTGCTTTACTTAAAATTGAAAGATGGATAAGCAATTGTGTAAGAAATTCACTTTTTTCTGTAATAACCGATAAAACCATAAGTCCTACCAATGTCTGAAGAATATAAAACTAATCTATGTTACTATTTTATTAAAATTGAACACTCAGGTAGGCAACTGCTTTACTTAAAATTGAAAGATGGATAAGCAATTGTGTAAGAAATTCACTTTTTTCTGTAATAACCGATAAACCATAAGTAAAGCATTGTCAAAAAATAATTTAGAAATAAAAAAAAGTTAAGGAAACAAATTAACCTTAACTTAATGAATAGAAGTTATTTAGAATGTTTTGCGAAAAATACAATTGTTGTATAGGATTTCGCTATAGAGTTTCTTTCAGAAAATATGTCTTTTCTCTGATTCTAGTAGAAAAACAAAATCCCATATTTGTTAAAAATAAAAAAACAAAAACAAGACTAAAAATCGGTTTGCATTGGTGTTTCTCTTTTTATCTATTTTGATATCCTTTCAGTAGATTGGCAAGAATCGAAACAATTCTTGCTAGTAATGTACAACGGAATGCACAGAAATGAAATATAGACTTCTAAATGCTTACGCATTTTATTCCGAATGAGAACTATTTAAAACAAATTCTAAATATTCCTTAGGTAAAAAAATTCATTTTTTCATTCTGTTTTTATTTAAAACGCCCAAAGGCATTTGTCTATCCCAAAAGGAATTATTTTGCGAAGAGAATCAATAGATGATAAAACAATTTCATTTTATTATCAAATCTTGTAAAGTGAACGCTTATTCTGTTGAAAAGTAGTATTCCTATTGCATGAAAATTAATGATTTTTATATTTAAAGAAATTTTAAATAAAGCACTATGAAAATTTAGTATAAATGACATAATTAGATTTTACATAAATTAATTGTATCTCGGTAATGGTTTTGATGCCTTTCATATTCCAGTTTTATGAAATTCTGCGACAATAAAAGTAATATTCAATGATTTCAAATTTGCAGAAATATCATTCATTTTATTATATATCAATTATATTTTTATACATAAATTTATCTGTTTATTTATTTAATTTAAAGATTTTATGTGTTGGGACGAAATTCCTATCAGCCAATATCTTAAATATTCTTATATAGCCAAATATCACTAAAATATTTTAGTAGTAATTTTTAATTAAATAATAACCATATTTTTGCAGTTTGAAAAAAAAATGTGATTTCAAACTTTAAAAACATTGAGATTTCAGACAAAACAACATTTGTAAAATTGAAATTTCAAACTTTAGATCTAAAATCGCCTACAGATAAATAACGAATAAGAAATGGCGTCATACTACTGTGCCCAAAAAGTGAGGCCAATTATATTTTTTTCAAAAACTCTTTATTTATTTTTCCAAATGTATTTCATCGCCTTCAAAGTAATCCTCTCCGGACTACAATGCACTTATGACAACTTTTTTTTCCAATCCTCAATGCCTTCTAAAAAGTCATCGGCAGGGGTGGCCTTCAAAGCACGCGCCGTTGAATCTCTTCAATCTACTCAAAACGGTGTTCCCGGAGTGGTCTTTCGAGTTTAGGGAATAGCTAGAAGTCGCACGGTGTGAACACGGAGGTTGTCTAACGATATGGGTTTAATTTTTAGCGGAAATGCAGTGTGAGCTAGCGCATTCAGTGTTTTCGGTACCAATCGTGATGTGAGGCGTTAGAGGCCCAAAATGGAATTGACCAATACTTTTGAAATTCCAACATCATCAGCAAGGTCTCTAATTGTAAATCGACGGTTTGCAAGCACCAAATCTTTATTTTTTTGGACATAAGCTTCGTAGGTTGAGGTTGATGGTCGACCAGAGTGTTCTTCGTCTTCAACGCTTTCTCTGCATTCTTTGAATTGTTTATACCACTTCTAAACATTTCTTTTCGATGTAGGAATGCTCCCCTAATTCCTTCTGCAACATTCTTTACGTTTCGGAAAACAAAATTTAATGCAAGTTCTTTGCTCAATTAATTCAGACATTTCAAAAATCGCCGGAATCAGTTTTAGCGTCTCACAAAGCCAAGCGTAACTCAAACACTAATTAATATTTTGACGCCAAATTTCTCACAGATGTTAAGGACAGTGCCAGCAACCTAAAAAAGAAAAAAAATTAAATTCCATAAGCCGCGGGAATTTTAAATTGAAAATTTTTCTTACGTTTTGGACACATTAGTACCTAATTAAGAATTGTTGTTCATATTTGTGACTCTTGCATTATAATTTCTTTGCTATTTTTTATTAATTTATAAATCATTCTTAAACATCTGAGTAAATGAAATTAAAATCTTAAAATTAAAATTGTTAGTTTTTGAGGATTTTGTAAATAGTATTTATTAAACTTTTTTATTCAGGTTTCAAATTTTTTTTTTTTTTTTTTTTTTTTGTTTGTTTGTTTGTTTTTTACATTTATTTTTAAATTCTTATTATTTTACATTTATATTCACCATTTTATTTTGCCGATATGTAGTAAATGCGATATTTTTGTGCTTTGTTCCTTTTGGCAATCTTTTAATTCAGTTGTGATCATTTAGAAATAAATATAAGAAAATCTATTTTTTCAACTAAAAGAACTTCGATTTCTACTTTTGATGATATTTTATATGAATATTTTATTTTAAATTAAAATCTATTTCATTTGTATATTATTCAGAAATATTATTTTGTGTGTGCTATTGAACACCAAAAGAGAATTCATTTAAAAAAATTAACTAAATTACTTGTTTCATACTTTAATTCTTCTGGATTTCTATCTATTCTTTCATTGCTTTCATTTAATTGTTTCTTAATTAAAGTATTGTTTTTAAAGTATTTTATATTTTAGCATTTTTTCTATACTAAAACTAGGCTCACTGTTGATATTAGAAAGGCACCAAACCAAAATTTGGTTAATAAAAAATTATATTGAGCCTTTTGTCATTTTGAATGATAAAATTTGTCAGTAAATTTAACATATGATCTTTGATATAATATGATATTTCTTTGTGAAAATTTTTTTCTTAATTAAATTACACTGAGCTACGACGAGTTACATTTGTTAATCAAAATATCGAAAGTTTTTATTTTTATTAATATCAAAAATCATTGGAATGCGCTTTAAGTACTAAGATGATTCGTTGGGTCGGGAAACCTAGGTTGAATGGACTGTAATATAGTAACAGGTGGGCTGAAAGGTTCATCGGCTGACACATAGATGGCGCTACTAGTATTAAGTCCGAATGATTTTTAGTTAGCCATAACCTTCAAAAGACACGTGTATAAATTTGACAGCTGTTGCACTATTAGTATGTGAATTATAGCATTTCTAGTGAAGCAACTTTTGTTAGTTTGAAAAAATGGATAAAAAGGAATTTAATGTGTTAATTAAAGCATTGCTTTTTGGCGAAAAAAATACTATTGAAGCCAAGGCTTGGCTTGATAAACATTATTCGGACTTTGAACCAGGAAAATCAACCGTAGAGAAGTGATTTGCTAAATTTAAACGAGGAAAAATGAGCACCGAGGAGGATGCACACAATGGACGCCTCAAAGCGGCTGTTACCGACGAAAACATCAAAATAGTTCACAAAATAATTTCTGATAACCGTAATGTGAAGTTGATTGAGATAGCTGAGACCCTAAAGATATCAAAGGAACGTGTTGGACATATCGTAAATGAATATTTGGATATGTGAAAGCTCTTTTCAAAGTGGGTGCCGCGCGAGCTCACAATCGACCCAAAACAACAACGAATTGATGATTCTAAGAGGTGTTTGGAGCTGTTCAATCTTAATAAACCCGACTTTTTGCGTCGATATGTGACAATGGATGACGCATGGCTCCAACATTTCACACCGGAGTCCAATCGACAGTCAGCCGAGTGGACTGCACGTGATGAACACTAAAAATGCTATAACTTCACTAAAACTGCTATAACTCACATACTAATAGTGCAACTGCTGTCAAATTTATACACGTGTCTTTTGAAGGTTAGGGCTAAAACTAAAACTCATATGGATTTAATACTAGTAGTGACATCTATATGTCAGCCTATGAACCTTTCAGCCCACCTGTTATATATAATCCCAATTGGTATCCCTTATCGAAGCAGAGATATCGAAGCCAGTACATTCGAACTTTATATCTTCTGCGCTCTACTCGTGCTCATTTTCACAGGACAACTAGTGTTAGACACAGATATTCATAATACCTTCCGAAGTAACTTAGTAATTTAATTTAAAATCTTATGGTTATTAAATTACTCGTTGAAAGTGAAATCATGTGGATGCTGTACGGTTAAATAGAATGTTTTATATATACAAGTATATTAGTAAAAGATCTAGTTTTATTAAAATTTAAAATAAATTTCTGTCACTTTTTGCATTTTTACAAATAAAAAAAAATGTAAAGACCGTGATAAATACTGCTTAGGGTAATAAATCAATAATTCTAGAGAAACTTAGACTTAAGTGGATTAAAGAATACACTTTATGTAAGTATACTTTATTCGGTATAGGCTTAAGTGTTTCATTTATCATAGTTTTTTTTCGCTAAGACATGTTAATTAAAATTTTGAAAGATTTAGCGAAAATTCAACCTCTATAAAAAACAAAGGCATGTTTTGTTATAAGTAGATGCAGAAAAAATGTGCAATGAACTTTATTCCTTCTAAAGTATTCGAAAGAATAAAGATTAACTAATCTTCTTTCAACTCTAACTAAAGCTCAATGTTAAAGAACAAAATTGTAAGCTGTTCCACAAAAATGTATGAAAGAAGTTTTCTTAGATAAGTTGTGGTTGTATTATTAAAAGTAAGGTAGATTAAAAATTTAATAAAAGAAGTATGTTAACAATCTCGTTGTAGAAAAACTATATAATAAGACAGAAACAAATCATTATTTAAACATTTCTTTTTTCCTGCCCACTCTCAGACGTGCTCTCGCGAAACTACTTTTAAGTGGATTATTTCTCTTTTCAATATTTCCACTCCTATGACTTCTCTTTTTAAGACTTCACAGTGGTATTCATTCTTTTAGAACTGTAACATAAGAAAAGTTTCAATGCCATCTCCGACTTTCTACATTTTATAGGTTTATGAACTTATTATTTGTTATTTCTCTATGCATCAGAATATCTTAAGGTATGAATTTAGAAACATAAAAGTAGAATAGTACTTGTAGAAATTAAGGAAAACAGTATGTAAAGTAATTTATTAATATATATATATATATATGAAGTGTATGTGAATATTTCAACAAAACTTTAAATCCATATCATTTACAAGTCTACTATTTTTTCTCTTTAGATTACTTGCTATTTTTATGTTGTTACATGCAGCGACAAACCATGAACATGTTTTATTACTTTTTTTTTTATTTAAACAAAAAACAGATGATAATACAATCTCATCATCGATTTTTAAAGAATTATATTATGCTTGAAAATATATTCTTGCATTGTTAAATTTAATGTTATTATGTGAGAGTATTTTCATTAAAACTTTTCTTTGTTATCTTTGCAGCTGATATTTTTTCTTATTTAAGTTATCGAAAATAAAAGAAAAGTACATAATTTTGAACTATAACTACCAGTTTTATACAAATTGCATTATAGTTAGAAGTGGAGATTACATAATGAAATGCTTATTAAAAACCATAAAGCAATTTGTTCAAGAGATTTATAGCATATTCCACAGGACTATAACTCATTCGTAGCTATAAGAATACATTATATATTACATGTCAAAGGAAGGGAATTAGAGCAGCAATCTTACATTTGTGTTTGACGTCCAGGAAAAACTCCATCCAGCCATCCAGATGACAGCGAAGCTTTTGTTAAGAAATTAAAAATAAAACAAATGAATAATGATTAAACAATTAAAAGATATTTGCTAAAATATATGATTGATGAAATACACTTTTGATGCTACACACTTAATGAAAAATTAAATTTAGCCTTTAAGATATTCTCAAAGGTGTCGAAAATAGTTTAATAGGTGCGAAATAGGTGCCAATAATATTTATTTCTATTTAACTAATTGCCTCAAAATGATCAGATATAGGTTTCCTACTCAACTACCTACGCCACTTTTCCTGAAAGTTACGACCTGTGACGGAATACCAGGATCGTAATTATACTATAAATGCGTCAAGTTTTCAAGATAAATCAAGGATAAAAGCAAAAGCTAAAGGGAATTCTTTCTCCCTGCTGGTATTTTTCGTACCAACCGGAATAAATTCAGCAACATGAAGACCATTAATAATCTTGACTTTCCAGTAGTAAATTAGTGATAGCCAAGGAACAGTCGAGATAACTCTTCTTTTCTTCCTGCCAGGGAAAAAGACTATATGATAAAATAAAAAATTCTAGCAAATTGCTGCCTTGTATTTCTAGCAAAATATAAGTTAAATTATCTCTTTCCTTGCTAACAATTAAAGTTTTAGTACATTATTCAGATTATGCATCTTTAATAAAATATCAAATATTCTTTGAAATAAATATATTTGTTGACAATGTGGTCAAACAAAAATAAGACCTGACGCTCCAAAAAAAATTAGTGAATAAAAATAAAAATATAGCTTTTACATTTAATTGGTTCCGTTTCAATTTTAATATAATTTATGAAATATGTTTGTTTGTTCGAAAATATTTCTTAATTTCAATTATTTATAAAAATTCTTTTGAACAATTCTCATACCTAAAGTCATAAGTAATCTGCATCCAAAAAAGTGAAAAGATAAATTTTTGTTGTTTTATCTTAAAAATAAAATCTAACATATGCAAAGTAATTGTGCAATTCTCAGATATGTCACCTTCAGACAAAACACAAGCAGACAAAAAATTATTTTTTCTAATTTTTCTTAAAGACTGACACGTTTAATTTTTTTAACATTTCCTGTGTTATTTTCCTTTGAATTTACACTTAGATATAATAATTTTTTTTTTTAATTCTCCAAGAATTTTTATTTCCATTACAGTATTCGCATATTGTCAGCTAAAATATGATTGACTTTGAATTTTCAGAATTTCGTTTCCTTAAAACATTTCAATGAATCTTTCAGCTTGAACTTCGAACTTCATTTAAAATTAAGTTGGCAAAATTTGAATAATTTATTTTTTCAATTCTTTAAATTTGTAATAAATTTCTTTTAAAATGTCTTTAAATTATTAACATTATCTCTGTTGAATCTAAACATAGCGCATTCCTTTGCAAATTTACTGTAGTGTAAAACTGTATTTCTTCAGTTCACAGAATCATTATAAGCATTCAAATATTTTTTTTGAATGCACCATAAAATTTATCGTTCTGATCAATTCAGTAATATAAATAAATAAATTATTTTACTAAGAAAAATATTATAATTTTTTATTTGCAAACCAGGACAAATAATACCATTGCAAATTAATGTAAACAATCCATAGAATTTTTAGAAATAGTTTCGCGGAATAAAATATGCATTCCAGCTTTTTATAAGCAATAAAAAAAGAGTCAATAGTTTTCAGTTTGTTTTTAATTTAAAAGGAAAGTAAAAAATGTATATTAGAATAAATATTTTCCTTGCAAAGCAATGTCTCATTGTTTTAATAATTTTTTATTCTGTTGGCTGAAAGTGAAAAACAACAAATATAATTTCATTTTTAAATATATCTAAATTGATTTTACAATTTCAAATATTAATCTAATATTTAACTTGCAATGAAATAGCATAATTCAGATTCAAGCGTATTATTATCTTTGTTAAAATCTTGCCTAAATCTTATCTTTGTCTAAATTAATTATTTACATGGAAATTCAGGAAATGTAAAAGGCGATATTCTTTAGAATGGTAGGCTTAACTTCTAATTAAAGCTGCAATCTTCTAGAGTGGTATTTCTCGAATGAGCTTTAATTAAAAATTTGCTTGTAAAATTACTTTTTCTTATAAAAAGATAAACTTGGTACAAATACTTTAAAAAATTACATTTGCATTGCATTGTACAAACAATTGCATTACATTACATTGTAATTGCACAAACAATTGCATTTCTGATACCTAGAACGAAATGTGAAATATTTTCAATTGGCTGTTTGCTATGAATAAGAAAAAAAATTAAATGGAAAGTAAAGCAAATTGTATTTTATTTTTAACTTTTAAAACTTGAATTTTTTAAATTTATGTAATACTCATATCTTGCTCTTTAAGTAATAATTAAATATTCCCTTATAAAATTCCATTCTTAAATTGCATTATTTCATTTAAAAAGTGGGTTTTATTGCAAAAAAATACTAAAGTTATATCTCAACTTGTGAAGTTTCCTTTTAATTAATATGCTTTATTGGTTTCTAGACTAAATTTATAGATAATTAGCTAAACTCTAAGGTATCATTAACACTTTAAATTTATTTATGGAATTTTCAAAAGTTAAGTTTAAATTTACGTAATTTTCATTCACTTCCATAATAAAAATATTTATAAAGTGTTTATTTGTTACAATAGTGATTTCTTATTTAAATATTTTATGACGTGTCAGTAAATAAATAAAAAATTTTAATAATTTATAAAATTAGTCACATATTTCAAGTACATTATGAGTTTAATAAATTCGGATAATTTAACTTATTATATAAAAGAGTTTTAAGGGTTGCATTTAAATAACTAACCCTAATTTTAAAAGTATAGAAATAGTACAATTACTAGTATACAATTGCATATTGTTCCAGTAATTTACGGGAACAATATGCAATTGTACATGCAATAATTGTTTATTAATATGTGACATTTCAAAGCTTTAAGCTGGATAAGCTGGAGTGCATAAATCTAATCAATATTACATGTGTGAAATGCAAATAGTAATTATTTTTTAGAATTTATATAAAATATGGTCACATTGATCTACGTAGAAAACAATCCATACGTTGAAGTAAATTTCTTAAATATGTATTTTGAGATGAATAATAAAATACTAACCTACCTCTATTTATGTCCCATACTTTAATCGAAATAACTTTTATGTCTGTTTCACGAATGGACACGACAAATTTGTACGTCAGAATGTCCTTCCATCGGGTTCGAGAAAGAAAGATTGACGATCTCCCCTGATGCTCCTTTTTAATACGCTTTTATTACTTTCACCAGTATGTTTGTTTGTATGTATGTATGTATGTAACTGACTCTTTGGGCTCGATTTTGCCCTACTTTAAGCGATCCGATTTAATTTAAACGTTGTAGACTTATCAAGGACCGTCGACTATAAAATATTTTGACAAGTTTATTATCTCATCATGGTTAGGATCGCCAGGATTAGTGATTAAAACACACAGCCTTTGAAAAGTCATCTTGATCGGAGCATAATTTTTCCCCTGGAGATCTGCTTCTCCTCATACACACTATATAAGCTGCAAAGAAACATTTACAAACATCTTTCAGATATTCAAACCTACGTGGGACAGCGGCACAACGGATAAAGCGCCTGATTAGGACATTCCCTGTTCGAATCGTGGCTGGCTCGACATATTCGTATTTAGCCTTTGTTTTACTCACAATTAATTTATTGTAAGAACCAGTCCTCTGTGCCTGGACCTCATTTAAATATTATAGTTTAAAAACTCTAAAAGATACGCTTTTAGAGTTAAACTAACTAAAAAGTAATTAAATTAATAGTTTAAAAAAACTAAAAAAATACGCTTTTAGAGTCAATCAAACTAAAAAGTAAAAAATAACTGTTAACATAAGAATAAAATTACTAACGAGAAAATGAATGTCACTGTTCTAAAAGCGTGGGGTGCTTTCTTTGTATGACATTTTTAAACTAACTCAGCACATCGGAATGAAACTAGTGAAAAATTATAACTATTGATATCGAGCTCCCCACTCTTGTAGAACAGTAACATTCATTTTCTCGTCAGTAATTTTATTCTTATGTTAACAATTATTTCTTATTTTTTAGTTTGATTAACTCTAAAAGGGTGTTTTTTAGTTTTTTTAAACTATGTGTTGGTTATAAATTTTGGTAGCACAATGCAGGCGCTGTGTAAAGTGTTCAAAGCTGCATCTGCTACATCTTTGCACTTTTAATGGACTCATATCAGTGTCCCTGTCATTCGAATATAAAACAACATAGCATAACATGTCGAATAAAACATATCATGTTCCAATAAAACAAAAAAAATCATAAAATTCTCAGTATTCTGATGACGATTCCCAATCAACAAAACATAAAAAACAATTTTCTCCTATATAAATTGAAAGCATTGATTCCCAATACATTAGAAACCATAATTCTTTATAATACCGCACATAAGTACGACTAGAGGAAAGAAATAGCTGTTCTTTTCTTCCAAAATTCCGAGTAGACACTTGGGAAGGAGCCAGAAATTGCCCTTGAAGGCCATTCTAGGCAAACTCCATTTGATTTTTTATCTATTTGTACCGTGCACCAATAGCGGTCTTTTTTCCTTCCCATTTTACTGGAGAGAGAACGAAAGGAATATGTATTATATGGTTTTCCGAAGAGCGGTTACGCCACTGACTCTGAATAATAGACCAAACTCTATACTTGAATGTTTTGTAAGGCTGTTGCTAACGATTTCTTGTAAGAAGGCGAGACAGCCATTTGTTCCTTTCATCGAGATATGCATTTTATCTTCCCAGTATTAGTTTAGCTGCCACTTTGCAATTGAAAATAGTGTATCAGTAGTGTCATCGGAATATCATTTCTTATTTGTTCTTCTCAATCCGTAACGTAATGTGTAGTTTTGCGAATTTCAACGTTGTGGAATTTAAATAATTTTCAACAAATATAACACCATTTTTAATTGCAGATTTTCAGAAATTGTGTCCCATTAAAACTATTATTTAAAGTTATTTTTCGTTAGTGCGCTTACTATGGACATGTATGGATGGAATATTCTAATTTATTTGTATCTTTAATAAAATATGAAACTCTGGCTAAATAAACTGTTTATCTTAACTTAGTTTCATTTCACACACTTGCCTATCTTGTTTAAGAGCGACATTCTGGTATAAAAAAGGGAATAATACTTATTACTACTAAAGAAGAAGAATGCATGAATGTATGCTTTTGCATATACGATTATTTGGTGATATGATATTGTTTTCGAATGCCTGGCATTGTGATGTGAACACTCAAAATTGTGTTATCTGAGAAGTCGAACCCTCCCCTCCCTCTAGAGATCATTCTAGCATTTCAAGCTACAGACCCATCACTGGAACTGACCCTGCACTTTAAACAAACACCTCAATGATCTTTCTAATTGGTGTGACAAGTGGAACATTAACAAAACCGAAGCAGTCTTCTTCAACAAGAATCAAAAACGTAAAAAATCAGCCATCTACCTAAAAAAACCAACTTATCTGTTGGAATTCTGAAACAAAATATCTTGAAATTTATCTTCATCAACATCTAAATTGGAATTTTCATTTTAACTATGTCAAACAAAAATACAGAAAAAACATTAGAAGACTCGACCCCCTTATAGCAAGAAACTCGAGCATTAGTAGACATAATAAACTTCTGATTTTCACCTCTATGCTTCGTACCCTCCTCACCTATGCTTGCCCGGTATGGGCCTACGCTGCTAATTATAATACTAAAATATTGAAAGCTCAACAAAATATGACTATTAGACAAATAACGAATGTCAACTGGTTCATTAGAAACGCTGATATTCAAAGAGGTATATCACTGCTACCTCTCAAGGAGTACTGGAAAAAACGTGCAGAAATGTTCTTCAATAATATCGACAACCACCAACATCCGGCCATTCAAGAGATCGATCAATATGAACACACTCTCTTTTTAAAAGACCTAGGAATATCCTGCTCTAACCTACCTATTTTCTATTTTTATTAAGTGTTGAGCTTTTTAAATCCTCACGATTTTTTTTTATCTCTGGGCTTTGCCAATGTTTCCATTCTTTCATGTTTGTCACCACCGGAGATCAGGCCCTTGACGGGGTCAGTGTGCTCCAATAATCTTCAACATCTTCTTCTGGAACTGACTCGACGCTTTCGTCAAGTATTGAATCAAGCTTTATACGGTGACATAAAATCTGGATCATTAAATATTGATTCAATTACATTCAAGTCTCGTTAAATTCCATTTATAAATTGTCATACTCTGAAAAGAATGCCCAAGAAAGATACAATTTCAAAATTTCGTACACTTGTATTTAAAACTATTTTTAAGTAATAGTCATTTTATGTAAGATTTTGAAAAAAAAAACGTTTTAAGAAAAAAATTTTTAATTGAGTATTATTTAAATACAAAATTAATAAATCTAAAATTAATTAAAAAAATACAGTTATTGGACAAACATAAATAATTATAATGTGAATTTTTACAATAAAAACTGAAACACTCAACACGTATCATTGTAAATGGCTCCAAAAATATCACTTGTTGGTTTAAAGTTTTACAAAATTATCTTCTTCACTTCAAACAAATGAATTATTTATTGAGGTTAGAAGCATTACTTTTAGTAAACTTTACTTTTCAGATGAATCACATTATTTTAGCATTGCTTTTCAGTGGAATCAAAGAGTCAATAACATAATTTATTAAATCAAATTGTTTAAATATCCTGAATTTCTAAAAGTAGTTTGATTTGTAAATAGTTATTACTCTAACATAGTTTTAACATATGGAAAATTTGGCTTAAAATAAACAGTTTATTCAATCATCATTATAAATTTAACTTAAAATCCTAATATCATAGCGAATTATTTTATTTATTCTTAATTAATTATTAGTTATTTATTTATTAATAAATACTATAGAAATTTCAGGGACGAATTGATGGTAAAATTAATATGTATGACGAAGAGGAAAAATATTACGAAATGATTTACTGAGAAGACACAAGTTAACTAATTTATATTTCATATATTATGCATGCACTTTTTTCTAATGAAACGGATATATATACATATTACATGAAATTATATAGCTTAGAAACTCATCAAGTTTGAGTTATTTTATAAATACTGAATAAATACGAAATATGAATATTTTTTAAAGATTAAATAAATAATCTATGAAGCATTCGTGTATTTTTATTCTAAAGTTCAATATTGAACCAACAGCTGCAAAAAAGAAAAAAATCAAATTAACTTTGCCTTAATTTAACATATAATGTTTTAGATAAAATTTACAATAACCAAATTTTGTGTTCTCCGATATTAATGAAAAACAATTTCTTTAAAATTTGAGGCAAACGTTCTTAATTTCTAGAGTAAGGCATGTGTTCCAATGAATTCGCTTCTATAAATGACATGAGTAATTAACTTTCGTTATGTTTTAATAAAATCGAGTTTTCCTCAGTTTTCATTAAAGACCACCCATATGGGAAGAAAGCAGTTTGTTACCATCTTTATTGCTTAGTTTTATTCATCAACAAATCTTAGTGCAGGATTCTCTGTCCAACCCAGGTCATAAAGTAAAATTTTAGCGTCGTCATGCTTCCTCTTAGTAGTAAAATCGAATAAATTCTTCCACGTTTCAATTGCTTCTATGTCTGGAATCCATTCAGAGCCAGCAATCAGTAAGGAAACGGATCATTTATCTCATTTGTTCATAGCAAAAGGACTTATTTTGCTTCACTCAGATTTCTTGTAACCATAGGACAAGATTCATTTGTTCATAAAAGTGGATGTTATAAGGATACTCATCTGAGAAGACTTCAGAATGCTCATAACCTAGTTGCCGGTTTTATGATTATTTTTATCATTTTAACTATGTAAGAGACTGCATAAAAGTATATAATTAAAATGTAAACTTTCCATTTTTAATTTTAAAATGTTAACTATTTAAATTCCAATTTTTTAATGAAGTTCTAGAAATTTTTGTTTTAATGTAATATGAATCATTAAACCTTTTTAAGTTATTTTCAGTATGCAATTTTAAATCCACACATTTATCTTATTACTAAGCATCAACCAAAATATCCCTTGTCAAATTGTAGAAAAAATGTTTTATTCCCCTACAAATTGAATCTAAAAAAGGCAACTAACATAATCTTTGGGTAACTCTTAATGGAGTTTAGTTTTTCAGTGCTATGAATTGAAGAATTTTTCTTCTTAGATATATAAATAACCAAATGTTTCTAAACAATGAACATTCAAACATTAAACATTTTCAGCTTCTGAAGCGAATTCAAAAAAATAAACTTTACTGTTAAGAGAAAAGTTTTTAAGTTTTTATGTCAACGTTTATTTGATTCTATTATAATTAATTGTAAAGTCATTTTAATTTTAGTAAAAATAATAAATAAAAGAAATAATATTTGAAGTGTAACTGAAAAAAGTGTCCGACATGAGAAGGAGCAAATATATACGTAACTTTCCTCAAAGATATTTAATTATGGAGCAGAAAACTTTTGTATTGCTCTCGATATTCGAACTGCTTGCAACTGATGGACAAGAAAAATGAACAGTTCTTTATTGTCAAAGGACCTTAAAATGCCTCCATAACAAACATCTGTTGGGATATCCATTTTTGTAACAACATAAAAAAATGTTACTCATAAGACAAAAATAAATAAAATACGAAGATCAGCAGGAAACAAAAGGCGGAATCTTTTTAAAGCACATTGCTTATGATAGAAGAAAAAAAAGGATTCTTTGTAAGTTCTTGTTAAAAAACGATACATTGTATGCTTGTTTTTATATATTCAGTGATATTTGTACATATTTATGTTATTTGGAAATTAGTTCAGATACTGCTTAGTTTTTTTATTTTTAAAAGATGATATAGTGACATTTGGCTTCAAATATTATAAAATAAACATACATAGCGATTTTAATTCAATACATTGTCGATCTTTCTTTTGCATATTAACTTTATATTTAAGAAAAAAAACTTGAACCAAGTTGTATAGGATATGTTCAAAATGATACTATAAATCCAGTAACTTTTTTCTCTTACCAACATCCGTGTTAAATATTACTATATACAATATAAATTTACTATATACAATATAAACAAGTTATCAGATGAAGAAATCAGAATTTAAATCGTAAAATTAAGATGTCATAAAGAAATGTTTATAAGTAATTTTTTCAAGGAATTATTTAGAAAAAATGTTCAAAAAATTAAAAATTGTAGACAAACAGGTATACATTTAGGTAAATGCGATTGAATTATCGAATAAAAGTTAAAATTATCTTACTAATTAATTTGAACTATTTACTTAAAAATTCTAAACAAATTTGGAAAAAAAAGGCAAAAAAAAAAAAAAAAAAAATTCATTTGTGGATTCATTTTGTGGGTGTCATGAAAAGAATTGATTTTATAAAAAGTAAAATGAATTTCAGAATATATGCTTAAATATCTCAACAGATAACTCCTTGCTAATTCAAACATATAAGCAGTTTAGACAAAAACATAACAACATAACTTACAAACATAATTAAAGATTCTCTGCTTTTACATCTTTATTTATGTAAAATATTGATTTTCAGACATTTTTATTTGCAATTTATCCTTAATTTGTTGGATTGGTGATATTCATTAGATTTAGCTTTAGATCAACTTTAGCACGATCATTAACTTATATATTGCATAAATTTGAAAAACATAAATTTGATTTTGTAGAAAATGTATAGCCCTTCTATATACGTTATGAAAATCATTTCAATTTAAACTTCTTGAAAGACAAGATATAAAATAAATTCTTTACTTTCGTAATTTATAAATTCTATACATTCTTAAATGAATTTAATTAAGGGAAGCCAACAGACCCATGAATGTATCTCGGCTGTATTAAGCTCTGTGTCCTCACTATTAAATACTGGCATTGATACTTTCTTGAAATGTTTATTTAATTAATAATTTTAGAGAAATATTCCAGTAAAGTTTACTAAACATGTCATTTATTGAAATGATTAAAAAATATTTTAAATGGAATAGGTTTATTTTGCATTTTATGCTTTCAATTCTACATTTTTTCATTTTTTTTTTCAATTTCACATTTTTACAGGAGTGTCACATCCTTTACAAGGAACTTTGGCATTTCTCTAATAATTCCTGATAATAAATGAGACCTACAACTAAGAAACCGATATCCAAACAATTTCTAAAATCACCTGACGAGAGTCATCTAATAAATATTAATATTTTTAATAAATGTTGTTTTCTTGTTTGATTTGTTTTATTTTTAAATGAGGACATTTATTTTAAAAACATATTTTATGTTTTGAAATAAGTTTTATGAAATATTCAATTCCGTATTTTTTTCTAATAATTAGTAATTTTCTGTTTTGTGTCATTTAATAAGAGTTGCACTGTATTTATTAAGGTCTTGTAAAAATTAATTGGTTTAGATTTGTCATTTTAGTATTTCTAAAAATTAAATTTAATTTTTCCTATTTTACTAAATTAAATTTTCAAATTAATTTCATCTTTATAACTTATATTTTATTAAGTTTAATGTTATATCTGTTAACAAATATTTTTGTAAAAAAATAATAATACAGTAAAATAAACAAATTTGTCACAGAAATTTGTTTTTTATTGTTAAAAACAACTTGAAAAGGATTTAAATTCGGAAAAATGTTGAAGGACTTGCTTTAATTAAAAATATCACTTTACATATTTGTGGCTTAGTTAGTAATAGCACTCATTTATTGCTTAGTTTTGTTTCAAATTAAAACAGTTTATTTAAAAGAAATTCGAAAATGTATTTGTTCAATGCGCCAAACAAAAAAGAAATAGGGTGTCTAATAAGATTATTAAATATACCATTTATTTGATTATTTCAAGATTATTAAATATTTTATTTTTTTCAATAAAACAATTTTGTGAAAAATCTAAAAAATATGAATGTTCTAAAAATATTCTTTTACACGTGAAAATTACTTTATTATTAATAAATATTGTTAATGTTTGATTATTAAATACAATCTACGCATTATCAATAATATTTTACAAAGAAACCCAGTTTAAAGGAAAAAGTAACATTTGAAAATAAATCCATTCACAAATTCTTATAATATAAACATATTCCGTAAACATGAACGAATTTCTACTATTTTTTTTTTTACTTTATATTAAGAATTTTATTAAACATAGAAGGAATAAAGTTTTTAATAAAAGCCTTCAGTTTTTCTTTTTCTTTAATACTGTAAATGACAAACGTTTCGAAAACTTAAAATATTTGTCCAATGAAAAAAATTGTATTACTTATATTTAAAAAATATTATTTAGCATTTAAATCTACTTTCTTTGATTGTCAAACAAAATATATTCAATATGTTTATACGCATTCAAAAAATACCATATTGTATAATAAAATAAAATAAAAGTCAATTCAAGTATTTTCCAAATCCTCAAAAGGCGAATGCACTATTTTAAAACTAGAGTTAACAATTCACAATGCTCAAATGTTTCTATTTTATTATTTGGTACAATGCAGCTATTGTGATTTTTGTACAGAAATAAGCAGCATACTTCGGAATCGAGTTTTCCACTAACAAGAAGGGTTTACGATTCTGTGCACACACACAAAAATGTTTCTTCAGTTTGAGGAACATATTAAATGACCTTAAACGCCTGTTTACAAGCGATTTGGGTTATTCTCTGAAGCTTCTTATTGTGTCCTAATTCCTATTTGGCAAACAATCAATTGGTAGTTTCGTACATACAAGTTTTCATAAAATCGACGAAGAAAGAAAGTAATAAAATTGTCTTTCATATTTATATTATTTTTCAAAAATATTACCAACATCACTTTAAGAAATGAAGTTCTGGGTAGTAAAAAGGCATTATGTTTATTATTTCTTCCTGGTCACTACAGTAATAGATATTGAAACATTTCAAAGAAAAAACTGTGACCTAAATATTTCTTACTCGTATAACTAGTCATCTACGTACGGGTGCATTTGTAGGTAGTTCACTTGCACTTGAGGGGGGAGGCTGGTTGACAATAAATATGAAATGCAGTAATATCTACTAATTTATTACTATACTCTTTATTTGTATAATATATATACAGGGTAATTAAAAAATCAGGGGCAAAACTTTCAGGGGGTACAGTTTGCTGAAACAACCTTTTTAATACACTTTTATTAGTTTCACCTGTATGTTTGTTTGTATGTATGTAACTGACTCTTTGTGCCCGATTTTGCCCTACTTTAAGTGATCCGATTTAATTTAAACGTTGTAGACTTATCAAGGACCAACGACAATAAAATATTTTGATAAGTTTATTATCTCATCATGATTAGGATCGCCAGGATGAGTGATTAAAACACACATCCTTTGAAAAGTCATCTTGATCGGCGCATCATTTTTTCCCTGGGGATCTGCTTCTCCTCATATACACTATACAAGCTGCAAAGAAACATTTACCGACATCTTTCAGATATTCAAACCTACGTGGGACAGCGGCACAACGGAAAACGCGCCTCATTAGGAGATTCCCTGTTCGAATCCTGGCTGGCTCGACATATTGGCATTTAGCCTTTGTTTTAATTATTACAATTAAATTATTGTAAGAACAGTCCTCCGTACCGGGACCTCATTTAAGCATTGTAGTTCAAAAACACTAAAAAACATGCTTTTAGAGTTAATCAAACTAAAGAGTAAATAAATTAATAATTTTAAAAAAACTAAAAAAACACGCTTTTAGAGTTAATCAAACTAAAAAGTAAAAAATAAATTAATAGTTTAAAAAAACTAAAAAACACGCTTTTAGAGTTAATCAATCTAAAAAGTAAAAAAGAATTGTTAACATAAGAATAAAATTACTGACTGACGAGAAAATGAATGTCACTGTTCTAAAAGCGTGGGGTGCTTTGTATGAATTTTTAAACTAACTCTGTATTCCGGAATGAAACTAGTGAAAAATTATAAAGATTGATATCGATCACCACACGCTTTTAGAACAGTGACGTTCATTTTCTCGTCAGTCATTTTATTCTTATGTTAACAATTATTTTTTACTTCTTAGATTGATTAACTCTAAAAGCGTGGTTTTTTAGTTTTTTTAAACTATTAATTTATTTTCTATAGGAATGTATGGTCTGAAGTGTGGTGTTTAGGAGCGAACACTGAACATCGAGGTTATCAGCAGATGAATTGAAACTTCATGTGAAGAGTATCAAATGAGTGTCACTTCCTACCACACATTCCTATACAAAAAATATATGGTTTTGTAGTTTGTACTACCCCTCAAAGTTTATCTCATGACCGTTGAATCACCCTGTTTGAACAAATATACGCACATTATATAACAAAATCATTATAGCATTTACAATACAAAACCCCTGAATTTCCTCTCATTCAGACCTCTCTCTCAAATAAAAAACAATTTTTCCTTTTTTAAGACCCGAAGTTTGCATAATCTGCAGATAAAAAAAGAACTCAAAAATTTATAATATCTAATGTTAGGGGTATATCATTTATTCTAATGAAACGAAATAATGATGAAACAAGGTGTCTAAGAAATCAGTAAATATGAAGTTCACTCTGAAATTTTTGAGATACGGCTAAATGGTACATGTTTAACTTACCAAATTTTAAGAGTGTTCAAAGTAGTCAACTCCAACATCAATGCAGTTTTGGAGACGATTTTTTCAAAGATTAAATGCTTCACGCCCTCCATTTCTTGGAATTGATGAAATATGCTTTTATAGCCTCATCAATCTTATCTTCGAAATAAAAACGGCGACCTCGTATTTTTTATTTTTTTTTTATTTTGAGATTAAAAAGAAAGCCAAAAGTCACACATAGCAAGAACAGGGGAACAGGGTGGTTGTTCTATCACTTTCATGTGTTTTTGTTTAAGAAATTCGACTGTCGATCTTGCCGTATGAGAAGATGCATTATCTTGGTGAAGCATGAGTCCCCTTACATTCACTTCTTGAAGAATTTCTGGAAGACACATAGTGGTGTACCAGTTAGCTGTGACTGTCTTCTGTTCCTCCAACTTGAAGGCAGTCGCGTACTCTGAAGAAAACGGCATACATTACTTTTTTCATTGCTCGTTGTCTTTTCACCATTGTTAGTTTGGGGTCGTTCTTCAAAGGCCCATAATTTACTTTCTTGCGTCATTGGAACGTCGAAAAACGGTATGTAAATTTCATTACCAGTTATTATTTTAGAAATAAGGCGGCGTCCACCATCATTAAGTAATTTTATGGTTTCATTGCAGATTCTGACACGCTCCATTTTTTGGTGTTCTGTTAAATTATGGGGGACCCAACGACCAACTAATTTTTTCATATACAGTTCGTCATGAATAATTCTTTGTATAACTGCGGATCCAATGTTAAGTATATTCTGTATCATTTGGTAAGTGTAGCGATTATCATCGACTAACATTTTTCGTATGGCCGACACATTTTCTGGAACTACAGCTGATGAAGGTCTTCCTGTGTGTTCTTGATCCTCTCCGACCTCTATGAAATTCTGTAAACCGTCTAAATACAGTAGCACGAGATGGAGCTTCGTATCCATATGCTAGTTGTAGACGTTGAAGTCATTCTTCTTAATTTAACCCCACTTTAAAATCATAGCGCGATAATGCTTTCACGTCATTTCCATTTTCCTTCTTCCAAAATCCCTTCCACGACAGCTGAATTGCAATTGGTGCCACAAATTATCGTCTGCGGCCATAAAAGAGTTCAAATTTAAAAATTTAACGAATTTTTTTTTCTGCGTTTGTCGTTTGCCTCTGTCTTAAAAATTTCAGAGTTACCCTCGTATCTATCTATCTATCTATCTATATATATATATATATATATATATATATTGTGTGTGTGTGTTTATTGTGCTCGCGCGTGTGCATATTTGCTGTTTTTATGTGTGTGTGTGATTCTTATGCCTCTGTTGATATCTATTTCGATGGAAATAGTTTAGGAACACGAGAAAATGTTTTGTAAGATTACTGTTATTTTATAACTTTATTTTACAGCTTGTTTTTTAATTACTACTTCCAATGAATTTCCTCTGATATGAAGAGAGATCCGAAAGAGTTTCGGCTAACTTTATGTGTATGTCTGGTACACTAAAAGAAATAAGTTTTACATGGGAACATATTGGTGGAAACGTCTTGCATTAGGTAAATAAAGCAATGCAGGAAGAATAAAACATATACCAATGTTGGTATGATTTACAAAACAAGCTTATTAAACTTCGCTTATGAAACAAGCTTATTTCGGGCATACACAACATCAGTGCCCAATAAAAAAGCTCATACTGCGCTTTTTGCTCTTAACATTTCTCACATAATTGCAAATCAAATGAGCTTTACTGTATAAATCACTATGATGCTGATTTAAAAATAGAACATACTTCAATCCCAGGCATTCAGCTGGAGATGCAAATTGTTCGTAACAAAAAATCGAAGCTTACAAAAGATCAATGATCTATTAACGGATTTGTAATATTTTTTTTTTTAAAGACAAAATTCCATTTTAAAAAATGAATAAAGCTCCAAATTTAGAAAAATAATTGTCTTCAGCTCTTAAACCTAGAAATACCACTGAACAGTTTACAATTTTCCTCAATGGACATTTCAAGATTTTAGTTCCATTAACTTGAACATTGTAAAAATTAACAAGAGAAAAGTTAAAGCAGCTACAATTTTATTAAATAAATTTGTTCAAAAATTTAATACGGATTAAATTCTCTCCCACGAACATTATGTTAAAAAAAATTAATAGTTTAAAAAAACTAAAAAATAATTCTTAACATAAGAATAAAATTACTGACGAGAAAATGAATGTCACTGTTCTAAAAGCGTGGGGTGCTCGATATCAAGCGTTATAATTTTTCACTAGTTTCATTCCGAAATGCAGAGTTAGTTTAAAAATTCATACAAAGCGCTTTTAAAACAGTGACATTCATTTTCTCGTCAGTCAGTAATTTTATTCTTATGTTAACAATTATTTTTTACTTTTTAGATTGATTAACTCTAAAAGCATGTTTTTTAGTTTTTTTAAACTATTAATTTATTTTTTACTTTTTAGTTTGATTAACTCTAAAAGAGTGGTTTTTTTAGTTTTTTAAACTATTAATTTGTTTACTTTGTAGTTTGATTAACTCTAAAAGCATGTTTTTAGTGTTTTGAAACTATAATATTTAAATGAGGTCCCGGTACGGAGGACTGGTTCTTACAATAATTTAATTGTGAGTAAAATTAAGGCTAAATGCGCATATGTCGAGCCAGCCAGGATTCGAACAGGGAATCTCCTAATCAGGAGCGTTATCCTTTGCGCCGCTGTCCTACGTAGGTTTGAATATCTGAAAGATGTCTGTAAGTGTTTCTCTGCAGCTTATATAGTGTGTATGAGGACAAGCAGATCTCCAGGGGAAAAATGATGCGCCGATCAAGATGACTTTCCAAAGTCTGTGTGTTTTAATCACTAATCCTGGCGATCCTAATCCTGATAAGATAATAAACTTATCAAAATATTTTATTGTCGTCGGTCCTTGATAAGTCTACAACGTTTTAATTAAATCGGATCGCTTAAAGTAGGGAAAAATCGAGCCCAAAGAGTCAGTTACATACATACTTACAAACAAACATACAGGTGAAACTAATAAAAGCGTATTAATAACAGAACTGAAGGAATACCTAGAACTTGGAAAACTTGGTTATCCCAAAATGGAAAAGTAGGCCTTATCTCTCTCACATACATTCAACTGCCAGTTGTTCTGGGGACAAGAAGGAGTGCAGTGGCAAATTTACAGCTAATAATCAACCTCTTACTGCAATTTCAGGATAATGCTCACTTTACAATAATCTCAAAACGGCATTAAATGAGATTAACAATTCCACTTCTTCCATCAAACATGAGAAAATATTTATTGAAGCAGACCTAAAGACAAACAACACTTGGGGTTACAATTCAGAAGACGCAAGTGGTTTGTTAGTCGAGGAGTTCTTAGCAGCAAATAACTTCCATTCAACACCAAATCAGAATCAACGGTTGTGCACAGGAATAATAAGTGATGGCCAGCTTTTACTCTTGTCTCTGCAGCAGAGTTGGCCTCCAGATGTGATTCTAGAGGAAGAAATTATCAGTGATCACACATAAGATCAATTATTTATTCTGAAAAGAAACTATTACATTTAAACGATTTAAAATTGCATTCGGGGAATATAAAAAATTGTTTAAAGTCTTGTCTACTTTCATTCCCAAACATAATTACACGTTGAATAATGTTAGTAATGAATTTCAATTAAATGAAGTAATTCACATTCTTCATAAGGCATGATTAAAGCATGCTATAATGCATACAGAATCAATGCTATAAAAAATAAATCTCTTATTTGGTGGCATCCACATCTTGAAACAAGAAAAAAAGCAATTAAGTGCTCTTAGAAAAAATGGATGGAAACGAAAACTTTATTTAAATTTACTCCCAAACAAAGACAACCTGTAAAAAAGATATTAAAAATATCAAATCTGTAGAAATCTCAACCTATAACCTCAGAACCTTCAAATTTTTAAGACCATCGTTAAAATTTCACTTCCTCCATCTGAAATCTTTAAATTCATAGATGTGTCAGGAAGTGGGAATAAGAAATGGACAAAAAACTTTTGGAAAAAAAATCTATCCCGTCAGTCCCAAGAATCTCTTTCTTGTCCTCCACAAACTAATTTTATTGCTAAAGAATCTCCCTTCACAAAAATAAACAAATATTTAAAAATAAATTATGTAAAGGCTTCGAAAGGGAAAAGCTAATGGTTTTGATGATATAGATCCGGGGTCTCCAAACTACGGCCCGTGGGCCAAATCCGGCCCGCCAGTGTCATCAATTCGGCCTGCGACAGCGAATAACTTATTGTTGCTGTAATGAGTTGGATAAAAAATACAGAATGATAATAACTCGGTTTTATTTACTTGCTAGGTAAAGCTTAATGACAAACATAATACGCAGAAAATTTAACTTAAGCATAACAACTAACTGGAAATTATAGAGAATGGCAGAAAAATTAAAATGATTTTGGCCCTTGGTACTTACTGGAGTAAACAGTATGGCCCTAAGACTGGAAAGTTTGGAGACCCCTGGTATAGATGATCAAGTTCTCAATATTATTAACAATTATTTTCTAAAAGTCTTTCGTAAACTCTTTAATAAATATTTATCATTGCATACACTTCCGAACAATTTAAAAATAGGAGTGGTGGTCCCATTCCTTAAGAAAGATAAAGCAGATCATAGTTCTTACAAAATAATTTCTCTTCTCCTCACTACAATCGAAGTTCTAGAAAAACTTTTATCCCAAAGAATAACCTTTAAATTTCAAGAAGAAAGTAAATTGAATCCTAGACAATATGGATATCATATAAGTAGATCAGTGGATGACGCATTCATGGTTTTAATTGACTTCGTTAATGATGCAAAAAACATAAACTGACAACATGCTGTAATTATTTCATTAGATATTAAGGCTGCATTTGATCATATAATTTATTCCAAAATAAAATAAAATAAATCATTCAACCTACAGATGTTACAGAAACCCCTTAACCCAATGATTAGTTACAATGCAAACTAATGAAATTCCAGTAATTTGGGAGCAAACTAAAGATTGTCCTCTAGGTTCTTGTAGTGGGCCAATAATGTAGAATCTTGTAACCTATGTTGTTCTTAATTATCAATGGCCTCCTGCAGTGCATTTGAAAGCCTTTTCAGATGACTTTGTATTTGCCATTAAAAGGTTTACTAAGCGTGGACTTGAAAATCTTTCAAATGAATCCTTTCAGAAATTTTCAATTTGGATAGATAAACATCAGTTATCTATATCTATAGAGAAAACGAATTACCATGTCATAGGAAAGTTCTCAAAAGATCCCGTCACTAAATGGGGAAATGATTCCATTAAAATAAAAAAATCGTACTTGCGAGTATTCATCGACGAAAACTCAATTGGGCGAAACATCTTAGAAAAAGAGTAACGTATTTAAGTAGCTTGTTATGAAGGAGTATCAGTGACACTTACGGAATCAAGCGAATCTTATGTAAGAAGATAGGGGAAAGAGTATTAATTATCATTAAGCAGCAGTCTGGGCATTTTTTCCAACACTTAGAATGAAAAGAAAATTACTGTCGGTTCAAAAGCTCTTCATTTTGTATATAACTGGGGCATATAGAACCACATCCACTGCGGATAATCACATGCCTTGCCCCCTTTGCTTAAAATTGAAAGCAGGAGCAGCATTCAGTGTTGTATCTAGAACAAGGAGGAACTTACAGATGAAAACGTTTAAAAAAATCCTTATGGCTTCTGGCATATGATTGCAGAATTGTCACTCCATCCAATCCATAGTTTTAATATCTGCAATCAAGTTGACATTCTCTTCAACTAATTGCTGAAACTTATTATATAGATGGCTCTAAATCAAGTGAATGCCCATGGTCAGCATTTTGGTCCTTCAAAAACGGGAGTAAAATCTCAGAGTGGATGGATAAATTGAACTAATAAAAACTCAAGTAGAGCTAATAGCCATCCTTGACGCAATTCGACAAATTTCCACAATAAGACAACGTGTGAAAATATGTTCTCATAGCTTCGCTGGATTGCTAGCCGTCTTATATTCTCACACACCACATCCACTCGCATGGAAAATTCAACTCTCGATACCAATAAAAAGATTAAATAAGAATTGACCAAATTGCACATAGGACATGAAACAGCTGATGAGCTTGTCAAGCAAAGCATATCTAAACACATATACCAAGCAAAGCATATCTAAACACATATACCGAGCAAAGCATATCTAAACACATATACCAAGCAAAGCATATCTAAACACATATACCAAGCAAAGCATATCTAAACACATATACCAAACAAAGCATATCTAAACACATATACCAAGCAAAGCATATCTAAACACATATATATATACCAAGCAAAGCATATTTAAGTAGTCCAAATAAAAATTTCTCTCACAAAAAGGAACCGCTGTTTGCAACCTCCTTCATCAAGGGGTTATATTAAAAACGTGGGGCTACTCGAAACAGAAGAATAGATTAATTGATAATGAAATGAGAGACACAGATAATGCATTAACTAATTTAAAAATTTGATCTAACAATATAAGGACGATTTGTTTTTTTGTTTTCCACTATTATTGGATTGAAAAAATAAGAAAATTAAACTTATAAAATCTGTTTACATTTGCGTCGCCTGACCGTAAATAAGGTCAGAAAATAATAAGATTGAAACAGTCAGTGGCTAGTGTTCTACCGTACATTTTTGTCAAATAAATTTTTTTAATACTTTTTGAGAGATATAATCAGTCTAAATTAAAAATTTAGACAATATACTTTTAAAAATGTACTATTCAATATGAAATAAAATAAGACATATAAAAACAATAGATTTCTTATTGAGTGTCAAATTTATCTTTGTTTCTTCTGCTTTCAAGTAATTTAAGAACATGCTTTTGTGATATTAATGATCTAACCAAAATTTTTATTTTTAAAAATAATAAAAAATTTAATTTATTTAAATATTAATTATGAAGCATTTTTGAAGTCCATTTTGTTTTACAATTTACTAAAAATTTCGATAAGAAAAAATGCATATATATTTGATTCTTGCAAAAATAAGAATTGCATGAAATTTGTCAAAACATTTTATGAAGTCTAAAGCAAAGAATTTTTAAAATTCTGTTTCTAGGAAAGATTTTTCTTTCTAAAAAGAATGTCTATTGCTTTTAGAATTCAAAATTTTCCCAACATTCCTTTCAGAAAAAAATAATTTATTACTATAGCTTTAAAAAAATCCGCAGAAAGATGTTTCAGATATATAACCTTTCACTCCCACCTGCTCAGAACAAAAAATACTATGAACTCAACATTTAGAAGAACATACAAAACATTTCAACATTTTTTCCCATCCGGGAGATTGAGAAAGGCTTCTTTTTTCTTCATTCCAATGTTAGTAACCTCGTCTTCCCATTTATATGCTCCAGAAAAGGTAAATATTATTATTTGTTTTTGTTATTTCTGTTTCTAAATCTTCTAGAGGAATTTTCGGCTAATATCTTTCAACGAGCGCAATAATATTAAATAGGTTTTCATTTGATCTCTCTTTTCCGCAAATTCAAAAGCATTTGAGGGCAGGAAAATATTAAATCTGATTTGCACATTCAGTATCTACCATTGTACATAATAGATCAGGGATGGGCAAACTACGACCAGAGGGCCAACTCCGGCCCTCGGAAGGCTCGCGGATAGAATTTTAATTTGTCGGTCTGAGGCAAATTAAAAGAAATATATATTTATATATTGTACATCCATCTCCTTTTATACTTTGATGAAATATTATTTTTTTCTTCCTTTCTTTTCAAAGGACAGATGATATTTTTACTTTCTCTATTTTTGTTCTACAAAATAGAATCGACGGAATAGCTTGCACAGACAGCTTTCAATCGGTAAAGTGTTAAAAGCAGAAGTTATTTACTAGTTATAGCTGTAGATTGACGCCAACAAATTAGAGTTTTACAAATCATTATCGAAAGTAAGTTTCCCAAATTCAATATTTCACGCCCAGAAAATCAGTGCTATGTTTGCTTCATCTTATATACGTGAGGAAGTGTTTTCAACTATAACCTTAGAAAGAATTATTTCAGAGGTAAATGGACAGATGAGAATTTAGCGTCGTTCCTTAGAATCAGCACATCTCACTTCGAACCTCAATGTAAGGAACTTTTAAAAATGAAATCGCAATTTCATTCATCTCATTAACATATTTAAATTGTAATACTTGTAAATTATTTTTAAAATTTTGGAAAAAATTTATCTTCTCCCGCCAAACTTTATTTTTTCGATTTTTGGCCCGCGACCGAAAAAGTTGGCCCATCCCTGTAATAGATTATCTAAAGACTATCTATCCTCATATTATGTAACTCTATTCTTCTATTTTCTTTTAACTCTTTCAATGTACAATAATTTTTTATTACAAATACAAAGAATTTCTTTTTGCCATGAAGTAGAAGTAGAAGATATTTATATAACCAGTTTTCATACCATACAGATCATACAAATATTTAAACAAATATTAAATCCATGGGACTTACCAAAGAAAACAGTCCTTAAAATTTTAAAATTTAGCAAAATTAACTAAACCAATTTAAACTTTTAGGCATGCATTTTTTAACCATGTTTTGTGTTACAGAATAATGGGTTTAAAAATGTCTGATATATCAAGATCTTTGATTACAAAAGCTTGATGTGTTGATGAATGATTAAAATATAAGTTTTATTGGAAAAAGATATACATAGCTTACATTCCATTTTTTACTAAGAAAAAATGCTGTTTGAAAAAAGGATTTGTTGGAAAGGAGTTTTTGAGCAATACTTTTGAAAGCTGGTTTAGCAAATTTTCATCGAATTCATTTAAGTGTTTTTTAAATTTGGTTCTACGAATATTTCATAAAGACAGAATTTTTTCCCATAATCGCACAGCTCCCGTCGCAACGAATTTGATATCAATTTCAACACGGGAGTTATTAAAGGGAGTTCAGATCTCCGCTTAAATTAAAAAAAATATTTTTCATCATTTACGAAATAGAAATAAAAACAATAATAGTACGGGTTCAAATATAATAATATATTAAAGAGTTTGTTTTATCATTATGAGTTTCTTAAAAATTTATGTTTACTGTTAAAGATTTTATTCAGAACAATTCAACGATTCAATTTCAATGTGAATCTGATATTAATGTTTCCGCAATATTAAAAAGAAATATGATAAAGCAATACGATGGTGACCTGACCTAGAAATGGCCCCAACATTCTAATACATCACTGGCAGTGTAAGCGTTATCTTTTCTTGCTCATATATAAAATTTCAGGACGTATGATGGCAATTTAATAGAGGGCAACTTTCATCAAAATGGACACATTGAAAATACGAGCTGGTTATAAAATACTTCCATTTGAAAGGTTTGACGCCAGATCAAACAAACAAGGGACTCGACACTGAAAGACTCTCCTTCAGATTCAACTAGAAAGCTATAACCGTAGAAAATTGACTGGTCCAACTAATACTGTTAAAGAATGTGGAGGTAATATTTTACATGACGTTTTGGACCTGCAGAAGCGATGTGGGTGCTGTGGTTGAAAAAATTCAATATGAAAACTATTATTAAGAAATTAACGCTTTACAACCATAAACCCAGTGAATACTATGATTCATATATATGGAACTCTTGAAAATAAACAACAGTCAAAACAGATGCAAATTAACCAAACCCGAAAAAAGCAAAAACAACTTTGTCAGTCAACATGACGTCTTTTTTCAGGGATGCAACAATAATTGTGTTCATTGATTACCTTGAGCAGGATAAAATCATCAATTAATCAATCAATAATCAATCAATCATTAGTGATACGCACACTTATTGCAGCGTTTAAAAGATGAGGTTAAATAAATAAAAATAATTTAATGAATTAAATAATTTAGAATTTAATGCAAGAACAAAATGCATAACAGCACTCAAATAAAAATATTACAAAATTACAAACGATTTTCTTTTCTTGAAAAATCTTATTTGAAAATCTTATTTTTATTATTAGAAACAAAAATGTTTTACTTTCACCAGACGATCTTTTAGAACAATTTTACATTATTTAATTATATAATTATTATGTATAAAATCGCTTATGAAAGAATTTAAAATATTATATATATAAAAAAGCTCATGAAAGAAATTTTAAAAAAGTCACAGATTTCAGTGGAAAGTTCCAAAATTAAAAGGACGCGAAAAATCCCGCTCCTCAAAACAATACCCATAATTTTGTGGGTAATAAAGCGTCCCCATCTAGCGAAAGAAATATTGTTTCATCAGGAAAAGGTTCCAGCATATTTGTCCTTCGCTAACATCAACGAATTAATTGATTTCTCATCATATTAGGCAGATTTAACATCGAATTATTACGACAGAAATCACAACCTTAAAAATGCCCTGTAAATGGGTATACAATATTGAGGAGGTGGACGAATTCTTTTTAAAAAAATGGCTTTATTAAATTGACAACAGATATGTAAAGTGAATTAATCTTTCTGAATTAATATGTTGAAAACTAAAAGCAAAAAAAAATTATTTTTAATGATGTTCTCCTTATGAGGACAGAAACTTATCGGTCCATCCTGGTATATAGGCATTAAAATAAAAATTAAAATGTTGTCTTTAACGTATAATATATTTTTATTTTATTTTTATCTATATATTTATTAATACGACAAATTAAATAAAACTTATGAATTATTAAGTACAATGTAAAATGAATATTCTCAATAGTTTTAACTAATTTCTATGACCTTGAAAACATTCAATGAAATTCAAATTATAGTTTACGAAATAAAACATGCGAAAATAAAAAATAACAACACTAACCTGTGCAATTAATAATTTCCGTTTTCACATTTGATTAATTTAATTGGTGAATTTTACACAAACCTTTTTGTAATAATTATTTTTAGTTTAATTTTTCATATTGGCTTGATAATAACTTTGCTTTGCAAATCATAAAAAAATGAAAGATATTATTTAAATGCTTCTGCTCAAAATTACAATGCGATCTTTGTATAGAAGACACAGGTTATTTTCTCAAAGAAAATATTCGTGTTAAAAAACAGTGTTAAGCAGAAAAACTGAAAAAAGATTTGGAAATTATTTCGAGGACTATTTTGAAATTTATTCCAGAAAAAATATACATATTTACTTCTTTATTTAATAATTTTAATAACTGCGCATTATTTTTTCAAAAAAGAAAACCCGTGGTATTTGTTAAACATGTTACGAATTATAAATCTTAACAATTGGCCAGACTTTATAACTGAATCTTTCAAGGGTCGAAAATCCATTTTATTTCTTTTCTGTATTCTTCCAAAGCCTATTTGGATATTTTTTCTTAGAAACTAAATACATTTTTAGTTAAATTCTTAAAGTGGAAAAATTCTATTTACTTTTTTTCTTCGAAAAGAAACTCAAAAAAATATGGTCCAGAGTTAATATTTGCTTTACATGGTCTGGGAATTCCATTTCCGATACTAATTACATTGGGATTTATACACGACTATGCAAAAGCAGTTTAGGTAAGATGCACTTAAGTTGCATTTCCCAAAGTTTTCCGAAATTCTATTTAAGACAGAATAAATAAAAATAAAAATAAATAAATGGGCGATTTACCAGGAAAGTCGAAAAAGCAATGCTCGGGAAATAAAAATATGGTCCGTTTAGTGGACCAACCGCCTTTGTGCAAACATCGATCATTTGAAAGCTCAATTTGTCACTGAGTTTGCCTGCAACTACCCTAAGAATAAAAAAGGAATTTTCGTAAATAAGTTTTGGACATAAGTTTGGAAAATATTCTCTGTTTAGAGCAATTACATCTAAGAAATCTGATACTTCCGGGTTTATATATATCTTTAGCAGCATTTTGGTTATTTAATATCAGTTATATTTACCTATTTGTATTTAAATAGAAATATATGGCATCGTTTGGATGCAGGAAATAAAAATAATTTTAATATTGATAAAGTTTGCTGGACAAAAATATCGGTGAAAAGTGCAGATTATCACTTGGCAAATTGTTACAAATTTTTCTTAATAGCTATAAATGAATAAAATAAATTTTGGAAATACATAAAAAATAATAATAAATGACACAATCTAATGGACTTGAAAAATTTATCATTTTAATGTCAAGAAAATTTCTAAAAATAGAAAAAAACTATAGACGAAACGATTACGCCACCAGATGGCTGTAAACGCAAAATAAGATTTTACCGAGTTAAAAAATATCTTTTTTTCAAGATTTTCGTCTACATATCAACTAAAAGAATAGGGGATTTTGGAGGAAAATTAGAACGTTAAATATTATAGCTTTTAATATGTGTGCTGGACTATATGCACACACAAGCTCATAGATTTTTATATAACAACAACAATTTGATTTATTTTGAAATGATTTTTTAATGCCGTTTAAAACTCATTCCCTAACTGTTTAAAACTCATACTTTATTAAAAATTTAGACAAAAAAGATTGTGAAATTATTCCTAAACAATAGTTTTCATGACATTTGTGTATATCACGTATGTTAATTTCCTCAAACACTTTTTTTTATTTATTTAAAAATTCCTTACTATAACTTTACTTAGGCATCACTTAAAATATTGAATAAGCAGCGACAAATGTGATTGACAATGGAACTGATTTTATTTTAAAATGTATTTTTTTCAGTATTAATAGTTAAGATTTCATCTATAAATAGCTTTTTAAATCGATAAAAATGCAAGATAGAATTACTGAGGCACTATTTTCAATACTTTTTTTATGGTAAATCTCATATATCACTAATTTGTGATAAGAATAACCATCGGCGGGTTTCTAAATAACATTCTGCAATTCGGATTCAAATATAAAGTCATTTTTACTCTTCAGGTTTCTGTTATTCCAGAAAAGTTCTGAAATGTTTTCAAAAAAATACAAATTGATTTGTTTATTTCCAACGTTGATCTTACTAATCGAAACAAATATCTTTAAAATGAATTTAATACCTGAGTTGACACCAGGAATAAAAAGTAAATTTTGTTTTAAAAATATTTGAATTATTTTGAAAAAACATCGTATAACCCTTCACCGCACATCTTTAAACCGAAATGAAAATAAACAACTCCAAAATGTAGTAATGACATTAAGAAAATTAATATAACAAAACAGTTCTTAAAACAGGAAAGTAAATTGTAATTGTATTTTGAAAGAACGAAAATAGCAGTCTTTCCGAGCAGTCAAATGGCTTTTATTTAAAAAAATTTTTCGCGAAACAATGTTTTTTCTTTCTATGGCCTCTGAGACTTGATTCCAAAAGACTCTAAGCACAGTGGACGAGCAGACCAACGTTCCAGTTGATTGCTGCAAACTCCTAGTCAACTCAGTTTTGTTCGTTGGCGGATGGATTTTAGTCCTGAGAGTGTTTCATCACTTCTTTCTTTTACCGTTCTTGTTGTTTTACTGTCTGCTGCATTTTTTCCATCGTAACAAGAAGCAGTTTCACAAGACAAGTGTAGAGTCGTTTTCAAAAACTTTGTTGAATCGGCAAGTTTCTGTCGTCTAATCCATCTTAAAGGAAAGTGTCATTACTTTATTTTACGATAGGATCACTTTGGCCGGTGTGAAAAAAAAAAATATTTTTCTAAAAATATTTTTTTATTGAGTATGCATCATATAAGTTTCTGCTATTTTTTTTAAAGTATAAAATTCAATGTGCATTTTAGATGGTATCATTGGATATCGTAGCAAGAATAGGAATTTCTCGAATAATAAAATTATGTAAAATATTTAGGTTCTTTTTTTCTATTCATACATATTTTTATTTTTGTTATAGTCAGTATGTCATATATAATTTTCTAAGAAATAGGTTTGCATAAATCATATAAATATTAAAAATTGTAGAATTACACAATATTCTTTACTGTATCATAGTTCATTAAAATTAAATTCTTCTAAAGCATTACTATCTTACAAGCAACAAATGGAGAAACCATGGGTAAATTTAGCTGAAAAACTTTAAATTGTATAAAACAATTATGTTAATTATAAGCGGAATAAATTCAGATGAATTAATTATTCACACAAAATAAATGGAAATTTATTAATATATGTAAAATATCCCTTTTTTAATTTAAAATTAAAATAGGCTTATAAAAATCATTCATAATATTAGTTATACATTTTATAATTATTTCTGAATTATTATTAAAATATTAAGTTTTATGTTTAAATATATTTCAAAATTAATTTTAATTTTGATTAGATTTGAATATTTTGAGAAAAACTAGCTTTTGTGTTTCAATTATATAATAAAATAATAAAAATTATTTAAATAAAATGATTTAAGGACATTCTTTACTGGTTAGACATAGTAAAATTTTCAAGTAATATATACTTAGTTTCGTGTTAATATGCATTTTATAAAATTGCTTCCAATTATTATAATTTAAATAAACTGTCATAAAATAAATAAACATAATTCCTTATAAAATAAAGTTAATTAAGAAGTCAATATTCCTTATTTATATGTTAATGGAATTTTAAACGTTTCGAATGTTTTGATTTTCGTTTTCCACTGGAGCAGCAGAAATATTATGAAGATTCAGCGTTTCAAAATGTGGGGCTGCTACTCTGCACTATACTCTTACAAGGATGGCATTTTTGAGTTCCTTTTCCTTTAGCCTAAAGGAAGAGGTCTACACAGTTATTATGCCCGTAGACACGGAAGCCTTTCCCATCGTCTGTTTAACCCTTGTCTGGGAAATTCAAAACGCTATCTATATCATTTTCAATAACATCATAATTTGAATTTTCTTCAAAATAAAATTTAAAAAGTTTAAATATAAATTTTGAATATATAAAAATTACTATTGAAATAAATCAGCTGTGAAATCTACGGATGCTTACGTTTGACTATGATTCTAAAACTTTTCATAAACATTAAACGTCAACATTTATGCCAATTATACAAATCTGCATTATTAATCATTTTGAAATAATTAGGGAATATTTAATATTATAATCTAACAATTAAAATACTTAAATAAATATAATTCTTATAATAATGTCGTACATCCTAATATTTATTATTCTTTGAACAGCTGAAAGCAATTTTTCCCTAGATATTCTGCAGATTCTGCAAGTGCAGCTATGAAGTATCTCACATCTGATACCTTTCTTTACTGATTGAATTTAGAAAGCCTTAATAACAATTGATTCTTTTCATAAAAGTATCTAAACTGAAGTTAACACTTATGTACTTACTTGGATATGTGGTAAGTTTTCGATTTCAGTACAGTTATCAAACAGTACTGCAATTATAAGATTAGAAGGAAGTTTTTTTTGTATAAGTCGAAGTTTGTTCTAAGATAAAATGCCATGGAGTTGAAAAAAAAAGTAATATTCCTTAAGAATGAAAAAATCCCAGCATTTGAGAACAATACGTAGAAAACTCCATTACAACGTAAATAATGAATATTGCCTTAAAAAAATGTTTAAAAGACTATTTGACAAAAAATAATATTTAATAAATTAATTTACATGCAATTAAATACTATATTTTGCAAATTTTTAAAATCCTGAATAGTTTCATAAATCAACCAAACTGTCTTTGATATTCTTCTTTAAGGCACATTAAATTCACGCCTTTTTCAAAACGCAATAAAACACCTCAATTTATTTCAATTGTACAAAACTTTCTCATAAATGGAGCAAACATTTACCTGGACAGTTTTGTTTAAAAAATGGGAAAGACGAGAGCCTTATATAAATTTAGATTCGGAAGATTCTACAAGAGCATTCCAAAAGCAAAGCCCTCCATTGTCTTCCGTGACGATAGCAATGCTGACAGATGGCCTAGGATTCCTTGGGGAATCTTTTCTGTCGCCTAGAACTCCTTTTTCCCTGTACTGGGTCATTTCACTTCCGATCTCAAAATAGACTTAAGAGATTTATAACTCTTCAGTCTTTTTGACTTTGACAAATATCCTTTGAACAGCAGAAAGACGCGAAAGCAATTTTTTCCCCTTGATATTCCGTAAATTCTGCAAGTGCAACTACGAACCATCTCCCATTTGATACCTTTCTTTACTTAGTGAATTTAGAAAGCCTTAATAACAACTGATTATTTCCAAAAAGGTTTCTAAGCTGAAGTAGCCACTTCTGTGCTTATTTGAATGTGTGCGACGATCAATCAGTATTGCAATCGAAAGATTAGATTCAAATTTTTTATTTAATTGGGTAGAAATTTTATTTTAGAAGTAGAAGTAAAAGCTTTTATTTAGATAAAATTCTATTGAATTTAAGAAAAAAAAAATGATTTAAGCGTTAATTAAAAGCTTTTCTAATCAACGATCGCAATTCCAATTGTATTTCTTGTATATATATTGGTATTATTGCTTTAGAAGGGTCAGAATAAATATGCGAAAAATATGTAAAATTGTATCTATGTAGTATTACCGTCGTGGTTTATTAAATTACAAATTTTATAATGGATTTCTTAAAAATTTAAACTATTATCATTCCTAGCAATGTATTATCCCCCATTCAAACTAATAAATCAATGGTTTTAATCTATATTAGAAAGCTTTACTCCGACATCCAAATAATCTCTCATTCCTCGTGTTCAAATGCAATAAACGATCTGAAAGTCGTCCTTGTACTGTGCTGAGCATCTTTCATTAGGAGACGATGGTTGCATTTAAAAACTTATTTTGTAGTCTGTTTACATAATATCATCATGATTCCAAGATTTTATATGCATTCAATTTTCCTTAATCATGGTATTCAATTAATTTCAAATCATCTGTTCAAAATCTGAATAGAACTCTGAACAATTTTATGACATTTCAGAATTTTTTTTAATTGACTGAATCTGCATTGTTGTTATTTACTGTAAATTAAAAAGCACATTTTTTAAAGTTATTTCCCTTCCCCCCTCCACATAAGTTAGAATTAAATTAAATTATTTATAACTAGGTTGTATTAACAGCATGAACAAATTTCTTGTATGATCCAGAACTATTTTTTAGGAAAACTTTTGTATAGAGATGACATAGTTATCACAAAAACATAATTACAATCTATAATTTTTTCCTTTAAATCGTTTTTAATAGCCCTTTCTAAAAATAGTCTTTTGGCAAGCATTGAACAGAGAAAAAAAAAAGGAAAACTAATTATTAAAAAATTAATAATTGAAAACTAAATCCTTAAAAAATTACTGAAAACTAAATTTAAAAAAATATACATCCACGTTTCTAGAGACAATGTAAATTGATTTGATGAAACAAGGCAAATCTATGCGATAATATTTTGATTTCATCCATACTCAATATTTGTTTCAAGCTTTCGAACAATGTGCATAAAAGATTAAGGTGCTAATGTACATGAGTTATTATTATTATTATTTTTTTTTTTTTGGATTTCCGTTATAAAAGAAATCGGTGGCTATTCTATTTTGTTATAAGCTAATAAATTATTTTTAACTTAAAATATAATTATAGTGTTCTGTTTTCAAAAGAATTTTCATAGAGGACTCTCATTTACAAATTTTATTCAATTTTTAAAGTAAATTTTAAAAGAATTGGAATTTGTAAGAAGTTTTGTAAACCAAAAATGTCCCACACAAATCGCCTAAGGTTATCTCCCATATTCTATTCACTAACAGCGGGATCATATCATTCAATTAAAATTTTCATAAGCTCTCCACTGCTCAAAAGAGAGATTCTTTCTTTCAACCATTGTTATTAACTCTTTAACACGCTCCATTTTTGTCGATTATAAAATGTCAAGATGATTTATTAACGTCAATTTTATCCAACTCATTTGCATCTTTCATTGTATTTCTTTCAATCTTTTCAATTCCATTTTAAAAATACGATACTCTAAAGAGTCGTTTTTTACTTTGAAAAAAGTTCCCTTTCTTTTCTTAACATCAGTGAAATAATTATTTCTGAAATAATGAGCAAAGTTTCCTTTTGTTCTAACTTTTCGAGTGCTTTAAATGAATATCTGGTAATACGAAGACGAAATCAGCTGCAGGCATTTTAAGACATATTTTTTATTTGCACTATAGAAAGAGTTAGATAAAAATAATAAAGAGCATTCATTTATTTAAAATAAGAAAGTTTCAAATGTATTAAGATGAAAGTTTAAGCCAAAATTATTTTAATATATGTTTATAAAATTAAAAAAAATTTAAAACATCATTAAAGGGGAAGTACATTTTTTAGCTAATATAATGATTAATAATTCTTTTTGTCACATATTTTAATAAATTTAAGGCATTATGATATATATTTCATATCTATAATGAACTGGTATACTATATTCACTAGGAATTTTAGTAACATTTTGCAATCATTTAGGGATAGGTAATTTCTGCTAAAGTTTCACACTGAAACATCCAAAAACAATTTCTTATTTCTGTGCAAATCGAAAAATAATTGTTTTTAAGAGTATATATTTTGGTTGAGTGGTTTTTCTGTGGTCACTGAATTGTTTGCTTATTATTCAATTTCTTCAAAAAGTAAATATGTTTTTAAGGAAAACATCGAATTCACGTGTATCACAAGTTATTTATAGAAGTAAGTTGCAAATTAATCAGCCCCAAAATTTTAAATCATTAAAAAAATATAAAAATTAATACAGACAAAAAAACCGTGATGAATCTATGAAAAAAAAATTAAAATTCAAGCAAAATTGTTAAATTTACTGAAGGCTATATAAACTCTTTGACAAGATAACGAATTTTTGAGGGCTATTTAACTTTTTGAAGTTTCAGTGCTTTTTTTCTAAGTATTTCTAGAAAAGTTGGAAAGAAGTTTTCTAGATAAGTGGTTCATATATGTTCCAATGAAGTTAATATTCTACACATCACCTATTCTACTTGCAATTACAAAGAAAATTTTTTTTTCCTTTAATCTCTTTAAATGAAGAAATATTTTTTTATTCTCTTTTATTTACAGAGTATTTTTCTATGGTCATTAAATAGTGTGTTCAATTTCTTTAAAAAGTGATTTTTTTAAATTTCACAGCTTTTGTACACTCCATATTTTCCTTTTTTTTTCCGTTTTTGCTTACTTTCCGTTCTAGTGTGAGATTTCATTGAAGAAATTGATTGTTTACTTAGACAAGAAAATTTCTCAAATGATTTATTTTGTGATGCGAATGTTACACCACCAATTATAGAAATAGATAAAAAATTTCTATGAGGTTTATATGAATCCAGCCTCGGACTGCAGGGAGATATTAATATACTTTTACGAATGAAAATCGAAGATTCAAAAGAAGTCATAACGGAGGGATGTGAAGGCTTCCAGGCAGCAGACATTCACTAGACCTTCACCACAAAGAAAAAAACCTCTAAAATTATAAATATAGTTTTAAAGCATTTATGTATGAATAATATAATATATTATAAAAAAAAGTAAATAACGAATCTGATGCATGACTTTCCATTAATTTATCAAATGTTTGATTGGATTTTTATAGTTATCAAGCACATAAGTAATTGTATAATACTTTTTATGCTTGAAAATGTTTGTTAAATGTATGTGGATAAAAATGGATTTTAATTTTTAACAACAACTACAGTTGCTTTATTAAGCGTGGATATTTAAAATGGATAATATTTCTGCAATTCCATAAAATATAGTATGAATTCTTAAATCCGATGTGTAATGCCTGGAAAACAACAAAGATGAGATTCTTGTGTTAAAAGTAAACAATCAATAAAAATATAACAGACCTGAAATGGGGGTTAGTGCATTATTGATATAATTTTTTTAGTGCATTATTGATATAATTTTTTTAGTGCATTATTGATATAATTTTTTAGTGCATTATTGACATAAAATTTTAATCTACTAGTCTGCATTAAAATAGAGAAAAAAATTGTTTTCTGGTATTTAAATTTCGTTAATTTAATCATTAAACAGGCCACTTTCCATATTTTGATATTCCGTTAAAATATGAAAGTTTTAACAAAAATTACTTGCCAAATGAGCCTTTTAAAATAAAATTATACATATACATATTATGCAACAATAAAAGCTGTTTTAGACTCACTTTAAAAATAATTCAAAACACGGAGTCGTTAATCTCCTTTGAACGTTGAGATTTCTATGCACTTTGTATTCTAATTATAAAAATAAAAAAAAAAAAAAAAAAAATTGCACTTATTGTTCTGTTCAGGTACAATTCAAATTTTTTCCTTTTATTTTTTAAGATATTTCTTACGAATGTCAATGATTTAAAAGAAATTGCTTGAAAAGAAATAAGATTATTAAGATATGACAATTTTGCTTATTTTATAGGAGGGACAATATATATTTTCCTGATATTCTGATTAAAAACTATATATAAATTTGCAATTATTACTCCAGACAATAAGTTTTCAAAAATGCAGACAAATGAAGATGAAATATTTACCATCCATAAGTTACAGGTTAAAAAATCAGTGTTTATAATATACTTCTCATTTTTTAAATGACATTGCAGTGTTTGTAATACACTCATGTCCATAAATTAAGGATAATGAAGTTCAGGCAAAGAAAGAGACAGAAGCAAAACAAATTTGACTTATTTGTAAATTCTATTTATTAAACAAAAGGTAAAGAGCAAAAAAGATGCTATATGTTTGACATAATTAATAAAAATTGCGATTTTTACTCCCTGGAGCAAATTTCAAAAAAGAATCTATTTACAAAAAACAGTATAACATGGTTAGTATGATGGTTAATATGGAGTATGTCTCCCGGACGATGCAATATAGGACTTACAACGCCTAGGGATGCTGAGTATCAAATTATCAATCTGATCTTGGGGAATATTACACCACTCATCAAGCAATGCCCTCCGAAGTTCCGGTTGACAGGTGGGTGGGCTGCAATTCGTCGGCCGAGCATATCCCACACATGCTCTATTGGATTCAAGTCCGATGAGTACGCTGACCAATCCATACGGGTGATATCCTCCAATTGAAGGCATTCGTCTACAATATTTGCACGGTGAGGACGGGCGTTGCCCACAAACAGAAATTCAACACCCATGGCGCCCCGAAACAAACGTACATGTTGTTCCAGAATGACATCCCGATAGATGTGGCCTGTCATCGTTACACTCTGAACATGCAGGTCAATTCTGGAACCAAGAATAATTCCTCCCCGAACGAGACATCCTGCACCACCGTAACGGTGTCGTTCAATGGTGTTCTCTTGGTGGTAACGGGTACCTGGCGCTCTCCATATGAAAGTCCGGTGAGAATCAGACTGCAAACTAAACCTGGACTCGTCGAAAACATCACACAAGACCACTGGTGCGGTGTCCACAATGCATGCTCTCTACTACAGGTTAATCGCAGGCGACAGTGAGTTGCGGTAAGGGGAACACATCTGACAGGCCTACGAGCATATAGACCAATGTGCCCTAAGCGTCTGTACACGGTCTGCCTTGAAACTGTCGTACTGGTAGCTGACGAGACAGGTCTGATGCTGTGCTCCGTCTGTTTCTTTTGGCAGTAACTGCTAAATAACGGTCCTCATTCGGCGTTGTAACTCGGGGGCGACCCGTGCTGTAACATCTACTCACATTACCATCATCTTAGAATCGTTGCCAAAGCTTGGAGATGACACTCTGGGCGATTCCTAGTTCCTCGGATACTTCCAGCTGGGTACGTCCACATTCCAGTCGTCCGATAATTCTACCACGTAAAAAAATCATCCAAATGCCTCCTTTGTGCCATAACTATGCGGTTATTGCACTGAAAGGCTTTTAAAGCGCTTGTGAACAATTTTACTTCTTTGCCACCATTCCTTATATACTCCTCTCTTACACTGTCGTCATTGTGACATACTATACCATCTGGTGGTTTCCTGTAATTTGCATATACTTCTTCAAGATGTGTGTGATAATTCTACAGGTGAAATTTTTATTTTAGAGTTCAATTTCTGTGTGATTCTGAATTATCCTTAATTTATGGACATGAGTGTAGTACAGATTAATTCAAAAATTTTATTTTAATGCAACATTTTCTGCTTTTAATGCAAAGAAATATAAATTTAATGTAAATAAGGAGAGAAATAATGTGTATTGTCATGGGGAATTTCATTTCTTCACGACTAGTGAAATCTAGAATTTACTTTTACATGCAATGTGCAATACAATATACTTTTAAACTTAAAAACCTCATAATCGAAAAAAGCAGTAATAAAAATAAATATACTATTGTTTATATTTATGAAAACAATGTTTAAACAATGAATGCAATATTTCTACAATACAATATGAATTCAATTTCACTTCCTATGCTAGCACACGTGAGAAACCTCAGGATGTTAAATCGTGTTTATTAAAATGAGAAGAGCGATAAATATCTATGATTGACTGCTGTGAATTTCCGTCTAGTTTGGAGCGGAATAACTTCCTACCATATATATGTGCAGTTTCCACCACTTGGCTCAAATATTCGTCATAAAGTTTAGAGAAAACTTGGGACGGATGAAATAAATATAATGCCACTAACAAGTTTTTAACACCTGTTTGTGGTTACAGCCAACCAATTTATCATCAACTTCTCAACTTTCTACCAATACAGATATCTGATTTTCTGTTAATCTGCTTCACTGAAAAGTGGACTCAATTGGACGGTCAATCATCCAGTAAAATCATTCCCAGGATTATCAGAAATGCCCTAAGGATCTTTTGTTGGAACTCACAGTTTAAAACTTTCGACCAGTCATGCACAAAACACTTTTAGAAATCCTATTTTCTTTGAAAGGCTAGCCCAAAAATTACATCATCTAGGAAATAAAAAGTTTTCTAAATCCCTAAAAAACCAGAATATTTCAAAAGAAAGAAAGAAGTTGAGATAATTTATCTGTACGTTTAAAGGGGCGAATTATTTTCTTGTAGAAAAAAAGTAGAACCCAGACTTTAAATGACTGATTGATTGCATCTCAATATTTTTGTGTAAATTAGAGGAATTTCGATACTTTGGACTGTAAAAGAACATTAATTGTTTAAAAAAAATTCTTAAAAGCGAACTGAAACATTTTTGTTTAAATGAAGTCCAGCAAAAGCATTTACTAAAGTTACAATTTAACTTTAAAGGTTTGCGTTTTAAAATGAAATTTATAAAATAATGTTGAAAATATCATGTGTATAATATATTAAAGTATTCACAACAGCTGAAATTATTTAATTTAATGTTCATACAGGGTATAGATGATATCAAGTAAGTGTAAATATACAATATTTTATTATAATAGAGCCATACATACCATTTTATATTCATAATGTGGAGTGGTAAATAAATATTCTAAAATTAACAAACTCGCCAACCCTATTAATACATTGTAATTTTTTGAATAATGAATTAATTTTTATGATCATTTTGAATAAAAGTCTATTAGGAAAATGATTAAAATTTATTAATACCATACTCATAAAAGTTGGACCTCATCAACTGTTTTGCTGCAGAAGGTTTGCTGTATTGCTTATTATAAAACCAAAGTGAATCATTTGATATTGCTGACATAGTTATGGCAAAAAATAAATACTTTAAGTAATAATAAAAATATTTAAATGCATGTAGGCATGAAATAATTATTTTAAAAACATTTTTTTGTCAAAAAATTCCAAAATTGGTAAAATAAAATTTTTTATTGTACCGCGATTTTTTTCATAGATTCTTATGAAATTGTTAAGTCTTCAATGAATCATGTTGAACAAAGAATTCTAATATTAAAATAATAAGAACTAAAAAGTTTGGTTTAATTTATATTATATTGGCATATTTACATTTATATAAATTGACAATATTTTATTCATTTTAAACTGTTCTGTTAACTTTATTCTGGTTTTGCTATTGTATATAGTTAGAGCAATGTACCCTGAAAATGAATGATTAAATAATGATTAAATTTCAGTTTACACTAGTATCATTTTCTTCAAATAGTTTATCAGTATGCAAATGAAACGTATATATGGATTGTATGAAATAATAGTGGATGTATAGAACAAGCATTGAAGTCTTCTTTACCTTTCTAAGATATATAATAGCACATGAGATTCAAAGAAATGATAAATAAGCAGTGGTAAGAGTTTGAAAGAAAATTCCCAACATTAAGGCGAACAAACACGTAATATAGTGTCTACTTGTTGGTATATGCGTGTTTCATGCTGGTAGAATATTCGTTCGAGACGCAATGTTTAATATAGGGAAAATACGATGGTACTTTTACATGTTACATTTATCATCTAGGAAACAGGAAGAAATATTTTTCTTACATACACGCACCCTTACTGTCTTGCAGGTTAATTTTAGCTATCCTTACTGCCGGTCAAATCCCGCCTTCGAAGATACTCCACCATCTCGCAACAGTTGATAAATGAATGGTAATAAAAGTTACGGCAAGTCTCACGGAATGTCTGTTTCTGAATAACTCCTTTTTGGATTTTTTTTCCTTGCTTAGTGGGTTGGGCATTATTGCTTTATTTCTCTCCCAAGTCATAATAAATATCACCTTTTGCACTCTCGAATCGTCCTCCCTCCTTCGCGCCGTTACTTGTTGACGCCTTGGCGAGTAATGGACCATGATCTTCAATGCGATAGTACAGACAGCAGAATAGTGGCGCCAGCGATCTATTTCTTTGCTTTATATTGGTGACACGTATGCATATTTATAATTTCTTAGTCGGACGTGAATACAGTTCTTTTACCACCTAACGGTTCTGATGCATATAATAAAATAAATAAATGCACAATTTTTAATCGTGATTTCAAAGTCACAATTGTTGTGAACTGACTACACTCGAACTCGTTACATTTTATAAAAGTATATTTTTATTACATTAAGACAACTAAATTGTTTCATAATTATTATGTAATTAGTATCGTTGAAAAATATTTAATATTTTTAATCTAGATATATAAATGCAATTCGACAAGTACTGAAAGGAATATAAAAACTAAATGAACAACATTGCAAATTAATATAATTGTTTTTTGAATTTTCTTTTCAATGTACAATTTTTGTAACGATTAATCATGAGCGTAGTTTTGGTTGTATTTTCTTGTTTCTATGCGAATTGTTTGTTGTGAAATCTTATTCTATACGCATTGTAACACAGGTATAAATTTTTAATAAGTCATTTCCTAATTTTGTTTTATTTGCATAAATTAAAGCATTAATTTGCATTAATAAGCTTTAAATTTATTGAAGGATATTTATTTGATGTACTTTATAAGGAATTTTACATTAAATTCAAGTGCATTTTCAATTTATTAAATTATTGGTGAAAATCATTAATAAAAGCTGTTTTCAAGAATATCTGGTTGACAATAAACAAAAATTGATATTAAAATGCATGTTAATTATGATACACATAAAATATTCGATTAATAACAAATACATGACTACTACGCAATAAATTAAATAGAACTATTTTAGAATTTATGATAACTATACATTTTAACTGAATATCCAGTTACCCACTTACGACTTGATGAAAAAATTCAAAATTTATTAATGCTGTGATAACGATTAACCCCAAAAGACTTTTTAAACTAATTTGTTAACATATATATATAAAGTGATATTTAAGGTCTAGTAAGCTTGTAATTTTTTTCAAAATAGTAATGCTTATAAACATAATAACAGAACTACTAACCGATAAGCTATTACTTTAATAAAGAGTACTGATTGACAATATAGTTGAAGAAATGTATATGAAATATTGACGATAATTTAAGATCAATCTTAAAGTTTATTATAGGATATTCTAATTAATTAAACACAAATAAAAGAAACTTGTATTTAAATTCCTTAAAGATAAAATTTTATTGTAATTCATTATTTCAGATTATTTTACTGTTTATTCCAATCTGTGAGAGCAAACCTATTTCACCATTGCCTATAAATCCTATAGGTGTACTGTATTCCTTTTGAGGAGGTTTACTATTCAACCATATACAGTCGTTTAGAGATCCATTCTTCTATCGACATTTCTGTGACTGTTCTTCCAGAAAGTCTATGATGACCATCCAATCTCTTGTGGGATTTGCAAATATAGCACTTGGGGGTTCAATTCTTCTAGGCCTTATTTCTCTTTTCAGCTTCACCGGAATCGTATGCTAAAGCAGGTGCATTGGAGTGTAATCTGAGATTTGTTCAGGCTATACAGAAATAAAAAAAAGTATGTTGAAAGATCAGCTAAGAATTTTCTCTTAATAATATTAATGATTTTTATGATGGTACCAAAGCCATGAAAGGCTAAATATAACGGAGAAAATCCCTAATTGTACCGAATTTAAGTTTAACTTTAAATTCGTTTATTTGGCATTTTACTTTTTTCATTATTAGTATTTTTAATCTTTTTTTTGAGTACCATTTTAACTTGAATTTTTGAAATTTTATCTTGCATTTCTACTAACATTAATTAAGCAGCCAATTATAATTTAAAGCATATCTATGAATTAAGATGAGGAGGTTTAAGGGGTATTTCCCCCTGTTGGTACTCCGTAGTTGGTACTCCGTAATCGGTAAGCCAGTTGCCAATGGTGAAAATTTAAAAAAAATCAATGGACATAAAAAGGAGAAACGAGTTAAAATAGTAAGATCAAATATAAAAACTGAAACCCCCAGAAAAATTCTAACACTATTTGGTAATTAATGATAATAATTATAATAACAATGCTGAAGACTAAAAATTTTGCTTTTTATTTTAAGTTGTTGTTAAACTTTAATTTATTAATTTTGAATAGTAATGTATTTGTGTTTTTTTTAAATTCTTATTAATTAAGAGCCATACGTAAAAAAGCTAAATAATTATTTATTTCATATCATTTAACAATAAACTATGTTTCATTGCACTATAAATGTTTTCTGATTTTGATATATAGTAATAACAGGTATAAACATTTCCGTATGCATTTTTGCTTTTTACAGCGATTACGATTTATGAATTTAAAACAGTAAAATTCTTTACAATATTTATTATTACTTTTTATATTATTAAGCAATACTTATTTTCAATCTTCAGACTGCATTACATTTTTCGATAGAATTTTAAAATAATATATTTCTTTCTAAAATTCCAAAATTCCGAAAATAATTCATTTAAGATTATTTTTTCCTCTGAAATCACATTATAGGATGTTTTTAAAACGTACAATCCTTCAAAATTGGAGTAAACTTGTGATAATTATTTGTCATGAATTTTGTCATTAAACCATTTTCTCATTAAAATCTATTATCTGGAAAGTACAATTATCCCTAACTAAGAAAGACTAAAAACATAAAAAGTTTCAATAAAATTCCTTGTAATTCAACTGTAGGTTTTTTTATTAAAACATCGATTGATTTCTATTCTGGCGTAGTGTGGATGCAAGATAGTGTATCCCCATTTGTGAGGTCTTCTACCAAATATTTCAACACCGTTTTTTATCAAATGTTTTAACACAAAAGTTTAGTGACAAAATTATATCCCGCCATTTGTTTCTGTGGCTGCAAAGGTCCTCCGATCTCACTCTAATCGACTTCTGGCTGTGAAGTTACCTGAAATCTAAAGTGTATGCATTTAATTCGCAAACTGCCTTTAAAAGATGCCGTCAGATTCAACGGATTTCTCTTGTCATGGAACATGCTTCAGTGCTATTAACTATCTGTCGCATGCAAAGCGTCATCGTGGGTTAAGGAGGTCTCATGGAAAATTAATGAAACATATTAAAATGTTTTGCTTTCTGTTGTTTCTCTGATTTCCTTGGATATTTTCACTTTTCTTTTAGTTTGTCAAGCGCCAGCGATTTTTGTACCGTTCCAACACTATTTATGGTTTCTCATTATGGAGATCGCACTGCAATAAAAAAAAGTAGATGTAGCCATTTGAAAATTTCGAAATCGTGTCACTTTAACCGTAACAGTCAAATTTCAACTGTTGTTTTCTATATGGTTTTTGACCGTATACTTCGAAATACATTAAACCAAAATTTCGTATAGTTTCTGTCAATGGTATCAAAGCTGTGGCTCATATATCGGGAAAGTTCTTATAATCACCCTGTATATATATATATAGGAAGCTGCTACAGTGTTTTGTAGAACTTATGGTGGATTTTTTAAATAAATAAAAAATCATCAGACATTTTAATTCATTTTATTAACATTAAATTTAAGTAATTGATAAGAATTGTGGTGCAGTGCTTGGAGAACAAAGTGAGGGCGAAAAGCAGTATGTCAGATTCATCTTTATAGCGACTTTATTCGTATAACTCTGCATCGTCCAAATTATATTAATCTAAGCTTCATTCCAGTAATTTGTTGAATTGCTACCAGATCGTTGATGCGATATGTAGGAACAAGTCATCGTCTTTATCATATTTTCGGCTCTCTTCTAGAAGCTCAAGTTTGGTAGGCCTTTCCTATTAGCTTCTCCCTTGCATAACTTAGTATTAAGCTTCACATTTAAAACTTCAATAATCGTTATATCTTCTTCGTTTCTCATCTTGGTACTAATGGTCAGTTCGAAAGAAGTTCAAAATGTATTTCTAGATATTGTGTTGCTCATGATTCTCTATATGTTTAGGGGATGTTTTAATAACGTGGTTTAATTTTCAATGGATAGTTTATAGTTTTGTCAATGCATGTATTAATGACTGGTTAATACTTTCAGCTGGTGGTTCTTCTAGAGACACCTTTGTTATTAACTACGTGGTCAATGCCTTCAATCTTGAAGTAATCTTGAATGCCATTAGACGTAAATATTGATCTACGATCTGTTATAATTCTGGAAGGATTTCAGAAAATATTTTGCTGATTTATTATTTTCTCCAAGGTACATTACGTACTTGTTGTTTTTGCAGATTAGTTTCAGACAAATTTTGAGAATGTATTGATAATGCTGAAGACGTGAAGTAATTTAAAAAATCAGGTGCATCTAAGAATATAAGCAGTTTTTTTGACAGCAAAATGATATTTTTGACGATTTTTCATAATTATTTCGTTTTGCAAAAATTTCGTTTATACACGCAGTTCGCTCTGGTAAGCAAACTTTTAGAGTAATCCATTTTTCTAGAAGTACTTTTTTTTCCTATTCGTTTTCTTAAGGAACTCATCAGTTTCTTCAACTAGTACAATCTTAGACAATAATTCACTGACAGTTTGGATCACCACACGTACAGCCTTTCTGCTTGGTCAATCTCGAGCTGACAGGATGTTTGATTTCGCAATCAAAGTATACTAAGAAAATGGTCTATCACTCTGTGTATTTTGTTCATTCTTTTCCATAATCTTTTAGAATGCAGAATAATCTGCTATTATTCTAAATTTAGTACCTTTGCATGGAACCACCTATAAATGGTTCTAAATAACTTTTAAATCAGTAAAATTGATGCAAATATTAGACATCTCCTGCTTTGGTATCTACAAACAACTTTTGTTTTTAACTTGGTCATCGACATCGTTTCCAGTGCCCTCATCCAAACTTTGAATTCCTTTCATTTGAATTTGAATTGAAGACCACACAACAATGCTGCAACACGGTTTATAACTTCTTGTTTACTTCCTTCTTTTCTTATGTGTAGTGAGTTACATATAGTAATGAGTTTGTTAAACGATAACATTTGAATGATTTGTTTATTTTTGGCATTACAGTTCTTATACTCTAAACATTTCCTTATCGCCATCTGTATCGAAAATAAATTTATGTAGGTTTCAAATATTCGATATATTAGTTTGGTCCATTAAGAATAACTCCATTTGGTTCATTAAGAAAATTCCGGAAACATTAATAACTTCATTTGAAATGATAAACAAACTGAAACAAATTCCCTTTTATGCTGTCATTATAGTTGTTAATCGGGGAAGGGGTATTTTATTTCCGTGACTTCCTAGCCGAACCCACTTGTAAAAGGATAGGAACATTCTAAGTGATGATATAATATTTTATTTACACAAATTATTTACTACATTGCATTTTATTTACATAATATACACACTCAATCATTTTAAAGGGATTCTTTTTCACATTGTCATGGCATATGTTGTTATCTTCAAGGCGTTTTCTACATTCACATCTTCCTCTTACCATGCATTCTTCCACTTTTGGGTCACTTTAATGCGCATCTCCCACGAAATCAAGCGCCATCTATCGATCAACTTAATCATTGGAGATGGATCCCAAATTTATTTACTTAATTTTTTATTTTTATTTTCTTTTAATCTTTTTTTTTTTTTTTTTTTTTCATATTAAAGTGTCTAAAAATTTGAACTCTAAAATAAAAAAAAAGTTTTCATTTAAAAATATTTTAAATTACATATTTAAAAGAAATTCAAAACAAATTTGAATTTCTTTGTTGCTATTTCTTTATATTACGTGGTTTGAACAGTGGATATTTGAAATTGTAATAATTAGAGAAAAAGTTTGCCTGGCATTCGAGATTTAAATATATATATATTTTATATGCGTCATGTTAAAGTCTAAAAAAGTACACATTAAAATAACCAATAACATTTCTATGGTGAATATTTAATATTTTTAAAAAGTCTCAGCTAACAGAAAAAGGGCTTTTCCTGTAGATTCAATATATTGAATATTTTTTATTCTATTCTTGTTAAGTAACACTTCAATGTACAAAACTCAACTTTTTATTTCCAGAAATAGTTTTTCGGGATTGTCAGTGGCACACACCGTTTACTACTTGTTTTTCGGGTCGGGTCTTCCTTTGACAGCTGTCTGCGATTTCAAATAGGTTGTTTTCAAACAGTCGTGCATTATACTTTAATTTCTTTGAAAGTTTTCAGTTTCTAGATATTGGAGGGACGTGTTTTCTAAAAGTTTTTCAATCAAGAGAAATAAAATGTCAGTGAAATGTCAACATCGATATGAGATTTAATCCAATGATGAATTACTGAAAATCGGAGGCAGCTGAATTGCATGTCTATCTACAACTCCCAGAAGTTATTGCTTATACATAAAGATTCATGTGAAAGATGTTTGTCTCGTTAGAACTTAAAAGATGGACTCTGGTTATTGAAATAAAAAGATTTGGTGGTTGTGCAATTTTTGAATTCACGTGAGATCTGTTTTTGATTAATAATATATCTGTTCTTGTCAGAATTTTGAAAGAAAAAAGTATAATTTATACCAATACTTGAAATCTGTGTTTCTTAAACTAAAAAAAATAAATATATATATATATATATATATATATATATATATATACATATATTCTACTAAAAATTCCCAAAATAAATGGCACTATGAAATGTACACCAATATAAATGTATTTTATGTATATACGGATAAATGCAATAAAATATTTTAGAAATATTTTCCCTTTCGAGTAATTTCCACTTCTTTTGCTATATATAATTAAACTGTGAATCAGTGGAATTATGTTACCTTTTATTATAATATTTATTTTAAATTCAGCAAAGATATTGAAAGCAATGAATATAAATTGGGATTAATTTTCATAATTTTAATATTCGTTACATTTTTCACAATTGCAATATCACAACAATTCAAAATATTTATGACATTGTTTTAAATATTATTATTAGTTATTTTATTATTTGAAAGCATATCTCAAATGTTCAAATAAAGTGTCATTTTCAACCAAACTAAGGAGTTTGTTTAAATTCAAAATCTATAATAAATCTAAATTTGATTTTCTCTGATTATATATAGTCATAGTTCTCATGTGGCTTTCTCTTAATGAAACAGATTATAAAAAATTATTACCTTTTACATAAATTAATTTAAAAAGGCATTAAGATATTTGTTCTTTCAAAACAATTTACTAACTTTTGTTGTGCGTAATTAAAGTAATGTAAATTCCCCTGTATTTAATTTTTAATGAAAATTTATTTCAACTTCGTTATAATTTATTTTACACTTTGCTTGGTACTCATTGCTTGGTATTTTTTTCAGCATTCGTTGTATTGGGTTCCACTAATGTATGCAGATTGATAAGAAAGTAGGAATTTCACGAGTAAATGTCCACATTTGAGTTTTGTAAGTAGTACATAAATGTATTTTACATTTTTAATCATAGATTTTCATAAAATATCCATCATTTTAAACCTGACTACTATTTTGCGACATAATTACGTATACGTAATTGTATAGGCGTAGAAACTTACTTGTAACTTAAAGTATAATTCTTTTCACGTTTAAATGATATTTTCGTTTTTAGTTATAAAAACTACTACTGAAGTCATAGTTTTCGTTAGAAATTACGTGTTTTTTTTTCTTTAGTATATAGATTAATATTATTAATTTTATATAGATTAATTTCACTACCAGTGGAAAATTAAAATGACCATATTATAGTCTATTAATTCGACATTGATGCATAAATAATGAGGTTATTTACAATTTATGTAAATATCGCTAGAATACTTCAATTAATATTAAAAACACTAAATCCTTATTGTGATTTGAGATATACTAAACTCAATCCATTTTGTGCGACAATATTTGGTCAATTCACAGAAACATAAGTTGGAAGTATTAGCATTAAATGAAGATGAATATTAAAATATTTAATAAAACCCGTCATTATAATATATAAATTTATAAAATATCTTCAGTAAATATTGTATAAGCCAAATGTAAACAATTCATAATATGGGAAATATTACAAATAGTTATCCTACAAATCAATGCAAATAAATACTGTTGAACTCCGAGATTTTAAGAAACCCAATTTTGAGTTTCCCTACAATATGACTTAGCCATCATGACAACTTGCTGGCAATGGATAATTTCAGCACACGTGGAAATTCTTGGTCATAATGCATGATGATTAATTTCATTAGAATTTCGTCAACAAGAACGAGCTCATCAGTTGAATCCTTTCAAAATCAAAGCAGACAATGTGACAAAAACTACTTAAAATGGTTCACGAATTGTGTGGAACATGCTTCACTGATATCGGAGTGGCTGCTTGAATGTCTTTTCTCACTGCTAACACAAATTTGAGTTTCTTTTTCTTCTTCTGAGTGAAGTATCATATATAGTATATCAAGGGCCCATTCTGGGTATTCTTGAAACTGTTATAAATCATCACTCGGCATTCGGAAAAGAGTGTTCTAAACTGTAGCTTACACCAGGTATTGTAAAGAAGCAAGAAAAGCAGTTATTCAAGAAGCTTATAAAACTGATTACACTATTCATTTTCTGTTTTTAATATACTTTAATCATATTCTGTTGTATCGCACTGTATCCTTGAGAACAATGAATGTTCTCAAATAAGTGGCAGATAATCTCTGGTGAAGTTCACTAAGTAAAACATTTGTATACAATTTCCTGATTTGCTTATGTTAATAAATTATGGAAATAAGTGTTTTTACTTGAGGGCTAAATATTAAGCTAAATATTAAAATGTAAGAAAAGAAATCAGCTTCATCTGTTAGTCGCCTATCATTTCGTCTTACTGTCTAAAGAAAATAAATCTCCAAAATATAAACTCATTCTTTCTGTCCTTTGACATTCGGGAATATAAACATACTTATTCAGAACCAGGAACAAAATCACGCAACAAATAAAATTCCAATTCCAGCTTTTAAAAAAATGTATATTGTTTTGCCTTGAATGTGAATTATAAGGCTGACGACAAGATTTCATTTAAAATGGCAAAAGGTGGATTTCTATTTAAATGAAAGTTTTTGAAAAATGAAAACATAAAGAAAGTCTTCAGAATTGGGCAGTATCAGATTTAATTCCTTGCTACCCAACCGCAAGATATTTTTTTCTATTTCATTTTTTAATTTTTGCCATCCAGTTCTCTATAACTTCAGATCGTTGGAAATTGACTTTTTTTCCTCATGCAATTGATCTTTTGAAGAAAAGATTCCTCAGTAAATACTAATCAAAAGGAAGAACTGAAAGATTTGAATGGAAAGAATCTAATTTAAATAGGATTTTTTTTTCTTATTCACTGGTAACTCAACTTTTAAAAACCAATTAAATTTATCTCTATGAAACTTCGAATTAATTTGCGGATAAGATCAGGATTCGTATATTTATTAAAATGAAAAAGGATTATCCGTTGTAGTTTAGAGAGGAATAACTAAATTAAATGTATAAAATATTTATCAAAACTATAAACTCAATGAATTAAGCAATATTTTTTCTTCAGCTATGTCATTAACGATCATGATGTTTTCTTTTTACTTTTGCATTAAATAACTTTGGATAATCTTATTATACTTCATTATTGCATTATTTTATTTTAATTTCTTAATCGTCAGATTCTTATTCGTTTTTTACAAAGTTCCTTGTTTTAAGATTATTATAATTTTATTAGTGATTTCTTTTATTTTGTAGCAAAAATATTATTTATAATACATTGAAAATCATTTAGATTTAAGAATTTTCATAAGAATTGCATATTAACAAAATACTATAATTCCAGAATTTTCTTTCTGACAATTTCTTAGATTTTTTTTTCTAATATAATATGATAGATATGTTTATTAGTTAATAAAAATTAAATATTTGATAAAATATTTTTCAAATAATTCAATGTTTTCTTTTACGTCAGACCATTTGTTAATATTCTGTTAGCTTATGTGCAGGATTTCTATCTGTATATATTATTTTATCTTTACAATATTTATTGTCTAAAACACGTTTCATTTTAAAATTGCGTACGTAAAATAGAAGCAGTTGTTGACAAATAATTCATTAAAATACGAAAGCTTATATTTATTATAAGCGATATTTATTTGTGAATCAATATTTTAAGGTAGAAATATAAAAATATCGTTAAATACAGTATACTTGACTAATCATATTTGCACTACGTTGCTACAAAATTTGAACAAAATACTAAAATATTTAATAAATCAATGAAACAACACGCATAAAATTCTTTGTTGTTTTTTTTTGTTTTGTTTGTTTATTATATGTATTGTTATATTATATGTACAAATTTGGAATTTTTTTAATGGGTGGGAGGTTCTTTTTTTGTGTAATCTGTGACCTAGTTACTGTGAATATCTACAGTTAGCGATCTTCACAAATCAGTGTATACCTGAATACAGAGACTGCCTGAATGTTTTTCTTCTGTATCACAAATTTGTGATCTCGGCAAATTTATTGCAAAACTCACGACACTTTTAAAAATCCTTCCAGCAAAACTCTTTTTAATTTGAAGATATAAATTTGCAGACTTTTTTTCCATGGTGCAAACGTAGTAAAGCTTAATTGGCTGCAAAATGCCATACTACTGCTAAATAATTCTTTTTTAATTCAGTACTTTTTTAAAGTGCAGCTTTTCATGTAGAATTTAAATATATTTTTGGTATTTAAAGACGATCACATGTGACAGTCATTATACTTATCTATTTTGCTTAAAACTAATAACTAAAGCATCTCGTTTCTATTACAAATATCCGAAAACTTCAATCCAAATAGTCTGACTACTGATGTGGGGCTAGTTTTTGTAAAGAGTGATTAGTGTATAGTTCCAATTTTATAGTTACCATGCGCCAAAAGAATTACTCAAATGGTTTCCTTTAATAGATTTTTTTAATATTCATCCTAAAATTATTATTAAAATGTTTCTATGCAGGGTGTTTCAGCACCAGGGTCTACTCCCCCAGTGCACCAGTGGTATCGGGGCCATCGACCTGGCGGTACTTTGGCACTTAATTGTGACAGGCAGGGACAAACTGCAATCACCCGTTTGCTCAGTGGACACCTCAGTACTATGACTTTCTCAGATGGTTTGAAAGCTTTCGACACTTGCACCAAGTGCTCCTCTGAGCAGGCTTCACCATCTCACATCTTGGCGTGCCTGGGGCTCAGATGTCAGGATCTCCTTGACAGTCCGTTGATGGTCTTGGACTTTCTTCGGGTATTTGGATTCATGGACCTAGTCTAGCCCCACTGGACTTTGGGGACAGGCAAAGAAGAAGAAGAAGCAGCAGGTTTACAACCTTCATGTAGGATTAGAGTATCACAAAGCAATCGAGAATCGAAAATGCTTCACTGACGAGGTTGTGCACATAAATGAATACGCGGTTTATTAATCATGTACATCCACAAAAATAAAATGGTCAACAATAACAAAGGCGAACTACAGATGCATGCCGACTTCACTCTAGAATATATTCACTCTAGATCTCTCTCTTCTAGGCATGGTGGCTCGTATACTAGAACTTGTCCTGTACTAGTCCTAGTATAGCCATCTGCATGTCCAGAGTTTGTAACCATTGTGTTGGCTTTCTAAAAATAACTTTTTTTAGATATCCACTATTGCATACGTGTAAAGAGGCTATGGGTTGCATGATAGAAATCCAGCAGCCCATCCAAATAGTTTGATTCTCAATGAAGGACCTTCACTAATGAATCTGCTAGTTTTTGAAAGGAATGATTTAAAAGCATTTTTTGCACTGATAATATAGCTAATCATGCTGGCCACAAACATTAAACGTTAATATTTTAAAATATTTAATAACATGCAAAGCTTAAGAACTTAATTATGCAATCTACCATATATAAGACAAAGCATGTTTTTGCTGTTATTTGTAATAGCCCATGTAATCTATGGAAAAATATAGAATTTTTTCGTTCTGAAATTTCTCGAAATTGGATCTTTTTCACTAAATAGATATTTTCCTTGTCAAACCAACCCTAGTGTATAGTATTATGTTACTTAAAAATCCTTTTGTGCGTTTATATTTAGCATGACTTATGTAACTGATAGAAAATACCTAAATTTTCCATTCTGAAATTTCTCGAATGCTGATTTATCTTTCACCAAATTAGCCCTTCCTTTATAAATCCAACCAGAGTTCATCGTTTCTTTTATCGAGTAAGAGAGCACTACCTTCCATTACTGCGTTGGTCATCGATAAAAGGGCGGACAGCTTAAATTACATTCTGTCTGAAACATGTACGCTTAAAGACGCATGCTGAACGTAAAATTACAACGGAAGGGCTTGAATTATATCACCTAATGTCCAAAGTCCTTTGTTTAATTGTTATATCAGAGTGAAAATTATTCGGAAAATCAGGTTAAAATGTATACAAGACTTTTATTAAGTGTATTTGATGTACAGAAACATTTTTAGGTTAATAGTTTTCTAATAGCTGTGCTTTATTTTCTCAGCTGGTCAATTTCTTGATACATTACTTTTAGTAAACAACTAAATTTATTCATTGCAGTCGAGAGACTCCTTTGCCATGTTGTACATGAAGAATTGCTTGCATTCCAGTTTAAAATAAAAGGGTCACGAGTTTTGAAGAATAAAGAATAAAAGAGACAAAAAGTTGATCTAAAACTTCGAAAGTAACCAAGAAGATATGATCCTAAGCTAGTTGAGCTCTTTACTTACAACTTCGATAGGGCAATGTTCATTCAAAATTGTAATTGCGTCAAAAATTAAGTTAAATTGATCTTTTCCTTATAAAGGACTTTTCCGGACTCTCTTTCATACCAAAGACAGCAATATCGTGGATGTTTTTATTTAAATATATATATATATATATATATATATATATATATATATATATATATATATATAGGTTTCTCAACTTATACATTATATATTATAATTATACATATTTATATTAATATTATATTCGATAAATATTATTGTATATTAATCGATATATGCCGATTTATGGACAAAGAATAAAGCTATGTTTTAATTTAAGTTGAATTAGTCTTTTTTGAGAAAAGATTTATTAGAAAATTCTAATGATTTCAGAAGTAAATTTAATACTAATTTAATTTTGTTGATGAAATTTCATAACTGTTTTTTGCAATTCTTTGTTTAAGTTCTTTGTATTTGAATTCTGACTGAACAGATCTTATAATGTGAAACTCCTTATTTTAAATTTTATTTTATCCTTTATTATTATGAAAAACTATTCATATTTTGTAATTCAAAATTTGTATAGTTAAAATATCGTAGAAAAAATTTAATTCATATAAATGGAGTCCACTGAAATCTGTAAATTTAGCTTCTTTATGTAAAAAGTTTTACAGCAAAACAATTTCACAAATTAATTTAAACTGATGACAAAAATTTTGCTTTCCTGACAAATAAATAAAAAAAATTAAAATTATGTTTATGAATCAAGCATTTCTTGTAGATTTTAAATATCTAATTCAAAATAAATGTGAATGTATTGCCAAAGTAATTAATAAAAATATATTTTAATTCGTTGTTAATTGACAAAATAATAGTCACCATATTTTGTAAATTATTTTAACCAGCAAAGAGTAAAACATTTGAGAAAACAGATATAAAAAGAAGAATTTCAAATCCTTAAAGCTAATTTATCCCGCATTATAAGAACAATTAAAAATAACAGAGGAGAGATTTGAATTATTTTTCTAAAGACACGAAACTGTTTAAAAATGAAAATTCATTTTTGCATTTATCCATTTGGTTTGAATTTAAATTTAAAATGCACTTGGAATAATTAATTGATCTAGGCAACTAAAGATATTGCATACATAAAAAACAGAAGATTCATTGATTTCAACAGTACACATGATCCAATCTTTAGATAATATCTCTAGCTTTTGCCCATGAATTAATTTAATACATCTTTATTAATACAAGTAACAATTAATTACATAGAAGAAATATTTTCTAATTTCTCTACAGTATGCATTATTACTTTTTTGCGAAGTAATATAACTTTTATAAGTGGCAGATAGTTTATTATGCTTTTTTTCGATGTTTTTGAAATATTTTTAAAATTGCTAGTACAAACATCTGAAAACAAATTAATCAAAACAAATCGTATTATAGTCAGGATCTATTCCTTTAAACAAATCATGAAACTGTATATCATGCTGAACCGATTTTAAATATTAAACTGTTTTAAATTATTCAATTTTAAAGTCTAATTACAATTTATCATTACATATATAATTCATACAAATTAAAAATATAAAATTCATTTAGATTGCAAGACCTATCTAAATTTGTATGTATAGTTTTACAGTTTATTTAATAGCTTTACAATTTTTTTTATGTATGGAAAAGTTTTGAATTTATTCTGAATGATAATGTTGAATAAGTTTTTTGGGAGCTTAAAATTTGAAAATGAATATTATCCAGTAAGTATCCCACTGAAAACAGCTTGGCTTTGTATTGATTAATTCCCTAGATAAAATTTGAATGATCTATTCTTGCACTGAAAAATTTATATCTATATTTTAAAAGCTTAAGCAGTAATTATTTTCAAGGAAAAGGAATTAAAGAAACCTGATCTCCAAAAGGAATTATTATTTTGGAACTCTGAAACTAACTATCTATGTAACTTTCTTGATTAATAACTAACCTGAACTATCACAAGAAAAAAATATTCAAATTGATTAACAATTTAATTTTTTTTATATAGAAACTTAATGATGAGCACAACAAATAATCATTGAATTTTCCGTCAGTGTTAAGTCCTCTTATAGCATGGGTCTAATTACTGCCTAAGGTCTAATTATGCCACGGGAATTTTGAGTATATGAATATATCCTCCTTACAAACTCAACAAAACGCAATTCATTAAATTTCAAAGGAAAGATGAATTATGCGAAATTCTAAATTTCGTAAATCAATAAACCTAGGGTTTATAAAAGGCTTAATGAAACATAGCTTTTTATTTTATGATAATCGTTCATAAACGGGATATGATCAAAAATATTCCCTTTATTAATTTATCTTCATTGATAATTGTTACAGGTCTTGGTCGATTAATGCTTCGTAGTGAATTGAAGTCAAAATTAGATATGCATCAAAACTTGAAAGGAACTAGAACTTTAATATGGAGCACGTCGTTGCGCATCTAAATTTATTATAGTGACAAAATTATAGGAAATCCATCAATAGATCTGTGACCATCAGGATGATTATACAGATGGGTTATTTTTTTTCTTTCGTCATACGGTTTTTGGGAGCCTGTTCTCCTTAAAAACAATATTTTTTGGTTCTGAAAATTTGTTTAATAAATATTCTATCTTCTGAGTAACAATGGGTTTGTTACAAATAGTAGAATAATGGAATGAGGTTGAATGTACTCAACATTAAAAAATTATAATTTTTTTTTTTCGTATTTTTAATATTGGAAAAATTGTGATGAAAAAGAAGGAAACAATATAAATTACTTTAAAAAAGTATCATAATTAGATGTTTTAAGCAGTTAGAGGATGCATAATTTTATTTATCATCTTCAAAAAAAAATCACCTAGAAGCCTCATCCAAGGTTCTTTAAAATATTAGATTAAAAAAATATTGGATGCATAAACAAAGATTATCTTATGATTTTGTTAAATATAAATTCACTGTTCATAGATTCATTGTTAGCGAAAAATCTACATATAATATAAAATAAACCATGCAAAAGAAATACTTTAATTGTGCGAAAACCATAAACAAATATCCTTGCTCTATATAGTTCTCGAATATTGCTCTCACCAAGAAAAAATTGACCGATGTAAAATTATTTTTCGCATACACTAACAATATTGTCCTACAGATCAAAATTGCGTTAAAATATGTAAATATTATCAATGAAAAACATCCCATTCATGTTGGACAATAAAATATTTCCATAACTACTAAAAATGCTAAGTGACATCATGTTTAAAGCTTGTTTAAAAGCTCTAATGTCGATATTTCAACTCCTTTAAACTGGCTCTAAAGTTTCAGTAAAATTTCTATTCCTCGAAATGAACCATCCGAACGCTTAATCTTTCCAGTATAGTGAAAAATACGAAATCGAGGCACAAGAAAATCCAAGAAGCCGCTTTTTCGCTTACTTCATAACTTTTTGTAATTTTCAGTTGACTGCTGCATCAATCATTTGAGGCGCTTCGGCTTTACTCTTCGGATATTTTAGAAGGACTTTTTTCTTTTGAGCACAACGATAAGAGTTCTCTCATTTCTAGCGCATTTCAGATAGTTTCTTATGAGACAAATTGCTTTTTAGTTTTCTTAAGGAGATCATATCTTCACTCTTATGTTGTTAGTTTATGACGCCTGATTCGTCATAAAGGTTTTGTTGTGCGGATCAAATATGACATTTTCAACACACTATTGTAAATCGGGGGAACTTAAATGTATTGCCTATCAGTGAAATAGAGAATAGTTTTTGAATAAGAAAGCTTTGAAGTAAAGCATATTCATCATATGGATCTTGCCATTATCATCCTCAACATTTCAAAGATCTTCAAACTGGGGATAATAATACTTGAAGGATATTTTTAAATTCAAGCTAATAATTTAAAAAAATAAAAAAATCTCTTATATTTCTTTAGATTATTTTATATATTATCATATCAATGATGTGAGATAAGCACATTTCGAGCAAAGTAAACTTAAAACAATTCTAACTGTCGAAATCTTGATTAGAGTTTATTAAGGTGTATATAAAGTATAACATAAAAAAATAATGAACCTATATGTCCATAATGGTCGATTATCAAATTAATTGAACAAGGGTAACGAACTATATTATTTTACACTTTAATTAGCATTTTATGGTTACAAATAAACAATAGCAGTAAAATATAAACCGATAATTTTCAGACATTCGGCCTTAATACAGAAAGTAAAATATTATAAAATGCCGTTTTAATAAGAATTCCCTAAAGTAATACATTTCTAAAAAAGAGTACAAAATAGCCTTTAATCTTAAGTAACCTTTGTGTCTGACTGTATATCTGGCTATTAAGACATAAAAAGAAAACATCACACAATTAATAATGTCAGCTGGAATATTAAAATACTGTTAATCAAGATCGGCATATGAAAATAGGTAAACCCAATTCTATGGGCGATGTTAAATTTCAAACATAATAAAACAGGACATATTCTTCTAGTAAAAGAACTTGTACACTTATTATTTCACCACTTAAAAATTATCTACAAAAATACCTTACATAGCTCGAAAAAGTCGACAACAAAAAATAGTAAAGTAAAATTTTATTTCTATAAGAAATTAACAAAACTTAATGCTATCAATTGTAATTTTAAAATTCCGGTAAAAATTTCAGGCTATATTAAAATCATTTAAGCAGTGATTTCATTTATCTAACATTTTATTTTATGAAAAAGAATTTTGAATATCTAAATATATAATTTTGAACTTTGTAATGCTGTAGTAAATACTCTGATGGCTTCTAAAACTTGATATTTCAAATGAGACTGTTCACCATCCATGGTCTTCTTCCAAGTAGTCCATTCATTTAAGTTTGTTTTTTATGCATCACAGAATTATTCTTTAAAAATAGAAATAAATTCTACGTTTTCAAAACTATTTCGCAGGCTGTTTAAAAAAATATTAAACGTTTATTTTATATCCTTAGAGTACATTTTTAAAGAAAAATAATAGTAATTTTTATATTGTTGGAAATTGACAAACTTACTTTTAAAATTTTGTTTATCTGCAAGCCTCTTGAAAATCTTGATAATATTTCCTCACATTACAGCATTCATTTCTATTACTTTTGTTTTTTAACATATCAGCAATACTTCATCTAATAAGAAATTACGTTCTTCTTATCACTTTACATATCGTTGGAGTTCAGGAAAAAATAAGCATTTAACTTTTGCGACACTTAAATGGCATTAACTGTTTCCGTTACAATAAAGTGATGGTGAACTGATTTTATCTCACCTATTAGATAATAAATAGTTAAACACATTTAACTATTTATAGTTAAAAAACATTAAACAATAAATAGTCATTTAAACACACAGCTTTGACATTTATTTTGTGGTCCAAAAAAAGATTTATTTATACAATAGCTACATAGCTTCAAATATTTAATTAAAAACTCAAATGAGCAAAACGTTTTCAAGGCATTTTTTACAGCTCTGCTGTTCGTTTTCCCTAAACATTTTCAAATTCCAAGCTTCATTTTTTTTCTTACTTTAAACGTGGTCAATTTCTAATTGAACATTTTTAATTAGCGCGAAATGTGCTAGTTCAGGGGTCTCCAAACTTTCCAGCCTTAGGGCCATACTGTTTACTCCAGTAAGTACCAAGGGCCAAAACCGTTTTAATTTTTTTGCCATTATCTATAATTTCTAGACCAGTCGCCGAGTACGCGCTCTGAGCATACGCTTGCTAACGACAAACTATTGTCAGTGAAAAATCACAATTACATAAATCTCATTGGTATTTTTTTGCAAGTGGATACCTAGCGGTTTCATTCGCATTAATTTAGCTTTTCTGTTCTTGAGGGATTTTCAGGATAAAAAATCATATGTTTGATTCAGGATTCCAAACGCATTTGGATACATTCCAAACGCCGATATACATACATATACGATACTTTTTATCCCAACATAACTACCGAAGGGTAACCGCGGGATGTTCACTAGTTTATAATGTTAGTAGGATTCATTTCAATTATGTGTTAGTTGTTATGCTTCTGCGTATTATGCTTTACCTAGCAAGTAAATAAAACCGAGTTATTATCATTCTGTGTTTTTTTTTATCTAACTTATTACAGCAACAATAAGCTATTCGCTGTAACGGGACGGATTGATGATACTGGCGGGCCGTAGTTTGGAGTCCTCTGTACTAGTTGATAATAATTATGTTGAGTTTTTAAATGATTAAAAGAAAGCAATTCACTTATTACAAACCATTTTAAGAATTGATATTAATATCATTTTTAACTGGCTCATGGGTTCAAATAGTTTTTCTACCTCTTCAGAGCTACAGCATCTATTGACTTAATACGTTGACTTGGATGTGATCTCGAATGACAAACTGATTGAGCAAGCAATCGGTCTCATTTGGTAAAACATTTCAAGGAAGCTTTTCTTCCTTGAAATGAATTACTTGTTCAATTCCTTGAACATTCCTTGAAATTAATTCCTTGTTCAATTCCGTGAACATTGCTTGAAATGAACATTTCAGAAAATATGTTTTTATGATTCTATCAAGACTGCTTTGAATGGAAATTACTGTGTGTGGTGGAGTATACGAATAGAATAAAATTTGCATCTTCGCTTTTGGCAAATACAATAGGTTTCCTTAAAAATAACTAGAATACAAATACTAATACAGTGTTTAAAGGTATGAAGCAATAAATTTAAATCGAAATATTTTGATAACAGACGAGAGATAATAAAATTTAGCTCATTTTTTTAGTTTTTAATGAAAATAAAAAACAGTTTCATTTTGAATAGGCACCTGTAATAATTTATTTCATAAGGTTATTTGTTTTTAATATCTATTTAATTTTCAAATACATTATTGTTGTTGTCTTTAAAACAGAAATGACAAATTTAATGAAGGTTAAGTCTAAATAAATGAGCATTTTTGGGTAGATAATAGATTTTTTCTAAAATATTTATTTCAAATTATAATTTTTGTTTTTATTTTATAATTACTTTTTGTGAAAGGCTTAATTTTTTTAATTTCCAACTTTGTTGAGCGGTTTAATAATTTTATAAAAAACTTTCTCTGAAAATAGAATAACTTATTTTTGTATTTTGCATAGAACAAAATAGTTATGTAATTATAAAATTGTCTGGGAAAAAATGGGAAATAATTTTTAATCAATAAAAAATGATTCAATGAAATTCCAACAAAATTGATTTATGAATAAAAGCAATTAAAGAAGATTGTTTTCAGGAGATTATTATTGAAAAATAAACTTTTTATATAGAAAATTTAAGCAACAAAATTTTAAAAAAAATGTTTTTGTTTGTGAGAAAGCATTTTTACATTATATCCAATATTTCTTGGATTTTTTTATCTCCGGACCTTACATCCCCTTTTGTGATTTTCTAACAAGTGGCATATCTGATCGATGGTTCACAAATATCACATCAACTAGAGAAGGAACTTTGGCAAAGAATTCAAACATCATAGACTTTAACAGCCTATCCTATTCGATTCATTTCTTAACCGTTCAGTACTTAATATTAATGGTCACAGTACGGATTGTTACTTGTTCCAAACATTTTTTCCTTGTATAATAATCTATTTGTCCCAAATATGATTTTGTAAACTATTCTTATATTAGGGGCTGAAATTTTAACGTCTAGAAGTGTAATAGTTGAACATATAAATGAATTGAATAAATAAATTTTAAAGCAGAAGAACATATAATATAATAATGACCAAATTTTTTTCCAAAAGTACAATAGCTGGTTCAAATGCACACATATTCTTTCTTGCGTATCTTGTGTATGCTCAATAATGCAATAGGCATAGCTATATTACTAACCATAATTTAAGAGGCTAAGTTAAGTTGAATTTCCAACCAGCCCAATGCAGCAGTTATTAATGATTTAATGACCGCCTGGCGTTAACTTAAAAATTCCTTGTGACAATGCTAATTTAGTTTAAGCTTTAACTAATTTCCATAGCATATTGTATGATTGATGTTACATTAAATATTGTTTATCGTTTTATTTGAGTTTATAATAATAAGAAAAAAAAACATTTAAAAGAAAGTTACAAAACATTTTTTTAATTGTGGAACTTGCCTTAAAACTGTGACAAATACTTCCACTTAATTTGAGAGAATTACTTTTTTTATGATATCAATTGCAATATACTTACAAATTATTCATTACCGCTGTATAAATTTCAATACGTTCATAAGCAAAATCTATTGAAATATGTAGTAAAATTTATAATAATTTGAGTCCAAATATATTTCTCCCTTCTAAAAAATAAAAAAAACTCCCATACGAAACAAAAATTCAAGAAATCAGTTTTACTTTTTTTTTTCTCTAAAAGTAACTTTTAAATGTTGAATTTAGTGTTTTATTTCAATCTTCTAAAAATTTCGTATGAGAGAAAATATTTTTAAAAAGTGTATTAAAGTAATGTTACAAATTTTTAACTTGTCATGTAAACTTTTCACATTAAAGCTCGCGTCTATAGAAATTTATTAAGAGTTTTATACATACATACTCATTCTCTCCTATAAAAAATTTTTTAATCAACTTCTAATTTTATAGCAGTTTTGCATGCATGGGCAAATTATTTAATAAATATCTGTTGTGTAGCACAAAAATGCATGATAATTTTGTACCACATATGATTTGTATCAATCTAGATTTTATTCATAATTCATACTTTATAAAATTCGTTCTTTTCCATCAACATTTATTTGCCTATTTTCAAAGTGTTATAATTCAGATTACAAAAGAAAAAAAAATTATAGAAAATAAATTATATGTGTAAATATTGAGCTAATGCAGTTGGAAAAATTTTAGAATTTTGAATCCCTTAAGCGTTTAATTAAAATTTAAATATTAATTATTATGTTGTTATAAAAATTCATTTAAATTTTGAATACATATATGAGACAAAGGAATCCAAAGTTGTTGTGTTATTAAGTGTAAAATAAATACACAAAAATATTCACAAAAGATTTTGTATAAAAACAATTCGACTAAAACACTTGTAGTGAATTCCCATACAAAACACTGAGCTACACCAAAAGAAAATTCAATAAAAATTATTACTTTTGGCAATTGGATGATGAAAGGAAAGTCCAAAGTTAACTCTGTAATTGCCAAAACTTTTATCAGAATCAAGCGCTGAACGTTTGTTTTATAAAAATAAACAAATGTCTTTGAAGATTTTGTCTAGTAATTAATTAAGCTGAAAATTCTTTTATTTTTCAAAACAGAAATCTGATTGTATTTCTCCGAATGTTTTTTTTTTTTTTTTTTTTTTTTGTTATATTAATATCGTATCACAAGTATGGCTTATCAAGATGTCGGGACATACAAACGTGAAAAAAAGAAAATACATTTTTATTTACAAAATGATCATTCCACTTTTTACCTTTTTATTTTATGCTCTTCCTATTCCTGTGATTTTTAGTCTAAGGGACATATAATTCTGCAGGATTCTATTGCTTTCGAATTCTATCCACAGGGGAGCTGCCATGAAATGAGTAATTTATAAGCCCTAGTGTACTTGAGTCAAGTAGAACTCTGAAAAAACTCTGTACGAGAGAGGAGAGAACGAAGCAAGTGAAGCTGTGGATAGTCTTCTTGCGATACTGAATCTTATGTCAATCACGATATGAAATTAAATGTTATGTTTTGAAGATGTGAGATTGTAAATATTATAAAAAGTGTGCATTAAAGGTAATACAAAAAGAAACAGGCTGCTCATTTTAAATTCCTCTGCACCATATCATTTTACACCACCACACCAACAAATAAATTAATAGTTTAAAAACCTAAAAAAACACTCTTTTAGAGTTAATCAAACTAAAAGGTAAAAAATAATTGTTAACATAAGAATAAAATGACTGACGAGAAAATGAATGTCACTGTTCTAAAAGCGGGGTGGGGGGGGCTCGATATCAATCGTTATAATTTTTCACTAGTTTCATTCCGAAATGCAGAGTTAGTTTAAAAATGTCATACAAAGCACCCCACGCTTTTAGAACAGTGACCTTCATTTTCTCGTCAGTCATTTTATTCTTATGTTAACAATAATTTTTTTTATTTTTTAGTTCGATTAACTCTAAAAGCGTGTTTTTTAGTTTTTAAACTATTAATTTATTTACTTTATAGTTTGATTAACTCTAAAAGCGTGTTTTTTAGTTTTTTTAAACTATTAATTTATTTTTTACTTTTTAGTTTGATTAACTCTAAAAGCGTGTCTTTTAGTGTTTTTTAACTATAATATTTAAATGAGGTCCTGGTACGGAGGACTGGTTCTTACAATAATTTAATTGTGAGTAAAACAAAGCCAGTGAGTAAACAGCCAGGATTCGGACAGGGAATCTCCTAATCAGGAGCGCTATCCGTTGTGCCGCTGTCCCACGTAGGTTTGAATATCTGAAAGATGTCTGTAAATGTTTGTTTGCAGCTTATATAGTGTGTATGAAGAGAAGCAGATCTCCAGGGGAAAAATTATGCGCCGATCAAGATGACTTTTCAAAGACTGTGTGTTTTAATCACTAATCCTGGCGATCCTAATCATGATGAGATAATAAAGTTATCAAAATATTTTATTGCCGTCGGTCCTTGATAAGTCTACAACGTTTAAATTAAATCGGATTGCTTAAAGTAGGGCCCAAAGAGTCAGTTACATACATACATACAAAAAAACATATAGGTGAAACTAATAAAAGCGTATTAAAAATCGCAGCTCGTCCTGGATGAGGTCGTTGACTCGTATGAAGTAGAATTTTGAAATAGCTTTTCTAGCTCGTTTGAAGCAGCTAACCTGTAACCAACTTTATGTGTCGAAATTAAAAAGAGTTCTGGATCAACCACCGGGGTATTTTAGAGTTTCATATCAAGACGTGCCATGATACGGAGATCCGAATTGTTTTATGCATTGAACTGAAGAGTTTCGGATCAGTCGTTCTTCGGGTATTAAAGTTTTAAATCAAGATCTCTCTTATACGAAATTTTTGATTGGCTTTGAAGTTGCGAGGAAGTGTTTTCCCTGTTCTAATGAAGAGGGCGGAAATACTAACTAATTAATTTTTCAACATTTTACTGACAATAACTTTAGTTCCATACGTTCCTATTGTTAAATTTAATTTCAGTTGACATAATTTTTTTCCTTAAAAATGAAATGAATAGCCTATATTTGCCTAAATAACCTATGGCTTTAAATTCACACATATAGCTTTAGTAACAGTTCTGAAATGCACTTTGGATATATTGAAATAGAAGATAACAACAAAGTAGCGTTTGTTCATGATAGTGTATTTGACAGTAATCGTACTTCATTTGTGTTAAATGCGTTCTTAAATTTCCTCCTACGATTATACCAAGAGAAGACATTCAATCTGAAATATTGAATGGAGTTGTTATTCAACATCTAAGATGGTTTAATTCTTATCAAAATTATTGTCCAGGAAAAGCATCTAATACTGGAAATATGGTAGAAGACTTGACTGAGTATAAATTTGATATAACCAGCTTGGATGATAAGCATGGATTTCTACAAAATGGAGACGTAGTTCCATTTCAAACAGGCTTAATCAAGGATGGTATAGAAAAGGCTGGTTACATTAAAGATGGCCGAACGAGAATTCAGGCTATTGTTGTAAAACCAAAGGAAATTTTAGATTTTCATCGTCTGAAGCAGAAGAAGCTGTTCTTTCACATGTCTAAAGTTAAATGTGACGGAAGCATACAATCTCTATATAAAACGGAGTTTAATGCTGTTCATCATCAACGTATTCAATAAAACTCTGTGGTGAAAATCGGTGATGAAAATTGAAATAAAAAGCTCTGTTGTAAAAATAGTTGATGTTTAACCGTCAATATTACAGTAAATTTTGAAAAAAAACCCTATTTTTTTTAATGTTTAAATATTTACTTTTTTATTAAACCAGAGCTGAATCTTGGCCAATATTTCCCTCAAAATCTGAACGATTGTGTTTTTAATGAACTATCATCTAACTTTTTAAAATGTAAAATTACATATACTGAAGTGGACATCTAGAAAAGCAACAGCTGTCTTTGCATACTTGCTGTATCACCTCAAATATTGTTTCCAAGAAAAGTCTCATGTAAATGGAGCTTTCCCAGCAAAATTCCTATCGTATTTGTATCGCATATTGTATTTGCATCGTTGTTTTTTTTTTTTTTTTTTTTTTTGTTGATGTGATGAATAATAAATAACATATTTCGCTTTCATGAAATAAATTATAACTTTAATTTTAAGTAATAATAACATTACATATATTTCCACTGAATTGAATATTTATTTTTTCAGCTTTATTTGAAGCAATCAAACAGCAAAAAATATTAATGTAACATTATAGTAAGAAAAACAATACACCCCTGTCCATAAATTAAGGATAATTCAGAATCACACAGAAATTGAACTCTAAAATAAAAATTTCACCTGTAGAATTATCACACACATCTTGAAGAAGAATATGCAAATTACAGGAAACCACCAGATGGCGCGGATAGTACGTCACAATGACGAGAGTGTAAGAGAACTGGAAAGGAATGGTGGCAAAGAAGTAAAATTGTTCACAAGCGCTTTAAAAGCCTTTCAGTGCAATAACCGTATAGTTATTGCACAAAGGAAGCATTTGGATCATTTTTTACGTGGTAGAATTATCGGACGACTGGAATGGGGACGTACCCAGCTGGAAGTATCCGAGGAACTTGGAATCGCCCAGTGTCATCTCCAGGCTTTGGCAACGATTCCAAGATGATGGTAATGTGAGTAGATGTTACAGCACAGGTCACCCCCGAGTTACAACGCCGAATGAGGACCGGTATTTAGCAGTTACTGCCAAAAGAAACAGACGGAGCTCAGCATCAGACCCATCTCGTCAGCTCTCTTCAGCTACTGGTACGACAGTTTCAAGGCAGACCGTGTACAGACGCTTAGGGCACATTGGTATATATGCTAGTAGGCCTGTCAGATGTGTTCCACTTACCGCAACTCACTGTCGCCTGCGATTAACCTGGAGTAGAGAGCATGCATTGTGGACACCGCAACAGTGGTCTGGTGTGATGTTTTCCGACGAGTCCAGGTTTAGTTTGCATTCTGATTCTCGCCGGACTTTCATATGGAGAGCGCCAGGTACCCCTTACCACCAAGAGAACACCATTGAATGACACCGTTACGGTGGTGCAGGATGGCTCGTTTGGGGAGGAATTATTATTTGTTCCAGAACTGACCTGAATGTTCAGAGTGTAACGATGGCAGGCCACATCTATCGGGGTGTCATTCTGGAACAACATGTACGTTTGTTTCGGGGCGCCATGGGTGCTGAATTTCTGTTTATGGATGACAACGCCCGTCCTCACCGTGCAAACATTGTAGACGAATGCCTTCAATCGGATGATATCACCCGTATGGATTGGCCAGCATACTCACCGGACTTGAATCCAATAGAGCATGTGTGGGATATGCTTGGCCGACGAATTGCAGCCCGTCAACCCCCTCCCACCCGTCAACCGGAACTTCGGAGGGCATTGCTTGATGAGTGGTGTAATATTCCCCAAGATCAGATTGATAATTTGATACTCAGCATGCCTAGGCGTTGTAAGGCCTGTATTGCAGCGTCCTGGAGACATAATCCATATTAACCATCATACTAACCATGTTATACTGTTTTTTGTAAATAGGTTCTTTTTTGAAATTTGCTCCAGGGAGTAAAAATCGCAATTTTTATTAATTATGTCAAACATATAGCATCTTTTTTGCTCTTTACCTTTTGTTTAATAAATAGACTTTACAAATAAGTCAAATTTGTTTTGCTTCTGTCTCTTTCTTTGCCTGAACTTCATTATCCTTAATTTATGGACGTGTGTATTATTGGATATTTATTATATTTATAGAAGTATTCCACTTATCTTGTCATATTTTTTTTGTTTTCAGGTTTTTTTATTTTATTTTTTATGTGAAGGCAAACTTTACATCTTTTTTTTTATTTTTAAAATCGTTCAAGAAATAAAAATATTTGTAATTTGGAATAACCTTCGTTTTTTCTTACATTGATAATATATGTATTTGATCATCTCGAAAAGTATAAAAAGTTTATTGTATTTATATTAGTTTTAGGTATTAAGAAATTAAAAAAACAAACAGATTACATAACTTATTCAGAGAGTAATGATAGGATTTGGTAATTACCGCGATTATTAAAGGACACTATCATGTTTATAAAACATGAATTCAAATAATAGTCTTTAACTTAGTAACTGATATGTTGGGAATGTTTACGATATTCTATTACTTATCTTTTGCATTACATAAGTATTTATCGGCTTGTTTTGATAAAAAATTCTTTTTCAACGAATGTAATTTTTGAGAACTAAGCAAATATCCTAAAAATACTTTATAGTGTTGTTTTTCATATTATGAATTATATCAGATTTTGTTCTAAAAAGTTATGTTTAATTATCAATAATAAATAGTTATGCAAGCACATCATAACGCTAGTGAGCTCTTTCAGTTTTTTTCAATAAACACCACTAATATAAATCTAAAACAAACATTCCATAAAAGTTGGAAATACTACTCTTCAGATAATATATTCGATAAAGTCTAAAACAGCATTTCACCAAAAAATCATCTACAAAGTTTTCCATTATCACACTGCAAATAATTGAACTCCAAACAAACTTCTTCGTGCTCTAACTTCCTTAAGAAAACAGGACTCTAATTCGGAATAAAAATGAAACACTTATCTTGGAAAGCTTGTAAAAGACGTAGAGAAGGGACTTTAAAGTACTCTTTTCTCACAATCACGATCTGACGTATTTTCAACACCCTGTCGAAATAAAAAGGCGTAGAAAGCGTAAACAGATTTAAAAAGGTCTCACTCTGAGAAAAAAACAAAAACTGAACTGCGAAGTGTAAACTTGCATCACACTGTAAGGCGTGGTTCTGAGATACTTTGAAAAATGTTACTTCATTCAAGTTCTTGTAAAACGCTTCGCCCATTATATTACTCACTGTTATCTTCCCCTCACGCTTAGCTGCGCCATCTACTGCACGTTTTCGTCATAAATCTTTCTTGGGGGAATTTTACAAAATTCCAGGGAAAAACAAATTTCACTCCTCGGATATTCTCGGAAAGAGTAAAAAAAGGGAGTTCAGCTGCGGAATATCAAAAGAATATATTTAGGAGCGCAGAGCAGTGCTAATGATGTACACACAACAGGGGATAACTATGTGCTTAAAGTTAATCGTTTAAAAGAGGATGAAAACAACTGTATCAAAGTGTTAAATCACAAGGCACGTATCTTGTTAAGGCCTGTGTTTTTAAACGGGACAGGATTTGGGAGACATTGGAGAAGGATTCTTAAGAAGTGGAGTTGAGGAAAAGATGCATTTAAAGAAATTATCTAATTAATAAGGCATTTTTAGATAACAATTAGGAAGTGCATCTTATTTGTTATTAATGCACAGATTTTGAATGTTTACAACTTTAAAAAAGTGACAGGCGGGCTGAAAAGTTCGTAGGCTAACACATAGATGGCGCGCTACTTGTATTAAATCCCTATGATTTTTAATTAGCCCTAACATTCAAAAGACACGTGTATAAATTTGACAGCTGTTGCACTATTAGTATGTGAGTTATAGCATTTTTAGGAAAGTTATAGCATTTTTAGTGTTCATCACGTGCAGTCCACTCGACTGACTGTCGATTGAACTCCGATTTGAAATGATGGAGCCATGTTTCCTCCATTGTCACATATCGACGCAAAAATTCGGGTTTATTACGATTGAACAGCTCCAAACACTGCTTCGAATCATCAATTCGTTATTGTTTTTGGTCGATTGTGAGCTCGCGCGGCACCCACTTTGAACAGAGCTTTCGCATATCCAAATATTCATTCACGATATGTCCAACGTCCAACACGTTCCTTTGATATCTTTAGGGTCTCAGCTATCTCAATCAACTTCACTTTACGGTTATCAGAAATTATTTTGTGGACTTGTTTGATGTTTTCTTCGGTAACAGCCTCTTTGGGGCGTCCATTGCGTGCATCGTCCTCTGTGCTCGGCGCCTCGTTTAAATTTAGCAAATCACTTCTCTTTCCTGGTGCAAAGTTCGAATAATGTTTATCAAGCCAAGCCTTGGCTTCAATAATATTTTTTTTCGCCAAAAAGCAATGCTGTATTAACACACGAAATTCCTTTTTATCCAACAAAACATACTAATAATGCAACAGCTGTCAAATTTATACACGTGTCTTTTGAAGGTTAGGGCTAACTAAAAATCATATGGATTTAATACTAGTAGCTCCATCTATGTGTCAGCCTATGAACATTTCAGCCCACCTGTTACTTCAAGATGGGAAAAGGGGTTTTTAATTAAAGATGTCGAAAAAAATTAATTAAAAAATTTCTATTTTTTTAAAAATTATTTAGGCAACAAAAATAGGATTCAAATGCATCTTTAACCAATATGTATATATCAAAATTCCCTTTCGCTCAAATCTTCCCTTTGAATCCCGACATTAGTTTACTTTAATTCATAACTTCAAAACGAATAAGAGAAGATTAAATATTAATGCAGATTGCTTATATTTCTTTCGAAATTTTAATTTTTTACATTAAGTGTAGGTTTTTATGCATGTAGCATAATGTCCTAAAAGTTCTGTCGACTTTAATTCTTGTCTGAATAACTAGATATATTTTCTTAATATGGATACCAATTTACCAATATTTATGACATTATATGTTCACTGTATTTTGGAATCTTTTGATGAACAGTTTCATAAACCTGCTCCAATTTATAAGTAATTATATCATACCATTTCAAAATTGACAAGAATTTGATTTTGAAATTCTTTTTCCCGGTAACTTTTATTTTGGCTTATAATAACTTAATTCTGAAAAATCAATTCCTCCAAAATAGTAATGAAAAGCTGAATAGTATCAATTGAAGGATTAAAATCAAAGGCAAATGATCTAAACCGCCTTGAAATTTTTCCGGCCCGTGAGATTTATCCCATTTTTACAAAATATATTTATTTTATAATGGCCAAAGCAGTGAAAACCAATCTATTAAAAAATAAATTAATTGTGCATCCATTCAAAAATTAACTGTCAAAATTATGAGAAAAATTAACTTTGATTTTAAAATAATATTCTTGCGCAAACAAATATCGCACTAGTAAAATAAATATTTTTTAAGGATTTCATTTTTAGTGTTATATATTTCTTTACAATGTGCGTTTAGTATCATTATTATTATATTATTTATGTTTACATGTAAGTATAATAGTAAACACAATAATAACAACTCCTTCTGTTTCAATTTTTCACTCCAAAAAATGTCTATAGGGGTTCTAAATCTTATATGGGGATACATAATTTTACATGCGGCCCGCGAAGTTAAGATGCATTTCCAAAGTGCAAGATCACTTGGGTTGGTCACTCCCGATCTAAAGGAATATCACTGATTTTCAACAAGAAAAAGTAATTTACTAATATACTGAAAGTCCTTTGCAAAGATAAAAAGCAGTACTAAACTTTCGAAACTTCAAAAAATAAATAATTAAACGCCCTCTAAGGTTTCTTCAACAGTTTTCTTCTTTATGACTCTCGATACATCAGCTTGGTAGGATTCTGTATGTAACATAACACTAGCAATGCTGTTAACGCATTTACCGTGAAAGGGATACTGTATGAGTACAGCGCCGAACTGTTCGACTTTTGGGGCACAGCCAGTCTTACTAAAGTTAAGGAAAGCCATACAAATGCTTTGAATCTCTCGGAGCTTTCATGCGGAGCTCTCATGTAGAACCAAATTCATTCATTCTCGACGACGATTTGTGTTGGTGCGAAGCACCTTGGCTGCGAAGCAGTCACTAGCTTCTATCTTGAGTTGGAGTCCTTTGAAGTGTTGAGATATACATATATATAAAGAATTCAAAGAAAGAGTCATATAACGTTTTGAAGTAATCTAAACAAATATTTTTTTAATTAATTAATTTATTTATTTATATTTAATTTATAAACATATAAAAACAAAAATAATTAAGAAGCACAGTTGAAGGAGATAAATACAAGTAAACAGAAAGACATAATCTAAAAATAAAATGGAAGTAGAACGTAAGGAGAAATCATTGCGTAAATGCATTGGTTAAAACAAGGCGGGATACTGAAGGTCAAGGCCAGGGCCGACGGGAGATTCATTCTCGAGTAGGTTCTTAACCTTTTTGTACCCTATTCAGTTTAATATTTTTGATTGCAAAAATCGAATCAAGTTAAATTAGTTTTATTAGAAACAGATATAAAAAAAACTTAAAACATTATAAATTATGGATATTTCATTGTATTAGGATGTTAAAAATTTTATTTTTAGACAATATTTGCATTGACAAATTTTTATCTTGAATAAAACTGTTATATGATGAAAAAAAAAGTTATTTGTATTGGTAATCACATACACTGAAGAGCCGAAACATTATGTCCACCTGTCAATAACGAGTTGGCCCACCTTTGGCACGCAAGACAGCTTCAACCCGCCTTGGCATGGATTAATACCACCACTTAAAACCAGTTAAATACCACTTCCACCTGATCACGTGCCTTCCACGTCATCCAGGCGAGTTCATTGCAAAATGTAGGGGTAGTGATAATGTTTTGGCTCTTGAGTGTATAGAGTCACTACTATTATAATTTATAAGAAATGTTAAATTGAATTACAGGGCAATAACAAAGAAAGTAGTGATTTTTATTTCATTCAAACCATGAACGATTATTTTTATTTCATTCAAACCTTCGAAATCTCAAATTCAAGCTTCTCGTATTTCTTTATTTGGGGAGGGGTAAATATGAAATGAAATTAATGTAACACTTTTTGTAAGCGATATAATTTTAATGGAGACTGAATTTAATTGAAAATGTTGTGAAACATTTTAAATTAAATTGTTGGGAAACAATTACACAACAATATGTTATGAAACAAAAAATGTTGTGAAATAGTATTATAATAATCATTTTTATTTTTAAAAATTTAATATTGATAGATATTTTAAATTTATAAGGTATCAATAAATTTATTTTTGAAATTTCCTTATTGAGACATGAAATGAGCCTTATATTTTCGCATTTTTGCCTAAATTTAATTTTTTGAATTAAAGTTTCGCATGTCCTCATTGTATAAAATAAATCGCAAGTCCTATTTGCGCAAAATGATAAAGAATTCACGAAAAGCACAAATATGGTCGAAAACAAAATCGATGTTCTTTTTTATAGATATTCTGAAGGAAAAAAATGATATTTTCTCATATCTTCATATTTCTAAGTAGCGGAAGCAAATAGCCAACAGTTAATTGTCTGTCCAGAAATGAAATCTTAGAGATACTTCGCGGATCAAATCCTTCTCATGTCTTTCATTTACTTAAGTAAGAAATAATTTCACATTTCTGCCGAATTCGTGTTTTGGAAGTATATTATTTTTTTTTAACTTTTAGGCATTTAAAGAATATATTTAGTTTATATTTTGTAACTTTTATATGCATATTTGATAATAAGTGAAAATTGATAGTGTAATAATTTACTTAGAAAGCAATTTTTTTCACCTTTTTTGCTTTTTAGCAATAATTCCATTAAATCTAGTAATATAAGCTTTAATAATTTTTTTTTTTATTACATGGGTCCTATATAATAATTTCAAAACAAAATTCATGTTTTAGAATAAATGCCTCAAATACACAATTTTTGATAATAGGTGACTCTAAAAAAGAATAAATTAGCACTATTTAATAAATTATTACCTATTTTAAATTACTAATTTACTTTTTGTTTATATACCATAATTTTTATTAAATTAGATACGTCTCATGCAATTATAATAAAATTCGAATGCTTTTTTAAAATATGAATTACTAATAAAGGTTAATAAATGCTTTAGAAAAAAATTCATAAATATTATTAATTCTCATCATTGAGAAATTTAATATTAACAACAGGATGTATTAAAAGAAAATATCTTATTAAATCCTTGTTTTTTTCGTTTTTTTTTTTCATTAAAAAATACTTAATATTAGTTCCTTAAGAATTTTTTAAACAGAATTGAATAGTATCACCAATTATTCCAACTCATTCACAATATCTTTCAGTAAAACCAAGGCCATTTAGAGAAAATGTGTCAATTTCTTGAGAGATAAACAAAATATCACTTATTATTATTTTTAGATATATGCAGATAGTTCTTCTATTTAATGATCAAAATAAGGGTGCGCAGTAGATCTATCTCCCCGTGGTGCACCTGGTAACACTTTTTAGTGGCTAAAAGATCTGCAACTTGGCATTATTGTTAGATTAATGAACTCTGTTTCAGCATGTTTTGTTGTATTTATTGTATTATTTTGCTGTTGTATGTTTTTTTCGTTGTTCTTTTTTTGCTGTAACTGTTCATAATCTGCCATTGGAAATAAAAAAAAATGATCAAAATAATAGTAATAATAATTCACTTGTTAAAGCTTGAATTAAAAACTGAACTCCCATTTTTGTTATTTTAAAAGTCTGCTTGCTGAGAAAGAATTATGGTCCCTCAAAGGCGATAATTTGAACTTCCCCAATTCATCGCTATTAATTCGGTTACAAAGACATGTGAAAAATGATATAGTTTTCTTTATTTCGCACCATTACTTTCAGTAGAGTTCTTTTTTATTGCCGCCTTTTTTCTATCTATACACGCAGTGAGAAGATGTCACAGAGACATCTGGCGGGTTGTCAACTGTAGAAAATTCGCGAGATGCGTGTGAGATTCTCACAATGATTGATGGCATCAGCCACTTTAGACCCATCTCTGTTTCTCTAGCTATTGTTCGTAGACAACGCTTGACCTTTGGTTTGCAATTTGGATTCTCCTCTGAATTGATTAGGTTTTGTCTTTTGAATGACAGAGATGAATGACCCTTTAAAATGTGCTTTTGAATTTCGTTATCAAATCCAAATGTTTTGTTATTGGTTAAACACAAAATGAACATACATGATGGAACATTAAATATGAAGGATTTTTTTTAGATTATAGAATTCGATAAAAAAGAAACACATCAGCAATTTCAGAGATTTATGCACAAAAGGGATCTAGCTATAATTACGAAGAACTGTGTTTTCTAAAAAGGAACTCAGTTCTTTCTTTGTGAAAAATACGAATGACATTGAAGATTGATTGTTTTTATGTATATATTCAATATAATTTAAATATATTCAATTGTTAACCAACTTATTTTTAGTCATTTATGTTGATCAATTATGCTTTTTATTTAATCGACATTTAAGTTAAATTAAATTGCATTTTTGTTTTTCCTACTTGTATCTTCACTACTTTTCAACTCACACCGGAATTTTTAAAATAGAATGTGCTTTCATGGTGCTTGCAATCAGCACTTAAACTGCTGTGTTTAATTGCATGCGATATAAAATTTATTGTACTTGCATATTTGAGGAAAAGAAGATAATTTTGCAGAATTGACAATGCATATTTTTTTAGGAGATTCTTTTCTTCGTGGATATTTAATATGTTTCCAGAGTTGACTATATTTTTTATACGTTCATATTGCTTTTTTGAACACAAAATGTAAAATAAATTACCACTTAAAAGGTAACAAAATAGATTTTTTATCAGATTTGTTACCACGAAATTTGAATTTTTTAAATTTCCTTATAATTAAGTAATTTATTGCAAGTTTTTAGTATTGAAGAAATATAGGATGTGGGCTTTAAAATCAGTTGTATGTTTCGTCAATTTAAAGCCAAAAACTTTGGAACATATAACTGAGGAATATTAATAATATAGTGATAGCGTACAATTGTTAACAATCCTTCTGCTTCCTATTGAAGAAAAGGCTAAATAGTTCATATTTATTTAGAATTCGATAAATGTTTCACATTAAATAGGTTCATACCAACAATTACACACTTTACTTACTATTACATTTAAGACACTATTATTCCAATCCCGATTAATTTAAAACTTGGGGTAATTTAGTGAGTATTGAACATCTTATTCCGTGTTACTAGACTTTACTTACTAGACAGGACGCAATTTTACTGAACTTTTGAGCTTCCAATTCATTTTCTTACACGTATCTTTTCTGACATAGAAAGTGTAGAAAATGAATTTTTTTAATTTTCATCCGAAACAATTTACAGGACAAAATATTTTGAAATAGTAATAACAACTGGAACTTTTTCTGATAGCAATGGTTTTTCAAGAGAAGCTCTATATATCTTATTTAATACAATGACTCATAATAAAATAATAAAGAATACTGTTACATTTAAAAGAAATGCATGACATTTCTGTAGTTAAGAATACAAACGAATAATTTTCTAACACTTTTTCTCAATAATTTTCTGCTTGAGTATTTTTTCGCATATTTGGTTTCTTCATTGATACTGGTGAACTTCATTCATAATACCTTAAAATATGTATACTTCTTATTTCTAATATATAAAATGCAAACACTTTGAAGGTGTTTTAAAATGAGGTGATGTAAAAAACACAACATGGTAAATGACAAATTATCCTTGATTAGTCTTTTAAGATTATACTATACAAATAAATACAATCTTGAAAGATTAATCAGTATCTTGAAATGATAATCAGTGTTAACTCGTTTATCACTGTTTATGAAATATTAGATGTTTAGTTATCCGAGGAATTAAATAACTAATCGCTACAATACCGTCACTGCAATCACCTTTCTATTTAAAGAGCCACTTAAGAAATAGAAAAGCAACATTTCTAACCTCCTCTCTGGAGATAATAGAGTTGCCTCTAGTGTGAGCTAAAAACATTTGGTGTTAGATTTCCTTGTATAGTAGGGAAAATTCCTTCTATAAAACTGTTCTTAATTCATTGTTTGTGAAAAGAGTGCTTCTTTTGTTAGAAGGATAAATTGGTTTGAAATTATTTAATCTGCTAAAAAAGAAAACATTTAAAATTGTGTAAATAAAGGAAACTAATGAGTGTGTAATAATAATAAGCAAAACAGGATAGCACCAAAAAATTATTATAAATCCCTCTTATAAATAGGTGGCATTAATAACAAGTATCTTACTTAGCAGAGTGAGAGAAAAAAATTTATCGTTATAATCAAAGATACCTTTAATGAATGTCGCATATTTATTAGTATATGAAACAATTATCTGTATTCGTGTGCATATACAGATAACTTATTAAGATGCGAATTAATTAAATCCTTGAGAAAAATACTCAAGCAATTTTTAATTTCTCTTTGTAGTTAAGTATCTTTAAAACTATTCAGCGAGAACAATGAACAGAATTACAAGTTGGATAACAATAATAGCAAATAGACGAGGTATTCATCAATAATGTATTGGCACAAGAATCCGCTGATACTTAAAATCTTCCAAACAATTTTCTTATAACTCTAATTCTATTTTCTTTGAAATTGCTAAAATAGAACATCTTGCTATAAATTAAGCGAATAATAAATTATTTAGCTTGTAATCAAAGTTTATATAATAATATCTTTATAAATTTAAAGAATACAAAGTTCATGAGTTATAACAAATCATGTAATACTATGTGATATTATGAAAATGGCATTATGACTTAATTAGTTTAAAGAAGGGTGCGCATTAGATCTACCTCCCCGTGGTGCACCTGGTAACACTTTTTAGTGGCTAAAAGATCTACAACTTGGCTTTATGTCTTCCTCCCCTCACTTTGATTCTCTTCGAGTGCTACAGTGGAATGCCGGTGGACTGTCTCAATCCAAGAGCGCAGAGGTTTTGCTGACTCTGTGTGAGAAGGATATTGATGTCTTTACTATTTTGGAGGCTAATTTGACAACCGACTGCCTGCGAAACCTTCTTTACAGACTCAAAATTGTTCCTTCCCCGATATGCACTCTGTGCAGCTCTGGAGAGGCCATGGACTCCACGCATCTACTTCACTATCCTGCTTTGAACAAGTCTTTTCTCGCCGAGCAATATTGGGAGGCTAGAGATATGTTAGATTAATGAACTCTGTTTCAGCATATTTTGTTGTATTCTCTGTTTTTTTTTTTCATTGTTCTTTTTATTGCTGTAATTGTTCATAATCTGCCATTGGAAATTAAAAAAAAGTTTAAAGATTGTTTACTTTTTCATTCAAAATTAGTGAACAATTTTTAAAAATTGTATCCTGCTCTATGGAAAGAAAAAGAATTGTAATATATAAGAAAAAAAATGGAATTACAGTATAGTAGGCATATTTTCATTTAAAATTTCTAACTGATAATGAAAATAGAAATAAATCTAAAATAAAATAACTGAACAAAATACCCTCTTTTATTTTAAGTTAAAATAAGTTATTACCAATCATTAGATTTGTCGATTCCATAACTGTAATAAAGCTCTACTAATCTGCTCTATGGGTCAAAATGTCTATTTCACAACTTCCACTAATGAAAAAGATACCGTCAGCATATACATTTTCTTCCCGGCGGACTTAAAGGAGTAACATACTCCCACCAGGCAATCTGATTCTCGTAGCTAGATACTTTTTCTGTGTTGTCACAATCACCATAGGAATACTTCATTTCTGAAAGCACTGGACGCATTCGAATCATATTGAAGTATTTACTATAGTTGAATTCCCGGATAAAAATTTCCTTTTTTTCTTAGATTTTATCGCATAGTTTGAAATAAATATTTTTAAAAACACAAATAATATTTCCGCCTAAAAGTATTTACAATCTTTTGATTTTTATTATCATAGTTCGTTTTTCAAAGAGGGAAATTGTGATGCAACCACTTGGCCTTATGAGTTTTCTTTCATTCTGTTTTCAAAAATTAAGTAGTAATCCTTTGAATTTTGAAGTTCTCCCTATAAACATAAGAATAAAGTAGAATACCTTAGTGCTGTTCTCTTCATTTTCACAAAACGTAGTATAATGCTAAAGAAATGCAAGATTATAAAAAAAAAATGTAGACTGGAAAGAATCCTGTTTACATGATTGCCTAACTGTAGTTTGTAATGCTTATAAATGTATCGTTTTCACTATTTTGGAATATCTAAGAAATATTTCTAAATTCACTTATGTAAGATACTGATACTTTAGTCAGTTTTTTTTCCATTTGCATATTTTAGAATTCCTAAACTCAAAAAAAAAATGAAACATTCATCACTTATCTGATATAATATAAGAGTTTTTAGCCAACATCTTTTATTTTGTTAATGCCAAAAGAAGACAGGAATAAACACATAAATAAATACCAAAAGGTGAAACTGATAATGCTCTCATATACCAACCGCTGAAAGTAGCATTTTGACATTAAGACAGAGAACGCAGAAGACGAAAAAGAACTAAAGCCCATAGGATTCAATAACTGTCAGAAACCATCTTTAGGTCACTAGTCACTTTAAAACCTCCCGTTTCACTAGCATTGCGTTTCTTTTTTTCTCTGTTCCCCCTTCCACCTTATATAAATATATATATATATATATATAAAAAATAAGAATCCTAACTTATAGCAAGTCTAGATGCGACCTTAAATAGTTGTTTCAACCGGATTCAGAGTATATATTCCACTCAAAAGAGAATCTCAGATAAAGGGATGGGATCAAGGGTTCCTAGGGTATGCTTATTGGATTCTCATTCGTCTAAGTATTCTATTTCGCATCTCTAAAAAAAGGATTGGGTGCAAAAGAGGAGATTGCAGTAAGGAGAATAAAAAGAGGCTCCGTTTGACGAAATGTTTTTTTTTTTTTTTTTTTTTTTTTTGCAAGAGGTCGTGGATGATTGAACCAAAATAGAGATCCAAATCTGCCGAACCAGCAATTGCAGCTGGCGTTAAAATTAAAAAAAAAAAAAGAAATGGAAGGCAGGCAATTTTACTGGTTCATGGTCCAACAGTGATGGAAGGAATTACTTTGCATACTTTAATTTTTTGGTCGCTCAGTAAAGATACCTTTATCTTCATTCCTCTATCTGATGCAGAGTATAATTCGTTTTCCCCAAATATATTGATCTCAACTAAGAAAAGGTTGCACAAAAATGTCTTTATTATGAGAATCATTTCTTCAATAATTATAATAAAATGGATAATTTATCTTTAAAGTGAAACCAATTAATAATTAGGCTTTGAATTAATATCTAAAGCATTTTTTAAATGTCATGTTAATTTGTTTTTAATCATAATATTTTTTCTTTAACATATTATAATAAAAATCATTTCTGTATAAATATTTCACAGAGTTGTCCATGCAATAAAAATATAAATACATTACAGTAAATTCTAGGTATGAGCTTTAGATAGTTTTTAAACTTGTAATACTATTGTAATTTTATTTTCAAATTCTCATGAATATAAGACTATACTAACAAATTTAATTTCTTAATGTTATCCCTAATATAAAGGCTGAAGATAATGTTTTTTGTATATTGATAATAATGTATTTTTATTAGAGTTTCAGGATATTTTGATTCTGATCAGAAAAAAAATCCTCAGCATAATTTACCACCTTTTCACATCAGAAAGTAACTAAAATATATAATTTACCAAAGCTTTATTGGATGATATCACTAGACCAGGGGTCTCCAAACTACAGCCCTCGGGCCAAATCCGGCCCGTCAGTGTCATCAATCTGGCCCGTGACAGCGAATAGCTTATTGTTGCTGTAATAAGTTAGATAAAAAAGCACAGAATGATAATAACTCGGTTTTATTTACTTTCTAGGTAAAGCTTAATGACAAGCATAATAAGCGGAAAATTTAACTTAAGCATAACAACTAACAAATAATTGAAATGAATCCCACTAACATTATAAGCTAGTGAATATCCCTCGGTTACCATCGGTAGTTATGTTGGGGTAAAGAACAATGCATATGTATGTATATGGATGTTTGGAATGTATATATCCTGAATCAAACATATGATTTTTATCCTGAAAATCCCTCAGGAACGGAAAAACTAAATTAACTAGTCTAGAAATTATAGATAATGGCTGAAAAATTAAAACATTTTTGGCCCTTGGTACTTACTGGAGTAAAAAGTATGGCCCTACGTCTGGAAAGTTTGGAGACCTCTGCAACTAGACCATATTGGACTCATGCATTTGAAGTGCTTCTAAAAAGGAAAGATATCACTAAAAGATATCGCCAGCTCACCGTTAGCTTTAAATCCCGTGAGGTGGCTTGGGGAGATGCCTTTCGAATGGTCATTCTTCCTTCAATAAGATAATAAGCGATCGAGAACAGAATAGATGATGGCAAGAAACTATTGCAATGAAGGTAGGTCATTCCCCTGACTAACTGAAGTCAATTAGCTTTTCTCTCTCTAGGGTTGTCAAACATTTGTATTAATGCTACTTTTTTCAATAAAGCCTTTTTTTTTGGATACAGTATGCGTTCAATTTAATTTTGCTTTAGTAAGCTTTCTACATTATTGATATATAAAATACTTTACTTTATTTTACCTTACATTTCATCCCTGTACCTAGGCCTATGTAGACTCTTACCAGTTAAAAAGGCGAGGAGGAAAAAATAGTAAAAAATAAAGGAAACACCTACATTTACAGAATTGTATGACTACAATGAATTATAATACATAAAAAAGAAAAATACGCTGTAGTACTATGTCACTAATTAAAACATAAGTGAAACTAGAAGAATACAAAACAGAAAAAATAAATCATGGTTATAAACCTGTGAAAAATAAAGTATAGTGTGAGATACCAAATACACTCATGTCCATAAATTAAGGATAATTCAGAATCACACAGAAATTGAACTCTAAAATAAAAACTTCACCTGTAGAATTATCACACACATCTTGAAGAAGAATATGCAAATTACAGGAAACCACCAGATGGCGCGAATAGTACGTCACAATGACGAGAGTGTAAGAGAGGGGTATATAAGGAATGGTGGCAAAGAGGTAAAATTGTTCACAAGCGCTTTAAAAGCCTTTCAGTGCAATAACCGCATAGTTATGGCACAAAAGAAGCATTTAGATGATTTTTTACGAGATAGAATTATCGGACGACTGGAATGTGAACGTACCCAGCTGGAAGTATCCGAGGAACTTGGAATCGCCCAGAGTGTCATATCCAGGCTTTGGCAACGATTCCAAGAGGATGGTAATGCGAGTAGATGCTACAGCACAGGTCGCCCCCGAGTTACAACGCCGAATGAGGACCGGCATTTAGCAGTTACTGCCAAAGGAAACAGACGGAGCACAGCATCAGACCTGTCTCGTCAGCTCACTTCAGCTACCGGTACGACAGTTTCAAGGCAGACCGTGTACAGACGCTTAGGGCCCATTGGTCTATATGCTCGTAGGCCTGTCAGATGTGTTCCACTTACCGCAACTCACTGTCGCCTGCGATTTACCTGGAGTAGAGAGCCTGCATTGTGGACACCGCAACAGTGGTCTGGTCTGATGTTTTCCGACGAGTCCAGGTTTAGTTTGCAGTCTGATTCCCGCCGGACTTTCATATGGAGAGCGCCAGGTACCCGTTACCACCAAGAGAACACCATTGAAGGACACCGTTACGGTGGTGCAGGATGGCTCGTTTGGGGAGGAATTATTCTTGGTTCCAGAACTGACCTGCATGTTCGGAGTGTAACGATGACAGGTCACATCTGGATCACAATGTCATTCTGGAACAACATGTACGTTTGTTTCGGGGTGCCATGGGTGCTGAATTTCTGTTTATGGATGACAACGCCCGTCCTCACCGTGCAAACATTGTTGACGAATGCCTTCAATTGGAGGATATCACCCGTATGGATTGGCCAACATACTCACCGGACTTGAATCCAATAGAACATGTGTAGGATATGCTTGGCCGACGAATCGCAGCCCATCAACCCCCTCCCACCTGTCAACCGGAACTTCGGAGGGCATTGCTTGATAAGTGGTGTAATATTCCCCAAGATCAGATTGATAATTTGATACTCAGCATGCTTAGGCGTTGTAAGGCCTGTATTGCATCGTCCGGGAGACATACTCCATATTAACCATGTTATACTGTTTTTTGTAAATAGGTTCTTTTTTGAAATTTGCTCCAGGGAGTAAAAATCGCAATTGTTATTAATTATGTCAAACATAAAGCACATTTTTTGCTCTTTACCTTTTGTTTAATAAATAGACTTTACAAATAAGTCACATTTGTTTTGCTTCTGTCTCTTTCTTTGATTGAACTTCATTATTCTTAATTTATAGACATGAGTGTATTATAACCGTTTTTATTCCATGAAGAATGAAATACTTTGTTTGGAATGATAGAATAGATGCAGATAATTCAATTTTTATTTCAGGCTTATGATTCTGTGGATGGATTAATAGTTCATTTTCTTCTGTAAAATTCATTGATTTGACGTTTTTCCATGTCGTCCATAGGTTGTAAATAATAATTCATTGCCACTGACTTTAAAAAAAAGCTGAGAGAGGATTTTAAGATGCCATGATTCTGTAAGAGAACAAGTAGTTGCATAATGGAAGGATTATCGAATTTCTCCACTGGACCAAAAAACATTTTCTGAGAGGTTGAATCGTTTGAGATATGTTATTTTTTTCAGATTTTAAACTAGATTTTGAAATTGTTTTCGCCCTATGTTTCTTTGATTCCGATATCATTGGCAATCCTCTAATAGACAATTATATTTATTTTTGAGAAGTGAAAATGAATACAGAAGACAAATTGAGTCCCCATCTAAAACATTTGCTTTAGCAAGGTATCTGAGTATTTATTGCCAGAATAGCCTGTATGTGCATTTATCCAAATCAGTTGTATGAGTTCATTGTTAAAGAGATAGGCCATTTCATGTGGGGTTTTAGGATTAAAGATGGCCGATACATATGATTCCTGTCTTGTCTTACTTGAAATAATGAAGACGAAGTCATCAGCAAATGAATATCTGCCAGCCAAGGAAAATTTAATATTTCATCAGAAATTAGGTTACAAAATTTGGGACACGTTTGCATTATCCCTGTTCACAGTTCTGGAACTGTTCGTGAAAAACTGATCATTCTCTGGTCTGAATAGTTACTTTTCTTTTGTAAAGAATATAAAGCAGAGTTTCTGTAATATTAATTTTTTCAGTTATTAATGACAATCTATTTTAATTGATATTTATTTAACATGGTCGAAGGCACCTTTAATGTCTATTGAAATAAGAATTATTTAAAAAATCCATTCATTTGAATAGTGCATCTAATTAGTAAAACTGATTTTCCTTCTCTAATTTGATATTGTGATAAATGGAGTTTGAGAAACAATAAGTTGTAGAATAAGCCTGTAGTTTATCCTTTGTAGCAATAGTTTTGTTTGAATTTTTTTTCTGTCATATTAAAAGTAGTAGAGAGATATTAATCGAAAGGAATTAATGCGGGAAATTCTTTATCTTTTGTGTGAATTAGTACAATGAATCATATATTAATATCTTTAGGGAAGGAGTACAGAGAGAAGCATTTATTGAACAGATTTAAAAATATTGATGGAAAATGGTTGCATACAATTAGTAAAATTTTATAATTAATACCATCGCAACCAGGAGCTTTTCCCATTTTACCATTTGTACCATTTTAGTTCAGAATCCGTAAATTTTTCAGATTTTCTTAAATATTTCATTTTTATTTATTTGCTTCTCTGGTGAGATGCTCGTTTGTACCTTTTTAAGAGCATTAAGTGCTATCTTTAACGTTTCCCTCAAGTCGATCGCCATTTTCTTTAAACAACATTTTTATGTAAAATTTTTGTACGTAATTCTCTTGGATTAAGAATTGATTGCTTGTAAAGGACAAATTCCTTGGATTCTGATTCATGCCCTCACCTTCTCTATTTTGTACACGTCTTCTGAAGTCTATTATTTTTTTTTCTTTACTGCCAGCTCATTATTACACCAAGTAATGTTATGTGTGGCAGATTCATTTTTATTGTGAAAAGAACATCGGCAGGAATGAAATATTTCCCTTTATAGAATTTCGGTTGTCATTTCTATTTCTTGTTTGCTGCTAGAGTGCAAAATTTGTTTGAGTATTTCTGAGACTTTAAGAGCGATGTGTTTAACAAATTTGTTTTGTCCACCATAGGTTGTTTTCAAATGTAGATATGTGAAATTTTTGTCTTCTCACAAATTTGTAATCACTCATTAGTATCCTCTTCAAATATATCTTATTCCCATTTTATGGCAAATTCTGGATCTGAGACAATTGTGAGATCAGGTAATCTAGCTTTGTGGTTTGATGTAACGGGCGCTGTACGTTTCTTTTAATAAGACGAAAAATTATATACAGTTCAAAGAAGTGGATTACTTTTTCTTCTCTGTTATCTTTATTGAGATAGACATATATTAAACCGTAAGCGTTCAGATCTGCTCCTATTAAAAGTTTTTTATCTTTCAGAACTTTAATAACTGATACTATTTCTTACAGGCGATTAATAAGCAGAAATCACAGAAAAGGGTTCGTTGTTGTGGTAAAATTTAATTGCAATTATATTATTGCTATTATATAAAAGATGGATACTTTTATAGACCTTGGAAGAACAATAATTCTTATTTTACTGATTTTGGAGATTCAATTATTCCACGAAAAAGGATTCCCTCAATTTTATAGTTTTTGACACATGGCTCTTAAAGTAAAAATATATTTGGAAAAAAAATTTTTCTCTTGGTGTTGATACAGAAGTTACGGCTCCAGCTGTTTTTAAATTTACTTGTAATACTGAAATATTTTTATGAATGAATTTTATTTTCGTCCATTGAAAAGAGTTGTTTATAAAAATCGTTTGTTTTGAATGTCTAGTCAAATTGCTCATAACTGATTCGTGATGTTATTAAGTATCTCATGAATATCAGGGTTTTTATAACCATTTTCATATTGATAATGGTGACATTATTGTGCTACATTTGCGCTACATAAATAATGTTTATTATTGCACTCAGTAATTCTGTGTTCACCAACGCTAATGAAACAATCTAGTTGGTTGTTACAGTTAGATGCCTGAAGATTGTAACCCAAGCATTTGAAGAGTCTATCAAGGATTATAAAATCCTTCATTCTACAATCTATCTCTCTTCTATCTATTTTAGGAACTTTTATTTTAAAATGTACATCCGCACACTAGGATCTACTTCAATTACTAAATGTTTTCCTTGGTCCAATTTCTTTAAATGAAGACAAATTTTTGTTTCATTCTATTTCTCTTAGTTACAATAAATTATAGATTTTGTTCTGAAATGATTAAGGATTTTTACAATCAAGTGTGTCTATCGGAAGATTCCTAATACGGATACATGAGTTATTTTTCTTGAGAATAGATGTAGTGAGGTTTTGAAATTATTGTAGATATTTTACTATAGTAAATGCTTGTCATTTGGTGAGATACAGTCCACTTGTACACTATTGTTATTGAAGTATTTAAATTTCCAATATCATTTTGTGTGTTCTAGGATTGATATCAGCTTTGCGAATCTTTTTAGCATTATCAGATGTGTGGTTCTTAGGGCTAAATATTAGACAACAATCTACAGAAACTCTTAGCGCTGTTCTGTGCAGTTAATTCCAAAGCTTGATCAAATGTTTTAAGAGGTGGATAATTTCCTTCATTCACCATAGAAGAATTGGGACGAAATGGAATAATATTTCCATCATTATTAGATATCAGAGCTTTATGCTCACTTAAAGCATTTTTCAGTATTTTAATATTCATAATAAATTTTTGAAAAAAATAGCTACTTCTATTTTTTAAAAGCTTTTTCCATAAGATGTATGGATGACGCCTTTCTTACGTCATGGTGTTTTGTAAAAAAAGTAATAAATAAGGATAACACAAATGAAATTGAAAAGGAAGGCTTTATAAAATAAACAGTTGGAATAATTCAGCTTTTTTCTAATTATATCCGAAAAACGAAGGAAAAAATGAAGAATAAAAAAAAAACTTGCTTAAGAAAGATATCAGTCAAACAGTAGCCAGAAAAAATGAGGTGAAAAATAAAAACGAAGATCCTATAGGACTATGAAGTCCAGATTTGTTCCCGTCTGGGGTATCTGCCAGAGATCACTTCACAATGGGAGTCGTTCGGCAATAAATCGTTTGGACACAGTCAGTCGAAAAGCAAAAAAAAATGGCGATTCATGAATAAATCGATAGTCCTTGTAACTCGTTTTTGAGATGTCAAATATCTGTTTATTAGTGACAATAGTAAGTTATTGGATATAATTTTTAGCTTTTAATCCACGATTTCTATTATATCTTATTAAAAGAAAGTAAAATTAAGGGCGTGTAAAATGCACGTCGATGCTTCCCTCTATATTCTGAAGTTCATGCCTCCCAAGGTATTTCTTGCGAAGTTATGGCAAAGAAGTCAGTGGTTGCATAAATTTGGCACACAAGACGTTCTTATGTAAGAAATTATTTATTTACATATAATATTAAATCTATTCCTAAGTATCCATGATTACGATTCGAATCTTCAACTGACTAATGTTATCATAAAACCCTTCAACATAAAAGTTAAAAAAAAATTAGCATTGTAAAGTATTTTATCTATAACTTTTTTCTAGTTATGTTGCCCATATTTTTGAAAAACACTAACTTTAAGTTGAATGTATTTCAAAAAAACAAAAATTAGTACAACGCATCACTGAAAAAGCTTTTAAAGTAGTTACTTTCATAATCGGAATAAAAATTATTTCTAGGTAAAAAGTAAAAAGTTATCTCAAAGATTCATCGCTGAAAGTATTGCTTGTATAGACTTCTCATATAACAGGTAGATACAAAATTAGTGGGCGCATGCTTTTTCAAACAGAATACATTTTTATGATTATATCAAAATATTTGAGTTTAAATAGAATTTTTGAGTGTTAAGTGAAATTTGAAACTGTTTCTTAGAAAAAAAAATCGATAAGTATTCAAGATACGAAAGAAAAAAACCCCGTTTTTTGTGTCAAAAAAAGTAAAAAAGGAAGGAAGAAAACACAACTTGAAAATATAACATGGATATTTTATAATATATTTTAATTTCAAGTTTTAAGTAAAACTACTAAAAATTTTATCAATTTTGAAAAATTAATTACCAATTAATTTTTTAGTAGTCTTGAATATATTTTTTCTCTGTTCGATTTGAATAAAAACCTCCACATTTAGCAATTTTTTAATTTCTCTTAGTTCTTAAATAATTCTATTTTAGTAATTTTTTATCTATTAACAACAAAATAAGGAGAAGTAAGAAATTCTTTTAAAGGTAACATGAAAATTGAAAAGTAGTACTTTTAAAAAATAAGAAATCCTGAGTAATTTGGCTTGTATTGTAGCTAACGTTATTATTCAGCATATTGGTAATTAACATTTATAATAAAAATCATTAAACTCTTTGAAAATATAAGTATCCATATGAAACAAAATTATACATTTTTAAATACCTTTTACGCAGCAATAATTTTGTGTAAATAACATGATAAAAAATATTATTTTTCATACGTTAAATGCATACGTCATAAGCTAAAAAATGTCTATTAAAACCAACTTTAAATTAAAATGGAAATAAAAATAACATCTTTAATTTCTTATCGCATAAAAAAATTAAATATTAAAACTTAAACATATTTTATTCTTTACTTATGTTGAATCAAAAGTAAACTTGAAATTGTTATTGAATTTTGATTATTTATACTTCAAAAGGGAATTATTCCACCGAGGCAAATAGTTTTGAATTGATAATCATGAATTCATATACAATGGTTTCCAAAAATATAAGTAATAAGGAAAGGTAAGGTAAAATCAGGAAAACTATGTTTGTTAAATTTCTGGAATTTAATGAAATTTGACAGAAACATTAACTAATCAATGCACATAAGAAAAAGTTTAGGTTATTTTTCCGTCTTGAAATGATACAATAAATGAAATCAAATTGTTCAATAAAACAAAACAGTGATCAAGTTGGGCTGAATTCAGTGAGTTATCAGCGTCAGTGAGGAGTGTGATCACCACTAACAGCCACATAGGCATGACAGCGATATTCCATGCTCAAAATAATGCTGTTGAGTAACTCATTTAGCATCAAAGCCCATTTCTGCTTCAAGTCAATTCGAAGATCTTGAAGAGAGTCGGTTATGTGCAGCAATACATTTCACATGAGTACGCAAAGCATGATTAATCTAGTTCAAGTCTAGAGAACACACACAAGAATGTCCCATATACAAAATAATCTGCTCACGAATCTTATTTTTCTCCCAACCAATTTCTGTGTAGTCTAGAATTATCATCTAATAGAATGAAGAAGTTGCCATATGCATTTGTGTAAGGACGAACAAACACTAATTTATATAACTCAGTAGGTACGGTACCGTTTGGTCAGTGGGGTCTACCAAAAGGATACCTGCTCACACACATATATTAAACAAATCAAATCTGTCTCTTTATGGATATGGCTGGGGTAATAGTGAATTACAGTCTCCCGCCAACCCAACAATTGTCACTTTGGACTCAATAGAAAAAAGTGCAGATTGTGATGTATGATTAACGAATAAACCTTACATGATGTGAAGGATTCACTACATGCTGGACGTATTGAATTCAATCCTGCTTCGTGAAGCCTTCTGAGCACAGTTGTCTGGATACCAATTTTCTGGCGGCTGTTACATTAGAAAGTCTGAGATGGGTGGATCTAATGGTTCTGTGCCTCCTTGCAATTAGCTGTATTTAGAGTTCCTTTCCGGTACTTGCAGTTCTAATATTTCCTCGGCTTTATCTTCTAAAAGCTGATTCTGTACTTAGAAATGCATATCACAGTCTATGAATTATAGAAGGGCTCATATTCAACGATCTTCCTGAACATGATTGTCTCCGGCCCAGCTTTTATTGATCCAAAGGCTCGTCATCGTAAATCTTGGCATAAATGATGTCAAATACTCCTATCGTTGTCTTGAAATTTTATTCTGCAGTCACCAACTGCAGGTTTCGAAAGCTTACTCTCGGACAGGTGTTCAATGATATTAATCGACAGCAGCTGCACTGATTGATATATCATACTATGATGTAACATTTCTTTTTACATGTACTATGTAATTGTTATTCATATTTACTTGATTTACGCAATGCAGTTTATATTTTTCTTAAATTTTAGAAACCCTTTCTATAGATATGTTAAATTGAGAAAGTATATATCCTATTTTCTTTTCCGAATTTCAAATTGTTCAATTTCTAGCACTCAATTTAGAAATGTGGCATACTGTGTAAAGTGTAGATATTTCGGCATGGGTTTTCAAGAAAAAAATTATATATTATATCACTCTATTTCTTATTAACTTATTTCATAGCTTTTAAACAGCAACTTCAACCTCTATTTTATTGAGGTAAACTCTAAATTTGAATACTTTTCAGTCGAGAGTTGAAAGCGGCACTCTCAATGAAATTGATAAAGTCAAATAAGTCGCCTAGCATGTGTAGTTTAGGCAGTGTCTCTGAAAAATGCCTCACTCACATTTTATGTCGCAGTACTTTTGTCAGACGAACAAACTCACTGAAATGCTTTTTTTTCTTTTGTATCGCCATCGAAGAAGAATTGTTGCTTACGCAATTCATTCTTTTGTGATAATACAATAGGGTGAACACGGTTTAATTCCATTAAATCTATGGATTAAATATTGTGCAACTATATCGTTATTTTAATTACTAATGAGATATGTCTAACGGTATGGTAAATTTAATCTAGTGTTGAAGTACGATTACTGTATCCGATATTTGGCTGTTCTCTAGTCAATGGGAATGTAATGTCTGTGTAATTAAAAATATGTAAATGTCACAAAGGACGGAAAAAACATTCATCACTAATGTAAATTTTATGTTTATATAGTTTTAATTACGATTTATTTTGTAAAATTAACAGATCTTAAGAGACAGAGTCACTGAAGCTAAATTTTAAATTTTATTGTTCCCTGTGTATGAATTTATTTAACTGAGAATACTAAACTAACAGATTTATCTTAATTTAGTTTTATTGTAACAGTATTCTGAATTTCTCTAATACTTATTGTAAATAACCCCATTAAAATGAAAACCTCAGCTTTTTTATATGTTAAAATATAAATAATTCAACTTGAGTTATGTTTCAAAATTATAGTTATACATACATGAATAATTATCTATAAATATCTACTATATATACACTACTGGCCATTACAATTGCTATACCAGGAAGAAATGCAGATAACAAAATGATATTTATTTGTCAAATATATTATACTTGAAATTACAAGGGATTAAATTTTCAAGAAATTTGGATGCGTAGATCCTGAGAAATCAGTACCTAAAACAACCACCACTGGAAGTAATAACATCACTTATACGCCTGGTCATTCTGTCAAACAGAGATTGAATGGCAGGTACAGGTGCAGATGTCCATGCAGATTCAACACGATACCCCAGCTCATCAACCATAGTGACTGGCATATGGTGACAAGCCAGTTGCTCGGCAACCATGGACCAGACGTTTTCTATTGGCGAGAGATCTGGTGAACGTGCAGGCCAGGTCAACGGAAATCAAGGAAAGTCCGTACAATACCGGCAACATGCAGTCGGGCATTATCCTGCTGAAACGCAAGGTTTCGCAGGGCTCGAATAAAAGGTAGAGCCACGGGTCATTACACCAGAAATATAAGTGCACTGCTCAAAGTGACGTCAGTGCGAACAAGAGGTGACCGAGACGTGTGTCCAATAACACCCCATACCATCACGACAGGTGATGGGCCAGTATGACGATGATGAATGTACGCTGCCAATGTGTGTTCCCCACGATGATGCCAAACACGGATGCGACCATCTTGATGCTGTAAACAGAACCTGGATTCGTACGCCTAGGTTCGTCGATAATCACACCGCTGAAGACACTCATGTCTGTGATGCAACGTCAAGGGTAGCCGTAACCATGGAGATAGAGTTCCAGCACGGCGTTCCGTATTACCGTCCTGAACCCATCGATTCCATATACTGCCAGCAGTCATTGGATCTAGATCGACGCGACCAGCAATACTGCGATACGATAAACCACAGATTTATCATATCGCAGTATAATAAACCGTAAATTTCGTGTTACGCTACAATTCCACCTTTATCAAAGTCAGAAACGTGCTGGTTCGCATTTCTGTTTCTTACGCGAGACATCACAACAACTTTTCACCAGGCAACAATGTTCAAATCCAATTTGTGTATGAGAAACCGGCTGAGCAATTTCCTCATTTAAACACATTGTAAGTATCGCTACCGGCGCCTGCGTTGTCTGAATGCGCTGAAAAGCTAATAATTTGCATATCACAGCACCTTCTTCCTGTCATTTAAATTTAACGTCTGTAGCATGTCGCCTTCTTCGTGTAACAATTTTAATGGCCAGTAGTGTATCTGTCATTAATGTCAATTTCGATCTTTTTTTCGAGATGCCCGAGAAAAAATTATGTACTTTGTGAGGATTTGCTTGTACACATCCTAGTGATGTGTGATGTAGTGATTTGTTACCCACATCGTATCCCTCATTTTCGAAAACAGTGACTGTAACTCCTTTTTCCATCTAGCATCTAGAATCTAGCATAAGTAGGATAACCTGACTGTTTTACCATTGTGCCAAGTTTAATGAATAATGTTTTTAATTAATAATGTATCTTCATTTATGAAGAATGCAATTTTGTAATAATTATAAATCGTATTCTAAAGGAATTCACTGGTTTAAGCGTCTGACATTATAAAATGTTAAACCAAAACTCAACTACATTGACTGGTTTACTCTATGAAAATATTTACACAACAAGAAGTTTTAATTTTTGATATTTTGTATCTTGGATTTCTGTCCCTTTCAGAACTGTTTCATTATTCTTAAATTAAAAAAAAAAACAGTTTTTAAAATAATTATAAAGAAATTTTATCCTTTCCAGCATTTAGCTTTTATTTGTGTTCTTACAGAGTCGGTTTGGTTGAACCTAAAATTTCTGTCTCCACTAATTCTGATTTTCTAAAAATTCAGCTAATTCACCCCATATATATTTTTAAGAATTAAATATGGAAGAAGAAGGTAAAGAAGAGAAAGAAAAATTTCCTTGTTGACACATTTTTAAAAGCAAAAATTCAATTTGCTTTAAATTTGTAGATGCTCAATCAAAATTTCTTCATATAAAATTTAAATTTGCATATAAATATCATGTTACTATGAATCCTGCATATCTATGTAAATATTTCTATTTTATTTCTAAGATGAGCAAAAGTACTAGAGGGTTAGACCTCCACGGAGTTCTTAACAGTTTGAAAGAATGCGACCTGAAAGTCACTTAAAAAAATGTCTGCAAATTAACGAGATCAACTACAAAAAAGTATCCTACTTGAGGAGACGATGAAAGAATCCCCCCGTCATATCTAATTTTTTGAACAGTTACCGCAGACACTTGAGCTTTATTAAGCTGATACATCTCCTTCACGAAATGAGCTGTCAACAATAATGAGATATTCGGGAATAAAGTGAATAAAAAAAAGTGAAGGAGAAACGTGGAAAGAGAGAAAGTGTAATTTGTATAAAACAGCGTAGTTTCTCCTCGGGTCTACTCCGAAGATAAATAATCAAATAAGATTAAGTCACTATTGATTTTAGAATCTATTTAAAATATGAATTAGTTTCAAATTATTTTTAAGTCATCAGATATTTGGTTCCTTATCAAACTATATATCTCTTAATAAATGTATGTGAAATCTATTAATAAAATATCAAAAATATTCGACAATTTTTTAAAAAAATTCCTGTTATAAGAATTCTGAGAACTGGTTCAATTATTTACATATATTTAAAAATAATCAAAATAATATTCGTAAACGCGCTAAAAGATTTTGTCATACACATAGATATGAAAATATAAAATAATGCTTATTATACCTTAAAAATAATTATCAATATTATTTCATTTATTATTCTGTAGGCCATTCCATTCTTCTAATTTTATTTTAAAATTACAGTTAGTTCAAATTTAATAAATTTTTATTATTATTCTTTCACATGTGGACACACAGCGAGTTAGTTAATAGGATTTTAGATCTAAAACCAAGGAATTAAAACCAAGGAATCCTAAACCGCGGCTCTCTATTGCCTTTCATTCGGCCGGTGTTATTGTTCTTTTTGTTTAATAAATATAATTGTTCATTTGTTTAGAAAGATTTTCAGATTTTGATGAACATTAAACATGATCCACCTAAGGTTTTAAACTATTAACTAAGTTATTAAAGTTATTAAAATTTTAAAATTTTAGTTAAGTTTAAGTTATTAACTTTAAATAATTGAAATATATTTTAACTTATTGCAAATATATCTTGAATATCTGACATTTCTAGAACAATTGCAGTATTACTAGGACTAACTGTAGTCAAGAGTTTTAATTAATGCTTTTTTTTTATTACACGATATTTACTGCCCAAAACGTGTTCCCTTTTAAAATTTCACTCAACAATGTAGATACTTTCATTCCTTGACAATACATTAAAATACACTCGTTTGTTTGGATCAACACACATGTGTCAAATATACATTTTTAGGCCTAAATATTAGTAAAAAAGCGATGACCATTGAAGCATTTTTGACAGATCATGCTTGCATTAATTATTTAAAAAATAGAATCAAATAGTAAATATGTTTGGTGGCATATGCATCTAAGACCAATGAACCGAATGTGATCACACGTCTCATATACGTGGTAGAAGGCGCGGGGAGATGAATTATGCGAACCAAAAGTTGCCGATAGGAGACTGAAGCGTTGTCGGAACAGAAAACAGGTCAATAATTTCTAAGAAAGCGTTGAAAATAGATTATGCAAAATTTCATTAATGCCGAGTAATAAACATTTATTAACATACGGTACGAAATAATCCTTTATTAATCAACATTAGAACTTGGACCATGCTCAGTACTTTAAGTGTACTGACCTTCCTTGTGTACTATGTATTGCACCCGGTCATTTTGGATGTTTGTAACAATTCGTCTTATACTTTCTAGGTTTGTATTGTCACCAGCAAACACAGAAGATTTAAGGTAAGCCAAAATAGGGATGTTATGTCCAGGGAACAATTCCGTCTGAAAATATTGATTGATAACTCTCTCACTACCGCTGAAGTAAATAAGAATGTATATTAGGCAGGAAATAAATAATTGCTGACTGAACGTTCTCTCGTTTTAGCATCGATGAGTACCTTCTAGTACGAACTAGTAAATTTGCCTACTCTAAACAGACTGGGCAAAATTTAGAATCTCTTAGATTTTAGACTCGGTGACTTTTCATCCTTTTTTCAATTTCTTCTATTAGCTCACACTCTCCCTATATATACCTTGTTCAAATTTTCAATCGTTCATAAAATGCTTTTTATTCATTCACTCAACTTCAAATACATTTTTTTGGAACTTGTAGTGGAGGACACTGGATGTTAATGCAGTTTTTTCAAATATTAATTCAGTAATTAAATTAAATTAATTAATTTTAGTTTTTTTTAGATTTAAGTTACATATATCTACCAATAGATGGCGCCAGATAAACTTAAAAAAATGAGTGAAAATTATTTCTAAAAGACTTTCTGCAATAGAGTGAAAAAAAAGTAGGAATTGACTTTAATTTTTTTTTTTTTATATTACTTGTTTTTACTTGAATCATCTTTCCATTTCTTCTAAAATTTCTATACGAAATTTGATTGCATTCAGTTCATTAGTTTTTCAGTTTCAGATGCCTTCAAACAGGGAAAGTTAATTTACGGTGACTCAGAAATATATTATTTATTTTTATTACACATACGAAATGAAATACGTGTTAAAAAATGTTTATTTTTTTATATGGCCATCGACCAAATTATAATGAGTACATACGGACTCGTGGCTCGTGGATCTGGTAATGATATTTTTTCAGTCATTCCTGAAATGTTTTACACTAGTTGGTGATTTTTTAAAATGATTAAGTGCAACACAATTTGCATTTTTGAAATAAAATGAAACAATTTATATTTATGATGTTGAGAAGAGAACGTTTCACAACTTATGTAGATATTTTTCTTTCATAAATACTTTTTTATTATATCAATGAATACTTAAGTGTAACATATTATTAAAATTCTTATATATATAAAGTGTTACGCTGCAACTTATTATATAGCCTATATGGAATTTTCACGCACTATTTTTTTTTTTTTTTTTTTTTTTTTTTTTTTTTTTTGACATTTCGACTTGTATCATAGGACAAGAAATTACAATATCACTAAATGTGTTGAGTATACAAACTATATTTCGATTAACAAACATTTAAAGTAGATTTCATACTTATTTTATCTTTACCCTTAAAATAGAAATATTGTTTTTCTGTTATAATTCTCATTAATATAAGTAGATTTTTAATATTGCAAATTCAAATTCAATTAATTTTTGACTTGATGCAAACAAAACAGAAAACGAATATTAATATTCCCCGTGTAATAGAAAGCTTAGTAAAACTTTTTGAATCTTTATATATTTATTTCATAAAATCATGGTCTTAAGGGAACATAAAATTGACATTTATTTTCAATTAATTAAATTACAATATTTATTTTTAAATGCAAAATATAGTAAGTATTAAACCATTTTATTCATAAATTCATCGCTTGTTTTCTTTAATGCATTTTATGCCTAAATAAACAGTTGTATTCGGAAAAATTCTTATCAATTCCATGAATTCTTCAATTATTAATTGCATAACACAAAGAAAAAATAATAGTCCTGAAATTTCACAGTAAATTTTTAGGACAATAAAAAGTTATAAGTAGATTAAGGAAAAAGGATTTTATCCTGAGCAATAAAATGAGTTCAAAATTCCATCAACGTATTTCAAACAATAACTATAAAATTCCCTAAAAGCCCTTTTTCTTTTGTTTCAGTTTTTCAAAATTCAATACGTAAAGAAAAACGCACTTTAAAATGAAAACTTTTTGTACCTCCCAGGAAAGCATTAGTGGATTAATTATGCCAAAAATGACATTTTTTCTCCCATTTTCCGTAAAGGTTTTTTTAATGAGTATCCAATATTTTAAACTGAAAAATAAATTGTAGCGCAGGTCGCATAATCAGCACACTCAAAAATGCAAAAACAAAGCTGAGAGTAGAGAATTAAAGATTAAATGGGTTTTTTTCACACATCTGTTTACCGTTTGCTAATTAAAAGGAGCACAGAAGTATTTTTCATGCTGCAAAAATTTTAATATACAAACGAATAGTTTTTAAATAAAATTCCATTACATCCATTTAAAAACATACAAACGTTTTCTTCTTTAATCTGTGGATTGTATGCGGAAAGGTGGGATTTCATTTTCTTATGCTGGTAAGACATTTTACACGTTAGCTCTTGATGTTAGACGGTTTTTAAGATTGAAAATAAGGACAGTGGAATTTGTTTCTTTATTTAGTTTAAGCCATCAAAACCCTTACTTGGGACTTTAAAGTAAAAGTTCCAATGCAGTTCCTATGTTTTGAGTAAAATTATAAATGAAATGACTTTTCCTTCAGGTATTCATTCAAATGTTGCTCCCGGAAGAAAAAAAAAAGCTTTCGGTTATAATTATTTTTTTTACATCAGCAAACAAGTTAAAACAATCACGTCGTACAATGTTATCTAACAATTCTTTTTTTAATTATTGCACACTTATATTAAAATAAACTATGAAATAATTAAGAAAGAATTTGTATACTCAGTAAAATATTTGTGCATCAATTTTACGAAAACATTTTATAAAATAAAGAGCTTTACATTATTTAAAAACTGCTTATCCTAAAAAGTAAAATCAGTATTCTAAACTAAATTACACTTTCTGTAATTAATTACTCAACGTAAAGAAAATCGATGTGAAAATTGTGCAATGTAATTGTAATTGATATTTTAATCTCTTTTTGCGTGTCCAGTGATTAAATAATTAATTTAAAAATGAATTATATTTTTCAGTTTATTTACTTGTCTATTAAAATCAATTCATGTTCCTTTTCATGGTATTGCGTTACCAAAACGCGTTCATATGAAACTTTAATAAGTCTGCAAATAATACAAATGAAATAATATTTCTTTTTCAATTGCCGGGCATTTTGATCTTAGATGATTCGTCATTAAAATATAAAACGGAGCAGATTCAGCTTTACCAAAGAGTAAATGCTATATTGCACCTGGATGCATCGGCTCTATATCACTTGTAAAGACTGTCATAATGAGGAGGATCAATAATCAGAAATAAAACCAAACGCTCACCTTCATTACCGTTATATAATCTAAAAAAATTAAATCCGTGTTGATTTTCTAAACTTTTTTCCTTCGAATTCGTTATTTTGATTTTCTGGTTCATTATTAGAAAAGTAATTTTTTTATGTTATTTTATTTATTTTTTTTATTTTTTATTTTTAGCCTACTTCATTTTTTAATTTTAGTACTTTTGTAATAATGCAAAACATACAACAAAATCAAAACAAGACAATTAACAAAAATTGCGCAAAAGAGCAAATAAAATAAGTTTGACAATGATTTTCTTTATACCTGTATATATAAACACACAAAATCCATGTTTTTGACAAAGGGAAGAATTCCTATACAATTTTAACATACTTTTCATGTATTTTGTTACTGATAATGGAATTCCCAGATGAATCATCATCATTAGTCAATTTTTTAAAGTTTATTCCAACGGACCTTTTACTACAGAAGTATGAAAAGCTACGATGTGATGAAAATGTAGAAAAAGACTTTTTTCGATCTGTGCAATAAACACCCGACTCAGTAAAAAAGTAATTCGTATATAAATATCAAAAACAAGCCAGGACATGCAAAACAAGTACAGTCAGAGTTTGCAATGTAGATAAAAATAAAAGCTATTCAAAATACGCTATTAAAGACATCTTCCGCAAGTGCACGTGAGTTCATATTGGCAATCTTCTACATCAGGGGTCTCCAAACTTTCCAGACTTAGGGCCATACTGTTTAATTCAGTAAGTACCAAGGACCAAAACCGTTTTAATTTTTCTACCATTATCTATAATTTCTAGACTAGTCGCCGAGTACGAGCTCTGAGCGAGCATACGCTTGCGAAATTCGCTGGTTCAATTTACAATTACAATTGTGTTTATCGATACGACCGTGACACTTGATGACATCTATGGTCAAAAGCGGAAATAGGTAGGTACTATCCTTTATCTCTAACATATGGAGCTAGTAGTAACAATTAAACATTCGTGAATACTCTCATTGGTTCGAGAAGGTTCTGTTGTATTCCATCCACTTCGAGATCGCAGTAATTGGAGCATTACACCGATCCCTGTATTTTTTTATCCAGCTTATTACAGCAACAATAAGCTATTCGCTGTCGCGGATCAGATTGATGACACTGGCGGGCCGGATTTGGCCCACGGGCCGTAGTTTGGAGACCCTTGGTCTACATGTGTGTTTAACTAGTAGAATGATTGTCAGCTTGAGGAGATGAGTAGTGCTGCAAACGAAGCCCAAGAGTTTCGAATCTACAAAAGGTTTAATTCACGAGCTTGGAAAGCTTTACAAGCCACTAGTAGAGCTGTAAGTAAAGCTGTGATCGGGTCAAGAACAATAACGTCAACAAATGACAGATATATCGTTCCGCAGGCAGAAAGAGATCAATACTAATCAATTGGAAACATTACTCATCAGCTGCGTACAACAACGGAACAATAAGTGTGGTGCTTTACTTTAAAACAAGTAAGTAATAGATGTAGTGCTTTTCATAAAATTTATCATTCGTTCATTGTCTTGAACAGGGCATCCTGCTGACCATCGGTGGTGTTGTTCAGGTTAATGGGGTAATGAGCACATTAACTGGACATGACATTCACGACTTTCATCTGTAAGCAGGACTGACTCCATTGGAGTCAGTCCTCCTTACAGATGAAAGTCGTTTCAGTGTCACAAATGACTCTCAACGCAATTTGATATGGAGAGAGGTACGAGTATGCTTTTATCGCACTAATAGCAGAAAGAGAAACATTATGATTAAATTAATTATGATCAATGAACGGACTGGATTATGTTATGGATATTGTTGCCGGAGATTGCTATTGTCAGCAAGTGATCTTCCTACGCGTGCATCTTTTTTTGAGGTGCCTTGCTGCAGTCTTCCTTTGTAGGGACGATATCCCCATTGTTATATTGGACCCTTTAGGAAGTGAAGACATCAACGTAGCCCCTATTTTAGGCCCTGCAGATCATGTATATAGATCATGTAGATCGTGTGAGATGTTTGGGGATATACCTTTCCCTACAGTTGCTTACACCGGAGAACATGCATCAACAAAAACAGAGGCTACTTGAAGAATGAGTGTTCTTACCTCTATAATTTGGTTTTTAGTGTAGATAGACGGTGCTAAACAACCGTTGCAGTTAAGGTAGATCCTTACGAAAGAATATGTCTGTTGTAAACCTTCTTGAGCAGTCATTATTGGAAAATAAAATAGTTACTTTCAACACAATTAATAAAAAAAATTATTGAATTAATCATTTTCCTTTTCAAACTTTTTATTTATGCTTACTAAAAGTGCTATCACCAACATTCTTATAATAGGACATTTTCTTTTGGTATAAAATTAATTTAAGTGTCTTTTTTATTTGATCAGAAGTTTATTTATATGTTTATCATTCAAGAATTTTGAATAATGCATACATTTTGAAATTGTTTCCAGTGCTTCTTTATTTGAAATAACACAGTGGCTTTCTACAACAGCTGTTTCAGGAAAAATGTTTTCTGAATTTGAATCCAAAATATCCGAGAGATATATCACATATATTATCATGAATAGAATTGTTTTTATTGACCAATGATTGAGAGACGGCCAATTGGTTATTAAACAATCACTCTTTACAACCTCCACATTTATTTCAATCAGTATTATATTTTTAACATAGTGGAATGTTATTATCATCTCTTTCAAACCAAACTGGTTTTTCTTACAAGTGAGAATGATTGGCTCATGGAGGAAATTTCAAATTATATCATTGTTCTTGTTTTTGTTACTTATCATTGTTACTTTTTTTCTTTTGAAAAATGGCCTATATAGAAGATATTACTATGGTGAGGTGAATACTCTTAGCTGCTCTTCTTAATAAAGTATTACAAAAAATTCTAAATGCAAATTGCATATTATATATATTTGTACGTATGGGATGGTGTAAGGTTTTTTCAAAATATGTATCTAATTGCATTCATTACAATGAGAACAAATTCCTGTTAATCAAATTTCACAATTTTCTATTATTCTAAAATTTCTTTATATTAAAATTTTTATCTATCATATTTTATTATTTTTCTTTCTATTATATTAAATGTTTTATATATGTGTAGTACATGCATGTTATGCGATACACTTATTTAATCTGTTTCTCCATCTTTTTCATAAAGAAATTCCTTTTTAAATTAGTATGAATGGCAATTATTTGAAACCCTATGACATTTTTAAAAAATGGTAATCATTTGATTCTAAAAGGATAATAATCCTTAGCTGGAATCAGTAATTAAATTCACCTTTTTCTAACACTAAATTACAAAAAAAAACCTACATTACATGTAAAAGAAAATTCCGGAGAAGTTGAAATTTTAATTGAATCCGCATTAATATTTGTGACACCTTTCGTTTTTATCTGATCTTTTTATCTTAGTATGGGGCTTCAAATAGGAAATTCATGCATCGACAGTCTTCACTTATTAACTATCGACGTATATTTTATCCTTTTATAAGAAAGGTAACTTTTTAACTGCAGCTTTAAGAAATTAATTATTTTATGAAAGAAAAGTCTTCACTTTTTCTTTATTCCAGTAAAAAAAGAATGAATTCTATTATTTCTTCCTTGAGAGTTTTTGCAATCTTCTTCAAAAGATAACAGCGAATTAATTATACTAGAAATGGCATTTTGTTTCACAAAGGGTTTGTAATCTCGTAATTATAATTTAGCAAGGTGTTTTATGAAATGCAGCAAAATTTAGATATTCTTTTAAATTTTAAAATACACTTTATTATTTTTTACTAATACCTAGCATTTTATTTAAATCAAAAATATAAACATAACTATATGAAATATATAAACATAACTATATGAAGATCTTTTTTTTGCTCTATAGTTAAATCTAATTGGAGATTTTTTTTTCCCTCTAAAATTTTAAGCAAGCAAATATAAGATTAACAAATAGTCATTTTTATTTCACAAATAGCCATGTTATTGTCATTTTTAGTAATATAGTAAGAGTTATTATAATTACGTATTTTACTATAAAAATGTTCTACATCATTTTATTAACTGAATACTGTATGAATATTTTATTAAGATATGCATATCAAAAAAGTATTCTATATGTATTGCTTTATTTAGTCGGAAAATACGAAATTACTGCAAATAATTTATTAGCAGACATAAATGAATTGAAGCTCCATTACAATTTTTACCAAAGCTTACAACACATTGGAAGCATTCTATTAACTTAAAGAGGATTGACAAGCCATAAATTCTAGTTGAATTCAAAATATCCAGTGAAAATGACCGTTTTGAAAAAAGGGCGGTAGAAGTGTATTTCCTAAGTTAATGTAAAATCTCAGAAAATGGGGAAAAAAATCTCATTGTTTACAGCCTGAGATGCATGAATTCTTTCCCAGCAATATTACAAGCTTTTCTTTCCCAGATACATTCTTCGCAGCATACACATTTTTGTGAAAGATGTTTCACAGCGAGTTGACACAAGTATGCTCCAAAACTATCGTCTTTGACAAGTTAGAAGACAGATTTCCTCCTACCTATCAGCTTTTGCATTTCTTTTTGTTTCCTTGGAGCCATTTGCGTATGAAAATCAATTCCTTATCCATCAAGCAAAGTAGCAGTTTTTATCTTTTTAAAATGTAGAATTTCGGCAGCAAAAGGATCATAAAATTACAATATTTATGTTTTTATTTGCATTAGTGTGACAGGCAACAGTTTCGTAAGCCCCGATTTGAACGATAGGAGCGAAAAACAGTATTTTGCAATGCATTACCAATGCAATAATTGTTTGTTCTCCTGTTATTTTTGATGTCAAATATGTCTCGTCAGTGAGTTGTTCGTGGCATACATAAATAGTACGTGCATTGCAAAAGCATTCGATCTTTTTGTGTCATTTTAATGCGAAATAAAGTCATAGGGAAATTTTAATTTATTTTTTTTCTTGCAGTTGCCATGCATTTTCCGTTTAGTATATCATTAAGTAACTTTTTAATTTTTGACTAAAGCTTGCATAATGAAGAATAAAATCTAATAGAAAAAATTTTGTATTCCGGCATTTTGAAAAGTGTTTTTATTGTATGCATTTCATAATATATGGTGTTATTATGTATTCTTATGTTGTTTGAATATTTTACATACATAATATTACCCTATTCATAGTACACGGAAATGTACAAAAAATTTTGAAGTTTGGAAAATGTAAAATAAAAATTTTTAAATTAATAAATTACGTTTTTCAAATTAATTTTTTTATAAGCCAGTTTATTAACCTTAAAAACACTATATTAGTAAATTTATAAATTATCAATTAACATTCAATATAAAGTAAAGGAGTAACTAAAATGTTTGTCACAAAATTATGGCGCATACCTACATTTTTAAAGAAAGATGAGGAAATATTTAAAATAAATATTATAAAAAAATGTTTTTCTGAAAAATAAAATGTTTATATTATATTTTAATAAAATTTCATGATTTCAAAATTTACATACAATTAAAATTACTTTAATTTCATATTGTATCACACGAAATTCTCAACATTTTGCTTATTAAATTGCTGGCCTCTACGACTCTATTACTCTAGACACATCTGCTTTTGACTTGTATCAGTTCTATTACCATTTGCAAAAGATTTCTCAGAAAAAGAAATCAGCCATTTATAGGAACTCATTTATATAAGCATTGATACAGAACATAAAAGCCATAGAAATCACATATGTATTAGCTTGCTCCTAATTTCCTTTTAACTAGCTTAAAAAAAATATAATAAATTTAATAAATGTATTCGTAAAAACTAGAAATTTATTTATTATTTAGTATTTGTTTTCACTTCATTCCAATTAATTCGATTATTTTTCTGAGAATGATCATTTTTTCTCTCTGGCATTTATTGTTTAAAACCTTTTACAAGTTGATTTAATAAAGAAATTAAATTGCATTCAACAAATTTCTGCTATTTTATTGTTATCTTAAAATACGAAACTCAAATTTTATGTATCCATATAAAATTTTAGCCACATTTTTCTTCGAAACTATCAGGCTACTACTTGTTTATGAGTTTCCCGACTTTTTATCCGACTTTTACAGAATTAAATTAAATTCCATTGTCTATCATAGCCCAATTACATCCGCATGCTAAGTCTTCTGCACAAAACCGGACATTTTAAATCTTAAATAAATTAAATTAATTAATTAATCTTTCATTCTTATTTTCAAAACCTTCTTAGAAATTATATGTGTAAATAAATATCCACTTAGTATTTTAGGTAACTGATATTTTCGTTAAATGCAGAGATAGTTAAGGATCAAAAGATAAGAGGCAACATAAATGGAAAATATATTTAACACATGTAAGGCATACTTTAACCAGTATGTGCAGACTTATGAACACCAAAAAGGAAAACTTGATGGCAAACAGCACAAAGGATATGCATACATATATATAGCATATACATATATACCCCTCGTAGAAGTTTGCTCACATGATACCGAGTACTTTGTATACTGATTTGTTAAAATACATGACAGAAATCCCAGCTGCTTTGTTTAAAACGGAACATTTCTTTGGCAATTCCATAAAATGCTTTACGTAATCTTGAAACAAATATTTGCGACGGTTTAGCTTTGTGAAGATAAAAAGGATATGAATAAAATTATATCCACATTGGAAAGATATTGAAAAAATTAGTTTTCTTATTTGCAACAACTTAGAAAACATTGAATAATATATAATTTTATATATTAAGGTGTTAACTTTTTTATGAAACAAGAATTAGATCATGTTCCATGCTTTTGTTTTTCATCAGAATTTGAAGGTATAAAATGATCTATATCATGACTTTTGAGCGTAAAAAGAAATGTGGTGAGGTGAAAGGCTATCAAAAATAAAACTTTCTATGCATTGTCTGCTATGAATACAATATGAACAGAAATTTAGCCAAGGCCATTTTTTCAGATCAGCAGACGTAGAATCTGCTGAGTTTCAAAGAATTCTTAAAAAACAAATTAGAAAAGTTCTAAAAACTTTAAAAAGAAAGTGGTGGAAAAAACTCAAAGGAAATGAAAAAAATCATTAGCAAATTACTATAAAGGTTTAGTTAACCCACATCTCCTCTCCTGATAACTGTGCATTCTAACTCAATATAAAAAAATATACCTAGAATATAGCAAACAAAGCGGATCTTTTCAAAGAAGAATGAAAGAAGATATTCTTAACAAGAGTCTAATTTACAATTTTAATTGGCTTGCAAATGCTTGAAGAAAAAAAGGAAGGGAATCATTTTTTACTAGCTTTTTTTTTAAATATGCTACACAACAAAAAATGAATGAACATTTTTGTTGTACAGAACCACAGTAGAAAATAAAAGGACATTTTTCAAGATAGGCATTATCTCCAGCAATCAATTAAAAACAGAAATAGTACTGTTCATTTTGATGGTTTGAAAAAACACATTATTACTTCATTCTGCTGTTATAAAAGATAAAAATTATTTAGGTGTATCGCATGAAAAAGATATAGCAATTCTAAGAAGGGAAATAATTGTTAAATTAAAATTAGAATCGATATAGTAAATATTAGAATGTCTTTGAATAGTCTCTTGAAATAGTAATTAATTTTACGTTGTTAGCCTATAATAAAATAAAAATTTTCGAAAAATGCATTTGTTGTTATTGATATAAAAAAAAATTGTAATAATATATTTGCTATATTTTCTGGAAAATATGAAACAAATCCTTTTTTTATCATTTCCTTTAAAAAATATTTCAAAAATTATTTTTCATATATATATACATTTTGAAAAGACAAAAATATTAAAGCGGCTAGAAATAGTATTAGCACAATTAAATACGACCCTGCAGATAATATAGTAAACTTATTTTAAAAAGAAATGCTCTTGATTAAATATTTATCATTAATAGAGGTTTTTTTAAAACTTAAATTCTTTTAAAAATAGAAAAAAATGAGAATTCCTAAATCTTACAGATAAAAGCAATTATTAAAATCAATAAGTAATTATGTAAGTATGAAAAAAATTGTTTTTCCACTTTAAATAAAGTATTTCCTTTTTTATCTGAGAAACACCAAATGGAAATCCCCTTTTTACTTTAAGGTCACTTTTTAAGACCTTAAAGTAAAACACTGTAACTATATAATAAAAATACAGACAAAATAAATACAAATTTTTTTTATTACTTTCTTTTAGCGTCTCTTGGATTATAAGACTATCATATTGAAGATTTTAAATTAAAGTTCATGGCAATTGCATGCATCATAATTAAATTAATGTCAATAGCAATTGCATTTATTAAATTAATGTCCTGCTATTTATTCATCCTATAGGAAATATTGTTATACATTAAATTTCCCCAATGGACAAAATGCTATTCTATTCCAGTCGGTTAATTCCAAAGTCACTGATTACACTGGAGCTAGTAAAAGCTTAAGTATTTGTCTTATTTTACGTTTTTAAATTACTCTCTTTGATACTAAAATATTAAAAAAACTTCGCTGTATTTTCTTTAGATTAGACCAGGAGTCTCCAAACTTTCTAGCCTGAGGGCCATACTGTTTACTCCAGTAAGTACCAAGGGCCAAAGTTGAAAAATTGTATTGTTTCTAGTGACATGTATCATTGATCGGAGGATGGCGTTTTAAATTTCCCCAATGGACAAAATGCTATTCTATTCCAGTCGGTTAATTCCAAAGTCACTGATTACACTGGAGCTAGTAAAAGCTTAAGTATTTGTCTTATTTTACGTTTTTAAATTACTCTCTTTGATACTAAAATATTAAAAAACTTCGCTGTATTTTCTTTAGATTAGACCAGGAGTCTCCAAACTTTCTAGCCTGAGGGCCATACTGTTTACTCCTGCAAGTACCAAGGGCCAAAGTTGAAAAATTGTATTCGTTTCTAGACACATGTATCATTGATCGGAGGATGGCGTTTCAAATTTCCCCAATAGACAAAATGCTATTCTATTCCAGTCGGTTAATTCCAAAGTCACTGATTACACTGGAGCTAGTAAAAGCTTAAGTATTTGTCTTATTTTACGTTTTAAATTACTCTCTTTGATACTAAAATATTAAAAGACTTCGCTGTATTTTCCAGGAAGTACCAAGGGCCAAAGTTGAAAAATTGTATTCGCTTCTAGTGACATGTATCATTGATCGGAGGATGGCGTTTTAAATTTCCCCAATGGACAAAATGCTATTCTATTCCAGTCGGTTAATTCCAAAGTCACTGATTACACTGGAGCTAGTAAAAGCTTAAGTATTTGTCTTATTTTGCGTTTTTAAACTACTCTCTTTGATACTAAAATATTAAAAAACTTCGTTGTGTTTTCTTTAGATTAGACCAGGAGTCTCCAAACTTTCTAGCCTGAGGGCCATACTGTTTACTCCAGTAAGTACCAAGGGCCAAAGTTGAAAAATTGTATTCGTTTCTAGTGACATGTATCATTGATCGGAGGATGGCGTTTTAAATTTCCCCAATGGACAAAATGCTATTCTATTCCAGTCGGTTAATTCCAAAGTCACTGATTACACTGGAGCTAGTAAAAGCTTAAGTATTTGTCTTATTTTACGTTTTTAAATTACTCTCTTTGATACTAAAATATTAAAAAACTTCGCTGTATTTTCTTTAGATTAGACCAGGAGTCTCCAAACTTTCTAGCCTGAGGGCCATACTGTTTACTCCAGTAAGTACCAAGGGCCAAAGTTGAAAAATTGTATTCGTTTCTAGTGACATGTATCATTGATCGGAGGATGGCGTTTTAAATTTCCCCAAATGGACAAAATGCTATTCTATTCCAGTCGGTTAATTCCAAAGTCACTGATTACACTGGAGCTAGTAAAAGCTTAAGTATTTGTCTTATTTTACGTTTTTAAATTACTCTCTTTGATACTAAAATATTAAAAAACTTCGCTGTATTTTCTTTAGATTAGACCAGGAGTCTCCAAACTTTCTAGCCTGAGGGCCATACTGTTTACTCCAGTAAGTACCAAGGGCCAAAGTTGAAAAATTGTATTCGTTTCTAGTGACATGTATCATTGATCGGAGGATGGCGTTTTAAATTTCCCCAATGGACAAAATGCTATTCTATTCCAGTCGGTTAATTCCAAAGTCACTGATTACACTGGAGCTAGTAAAAGCTTAAGTATTTGTCTTATTTTACGTTTTTAAATTACTCTCTTTGATACTAAAATATTGAAAAAAAAAACTTCGCTGTATTTTTTCTTTAGATTAGACCAGGAGTCTCCAAACTTTCTAGCCTGAGGGCCATACTGTTTACTCCAGTAAGTACCAAGGGGCCCAAAGTTGAAAAATTGTATTCGTTTCTAGTGACATGTATCATTGATCGGAGGATGGCGTTTTAAATTTCCCCAATGGACAAAATGCTATTCTATTCCAGTCGGTTAATTCCAAAGTCACTGATTACACTGGAGCTAGTAAAAGCTTAAGTATTTGTCTTATTTTACGTTTTTAAATTACTCTCTTTGATACTAAAATATTAAAAAACTTCGCTGTATTTTCTTTAGATTAGACCAGGAGTCTCCAAACTTTCTAGCCTGAGGGCCATACTGTTTACTCCAGTAAGTACCAAGGGCCAAAGTTGAAAAATTGTATTCGTTTCTAGTGACATGTATCATTGATCGGAGGATGGCGTTTTAAATTTCCCCAATGGACAAAATGCTATTCTATTCCAGTCGGTTAATTCCAAAGTCACTGATTACACTGGAGCTAGTAAAAGCTTAAGTATTTGTCTTATTTTACGTTTTAAATTACTCTCTTTGATACTAAAATATTAAAATTAAACTTCGCTGTATTTTCTTTAGATTAGACCAGGAGTCTCCAAACTTTCTAGCCTGAGGGCCATACTGTTTACTCCAGTAAGTACCAAGGGCCAAAGTTGAAAAATTGTATTCGTTTCTAGTGACATGTATCATTGATCGGAGGATGGCGTTTTAAATTTCCCCAATGGACAAAATGCTATTCTATTCCAGTCGGTTAATTCCAAAGTCACTGATTACACTGGAGCTAGTAAAAGCTTAAGTATTTGTCTTATTTTACGTTTTAAATTACTCTCTTTGATACTAAAATATTAAAAAAACTGTATTTTCTTTAGATTAGCTGTCCAAATTTTAGCCAGGAAGTTTACTCCAGTAAGTACCAAGGGCCAAAGTTGAAAAATTGTATTCGTTTCTAGTGACATGTATCATTGATCGGAGGATGGCGTTTTAAATTTCCCCAATGGACAAAATGCTATTCTATTCCAGTCGGTTAATTCCAAAGTCACTGATTACACTGGAGCTAGTAAAAGCTTAAGTATTTGTCTTATTTTACGTTTTTAAATTACTCTCTTTGATACTAAAATATTAAAAAACTTGCTGTATTTTCTTTAGATTAGACCAGGAGTCTCCAAACTTTCTAGCCTGAGGGCCATACTGTTTACTCCAGTAAGTACCAAGGGCCAAAGTTGAAAAATTGTATTCGTTTCTAGTGACATGTATCATTGATCGGAGGATGGCGTTTTAAATTTCCCCAATGGACAAAATGCTATTCTATTCCAGTCGGTTAATTCCAAAGTCACTGATTACACTGGAGCTAGTGTTATTAACTAGACATTTCTTTAAAGTTTATGTGAAGTTGCTATTTGAGAAATAGCAATACAATGCTAAGTTACTGGGATTAATGGGGTTCGCTGTTGATTTATATATTTAATAATAACGTTAAAATTTATTCGAAAAGGGGAACTTTTCTATTTTTATGTTAAACAAATTGTGCATGATTTATTTTCTCATTTGGGGCTGCAGCATTATTTTATTATACAAATTACACCTTATCTTATATTCCTTTAATAAATATATAAAATATAAATTTAATGTGTTTTATGTGAATTGTGTTTTTCTTATTATCAATAGCTTGTGCTATATCGGATGAACTTTTTATATCCGTACATTTGTATTTCTGTATGGTAATTTCACTGTTTTCAAATGACGAATTGTCTTCTTATAACCTTTTCGTGATTGGACATTCTATGTAAAGTATCGTGAATATTTCATTGGGCATCGGAGAAACACCTCCAAAAAGCCCTGTTTTTTTTAAGTTCATCATTCAAAGAATAATAAAGACAAAAATTGTGTTTTATTTGAACTATTTTTTATTCATCAATAACTTCAATGAAATATTAGATACTCATCATTTTTTGCTTTAAGAATTTCCACTTTAATGGAAATAGGAGAGCGAATATTCCCATTTGTTTTGAATGGGCGTAATTATTGCTTGTTGATCTTTAATTATTCATACAAAACTATTATTGGTAATGTCTAAGAGAACTAGTTTGTGTAATTAATTGAGCCATCGGATAAATGGACAAAGGGTTATTACAAGCTAAGGTTGCTAGACATTTAATGTTGTCTCCAAATGTGATACAAAGACAAAGACGAAAATTGAGTTTCTAGAAGACTTGATCTAGATTGGACACATATTACAACTCCTTTTGAAGACGGAATTTTAGCTTTTTCGTCACAAAGCGAGTAGAATTGTAAAACTTCTTCAGAGAAACTGAGCACACTTTTTAGAAAAATGGAAAAATTTGAAACCTCAAATCGATTAAATGCTATACATAAAAGTGGATAAAGTTGCCTATATGAAATGAAATACAATTTATTCATGAAGAAGACACTAAACATTGGTAGTCAAGACTCACTATACATTCCATTGATTGACTTTATTTAGCATTAGTGGACGATTTTATTAACAAATTGTCTTCCTGTTGGCATATTAAAGAATTGCAACTAAGAAACATTTCTAATCTATTAATACTGAAACAAACCAGAATTATTCATTAATATAAGAATTTTTTTTATATAAATAAGTTAAAACTAGCTTTGTGGTTTTCGTTTACAATTTATGAAAACTTGCATTTGTATAAAAGAACGTAATGGAAAAAGTGCCGATTTATTCACAGTCTAATACTTTTTCTTAGTAATGTAAAGTAAAACAAATGTAGAATGAACTACCCAGCTATGAGCTTATATCTATAAAAATACCAGCATAAAAAATAAAATAATTTACCATAAACGAAGCATAGAAAACAAATTTTTTAAAACATCTACTTTTTAAATCATTTACCCCGTTATTGATTAAAAGATATAAATTTAATAACTATACCATTAAAACGGAAAGCAATTTTTCAATTAATAGAATAATGAACTCATGGAATGGATTGATATTTTACACCGCATTGCAAAACAATGTATTCAAACTAATAAATTATTTTAATAGAGAAATAATAGAAATAAAACAATGTATTTAAATTAAGAAGTTAACTTTAATGAAGAAATATGTTGCATTTACGTTTAAAATTAATCACAATCCTTTTGTTTTCTTGTGAATGTTCTTGATATTAAAATAAGAATAACATTTTCATCAATTTATTAATTTTCTGAAATGAGTTTCAATATATGAGTAATATTAATTAAATTATGTAGAAAATTAATGTTTCCAATTTTTAAAATAATTTGTTAGATAGTACTATTATATGAAAATATCTGAGAGTTGAAGAATGAAGTAAAATTTAATTTATTGTACTAATTTTGCCAATTCTGAAAAAAGATATACATTGAAATAGTTCTTTATATTACTTTATTTTTAAATTCATTTATCAGAAATAGTGTATTTTGCTTAAGCGAGATGACGTACTTAATATAGAACGACAAAGGATTGTAGTTACTTCGCATAGAAGATTATGGGTTCAATTCTCTTGATTTATGTCTTTTAAAGTGCTCATTTATTTGCACTTTGACAATATTGTTATCCAATTTGGCATCATGGGGATTTCCTTAAATAAATATAAACCAGTTAGTTTCCTTAAAGATCTTTCTTTAAAGCACCAAGACATGACGTATAACGATCTTACTCATGATACTTGGATTGAGCAAATGCTATAATTATCCCAATTAGGTATTTACAACATCGTCGTGGAATAGCAGTATTATAGTTTGAAGGAGGGCTAGGGTCCGCTGTCTATTTCAGGTACGAGAAGATGATTGCTACACCATATGTAAAACGTTGCTCATCGAGCTGCGGGGTGATAGCTTGCTTACATTCAATAAATCCCTTTAGTGCTCCTACACAGTCCAGTCACATTAATGTGACCACCACCTACTTTCGACGTCAACGTGAAATAACCAATCACAAAAGGCAGGTGGCAGAACATTGCAGTGGAGTGTATATAAGGAATTCCACTTAATACCACTTAAATACCACTGAAATACCACTTGATACCACATTACGCACTCCCCTTAAAGCCAGACTATACAAGAGTGTATATTCTGGCTTTTGACAGGTGGTCACATTAATGTGACTGTGCATATGGGATATTAGTAAAATATACAATTTAAACATTGGACATACATAATCGGGACAGCTGTTTGATATTTGTTTTCTAGTTTTTCTAAAGTGTAACACAAATATAAGCCCACCAATGTATCACACTATTAAAGGATTTCTAGTTGAAATTCTTGTTAATCCTCTAAGTAGTTCGTTATAGATCGACTTCCTTAAGAATAAAAAGCAATTTTGTATTTTTGAATAAGATATTTGTTTTAATATTTTTAACGGAAAGGAATTCCCTTTCAAAATTCAAAATTCTATTGATTCTGAAGTAAGTTGGCTATTCAATTAAAAATATTTCTCCTAAACCATCCGCCACTTTGAAACTGTAGATCATTCGGCTTCCTTTTCCATGTTTTAATTGAGAATGGCATATTTGAAGCTTTATACTAGCCTATTCTGTAGTTATACCAACCATATCAAAGTTACGTTAAATTATGTTACTTAACAGGCTCTAAAATAAAATTAGAGGCTTTCTGAAAACATGTACCAGCCTTGAAAAATTGTTATTCTCCGAAATAGAATCAAGATGAAATATCAGATCTTTTGTACAATTGTCCCCTGTAAGATCTTTGTGGATCAGGGACTTTTTTGCTTCAGTAGAGAGACCCGGCTATTTTTTGACCTTACACTCTTTCGGACCATTTTTTTATTATCACTTCTTTTGCAATCGCTGTGTGTCCAGGTTCTTTAAATAACGTAGAAGTCGGCAAAGATGGGTTTTTCTTTTAAAATCAAACGTTGATTACATTCTTAAATTATATTTTTCCATCTAATCCTTTTACTATCCATATGAGAATTCGGTGGTTTTTAAAAATGTTCCTTTTTTGACAATATTAAAAGAAAAAAAGAAGAAAAAGCAGAAGAAAAAAAAAACCCGCAAAAATTTAAAAAAATGCTAAAACCGCGAAATTATATTATTCAAATATAAAACAAAAAAAAACCTAATTTCTTATATATATCGTTACATTTAACAAACCATAATAAAGAAATTATGCTGTTTTGCTGTTCAAACTGAAATTTCAAATGAGATGAATTAAATCAGTTTAAGTGTTTTATAGATATATATGTTCACATAATACATATATATAATAATACGTCAATTTTTACTACAGATGATTGTAAAATTTTACTTATTTTAGAACATTTTGAACTAAATGTATTTTTAAAGTGAGCTAATACTTTTGTCGTAGACTATGTAGTGATTTTGTTAAAAATCAGTTTTGTAAAATTTTAACCACTTACTTAAATTTGGAATATTCAGGAATTAACTTAAAATTACCTTTAATGGCAATGCAAATTATAATTATTTTATTTTGAATATTAGAACTATTTATTCAAACTGTAATTTCTTACCTAATCCATTAAATTTCACTTTGGCTAACAAATTTTATTTTTTATTGCCTTTAAATTTCTTAATAAATTTATCTTGATTTCCTGAAGCTGTATTTTGGCTAAACTCGGGACAGATTCAAAGTCATTAAAATCCTCAAACAAAAAATATGGTAAATTAATTTTTAATAATACACTTACAGCTTACTATCATTTTATAATAACTGTACGTCATCAAAAAAAATTTTTTTTCACACAAAGATCTTGCAAAGAAGTAACTTTAACTTTTTCATATCAAATTAAAAAGAATAGCAAATATAATAATAGTTTACGCAAAATAGTGTTTCATTAAAAATTATAAGAATTTTTATATGCTTGATGAACAAAAAACATTTAAATAACATTGGAAAGATAAATATTTCACTTATTTTAACAACTGCTTTGAGTATCAACGTCCAAAGTATCTGTGTATGTTCTTTAGTTTGTTACGTTCAATGGAAATAATTGAAATATCCTTTAAAAAATTTCATTTCATTTTAAAGATGCGGATATATTTCATTATTGCATTTAGGAGAATTTATTTTTTTTGTCATCAGAATTTTTGGGTTTCTTTGTCATTCTCTTCTATATTTAGAATAAACAACATTTTTTTCTTTGTTGTCTAATTATTTGTTACTCTTTTTAAAAATATATTTAAGGACGTTAATTTATTACTTTCTCGCCCAATTGCATCTTTTCCGATTTTTTTTGTTGATAAAATTAATGTGAAATAACACTGAGTAAAATAAAGTATGTTCTTTTTAAAATTCGCTTGCTGAAATTTTTAAAGTAATGCGCACTTTAATTTAACTGTAAAAAAAAAAAAACAATTCTTTTTTTTTTTGTTATGTTTTCAGATTCATTTTCAAAAAAATTATGTAATTTCTTTTATGAATGTCAAAACTTACCTCCAATAAATACGGGAAAAAGCACTCTATAAGCAATTAACAGGTGGACTGACACATAGATTACTTAGGCTTACACATAGGCTTACACATAGATGGCGCTACTAGTATTAAATCCATAGGATTTTTAGTTAGTCCTAACCTTCAAAAGACACGTGTATAAATTTGACACTATTGCACTATTAATATGTGAGTTTGTACACATTAAAACTGAATCATTATTCTGCCATCAACATAATATAAAGAGATCACAAAAAGGAGCAAAAGAAATAAAAGTATTCGGGCATTAATAGCAATATTTTTCTAGAAAATTATCTTCAAACATAATACCTCTTCGTTTCTGCGTCGAGTTTCAGAAATGACTGTTTTATGTGCAATAAAAAGATCATTTTAAAAGGTGTTTTATGTGCCCAAATCTCTTTCATGCATATTTTTCTAAATCTCTTATTTTTAAGTCCTTATTTTTAATATTCTTTCTCTAGTTTTACTGAAGCTTCTAATTTAGAAATAGTTACCGGCATGTTTTAAACATTAAAAGGTACATGTGATTAATATAGGTATATGATAGAAAATTCTAATGACTACTATAATCCTAATAATTGCGAAATATTTATTTTCATGAATATCATATCAAAAAGAACGTAAAACACAGCTTTTAAATACAATAATCCAAAAGAGTATTGTAAATTTATGATTTCGTCAGTTACTAATAGATAATGTGTAATTATGTTAATAGTCAGAAAGCAGTAATACATTTTCAATTATAATAGTATAAATCTTAAGTAATGGTAGGTTAAAAAACTTATTATGTTCCACTCAATTAATTAAATATTAACTTTTTGTAAGCATAATCTATGAAGTCGAGAAAAAACTATTTATGTAAAACATATATATAAAGGCATTAAAAGTTTAGACATAGATGAATAGTAATTCTATTCAAATGGTAGAAATCGATTCCATTAGTTTCAGTTTTTTAATGAAATTTTATAGCATGTGTTAGTGCACTGAACTTTTGACTGAATTTTGAAACATGACCAACATTTCTATAAATACAGACGAGGTTCTCTTGTACCACGTTAAGAATCATAAACAGTCTCGGAGGGTCAAAGTAGACTTGGTAGACTTTCATGTTGTCCTGTCCTTGGTAGACTTTCATGTTTCTCACAAAGAGATAACCCAGAAGGTTTCCATTACTATCATCACATTTGCTATCATGTCACAAGATAAATATAAATGATAGTTTTAATCATTTCTAAAAGTGCTGACTAGAACAGTTAATGAAATTTTACCCCCGTATACACCAATTATGCATTATTGGGGGACTACGAGTTGGGTAAATATTTTCGCAACCTTAATAAAAAGGTTTCTGAGTATAGATTCCAGAAGATTTATTAGCGTTTTGAACTACACGTATTTTAGATGTTAACTGAGAATAACTTACTTGCAAAACAGAATAATTATTTATATTGAATACATAGGATAAACTTTTAAATCGGATACAAAGTTTATATTATATTTCCTCATTAAAAGGTATTTATTTATTGATAGCAGCTATAATGCATACCGGTACGAAAGAAAACCTGTCCAATCCTATGATGATAAACTATGAATAATTCCAGTGTGTTGTATGTTTTAAAATGTGAAACCTTTCATTAATAATGCTTTTTATTTAGTAAAGATGAGTTGTCATTCCCTTGATATTTTATATCCAAACAAAACTAATAATTATCTAATAGATGTTCTGTTGGATTAGAGCTTTTAACACTCATAGCAATCTATGCAATGTTTCAGTGTTTCAAATTACAATCATATTTTATAATTAAGTTATGTCAATTAATTACATTTACATTTAATTACTCAATTAATTTCATAAATTCTGGCAAAGGAACACACTTGATCAAATATGCTATGTGTTATATTTCATGCATTAATCACACTAAAATATTATGAGAAATCGCAATAACAATTTTAATTTATGCTAAATTAAGTGCAATAACTTTAGATTCATGCAATTAAAATGATAATTTGAGTTATATTACTGAATATTGTAACTGAAATTATTTATTTTCCAAGAGAAATAGAGTAATCTACCATTGACCTATGCAGAGATATATAACTAATTTAAAATGTGAATCACTGTGTGACGCAAAATGATAAACACTTTGATTGAAAATCTCATATAATCGAACCAAATTTTAATCTTTAGTAAATGTATAATTTTAAATCTTGTTTTGCGTTATCTGTTGGTAAATATATTTAATTTAACATAGCAAATGTAAGACATATCCCAATTACTGAAATACAATGTCGCTTTTAGTTTCTTTTGATAAATGTCGCTTTAATGCTTTCGAAATTAAAAATAGTCTAGTAAATTGTTTTTTAATTTAGTAGACTATTTTTAATTTTTACTCACCAGAGAAATTATATAGAAAAAACATTCAATAAAATCTAATATATATATTTTTTTTTTTTACATTTTATCATATTAATTGCTTCCGTTTCACTAAATCAAAAAATATTTGTTACAAAAATTTATCTGTAAGTTAAACAACTTACAGATAAATTTTGAAATGCAAAGTCGTGTGATATTTCACTTCAATTAAATTTAGAGGAGATGAATCCACATCTTTTCAATTCATAAAATATTCCAAAAGATAATTAAACATCTCATACACAAATGTCACAAGTTATAATTACTAGTTTCAACAATTTAAAATCATTACAGAAAATAAAAAGTGTAGAATTTATTTATTTATTTATTTTCATTGGGTTATTACAAGAAAATTAAAATATTGGTGAAAGAATACGGTTTTATAAGACTTATTTTGTATAAAAATACTTCGTTTGTCTTAATTGGGAATACGAATGTAACTAGTTGATCTCTTCTGAAATTAATCTCAAAATATGTATGATAATTTCAAATTTCTAAATTAGAAACAAATAAATTTAGTACGAAATATTCAGTATTAGCGCACTACTGTTTAATACAGTATCTCCAAAATACTTATCTAGTTCTTCAAAAAAGTTGCTTTTCTATTATGGAATTTCATAGTTATCCAAATTGCCGTTCACGCTTGCAAATTACCCTAGTACTCATAAATGTTGTGCTAAATTTAAACTGCAGACGGCGCAATAATTTCTACTTCATTTCAGTCATTTAAGAACATTACTGCTCGTTTTCCAAACTGCCTGTTAGGATGAAGCTTTCACAGTTATCGATCACAATTTAAGACGAAGAGAGTAATAAGATGACATGAAGTGAATAACGATTTAATCGACGTACTAAATCCCTGAAATAATACCACGTCGGATGAGGATGCAATCAAAGACACGATGAAGGATTTATAGGTAGAATATTTAATCACACTAAACCTACAATCTGATTTTTATTGCATCACAGTAGTTTATTACCTTCACATCATTATATTCTTTTTCCTTAGATGTCTTTACTGTTCTACTAATTTCATAAAATACTTTTTTTTAAATTGTCACAACTTGGCAAAGAATAAATATATGTATTAGTAATTTTACAACAATTCCTTACTAGTTATGAATTTATTACAGTTTATTATTTTTATGAATATGTGGCTTTTTTTTTTACTACATAATTTTCCTTCAAAAGAAAAATTGTGTGCAAAGTCATTTTTAGTATTTATTTTAAAGAAGTTTTCTCTTTGAAGAATTTTAAGAACATATTTTGAGAAACATTATTATTTGTTATAGTTTATAAATAGGAATGCGAGATGTTACTAAAAAATTTATTCATTACTTTTATTTAAAAAAAAAATTTTCATTTAAAAGAATTTGAAAAAAACTTAAAAGGTTAAATTATAAGAACGTTCAGTTCAACTTGCAAAAACTATATTTAATGAAGAATGCTTAAATATATTTAACCTTCCAGTTCAGCGGTTGCACGTACGTAGAAGATAAACTACAGTTGGTTTTTTGTTATATATTTTTAGACCAGATAGTGTTATAAATACTCACATACCTCACTTTGAATTAACCCATAATTTGAATTCTGAGGTCTCTGCAGATCCATCCTTTGTATTTAACATATACTTGCAACTGTTTATATAAGTTTTACATAATATAAGTTTTTTAATACATATCACATTTATTACTTTAATCTTAAAACAATCTCATTTAATATGAAGTTTGTATTTTAATGTCTTCCGATGTAGGAATAGAGACACTGTTCAAATTCCTAATGTATTAAAGCTGACGGGCAAGCGTAAACTCAATAGTAAAAAAGATATAAGTAAGTCCCTAATATGTGACGAAGTGTAATAAGAATGCTGCATTAATTTCAAGTCTTCATAACGACTCAGCCAGAGGTGAAGATACAGGGGACATCCCAAATTGTTACATTCTAAAACCTTACTAAGAGAGGTGAGGATATAATGGATAGACTTTGTGCTACCTATGATGTTGCCAGAAACGCAAGACGTTAGCCTCTTTTTCTATGTTGAATGTTACATCATCCATGCAAGAGAAAAGAATTACTTCTAATGACCATCCTGAGACAGCTTGCAAATGTCATTGTAAAACAAAACATAGAGCGCATCCTGAAATTGATCAAAAAAGGAAAGTATTGAGAAGAAAGGCGGAAGTAGATATTGAACGAAACATCAAGGAAAAGAAGATGCAAGCTTTTCAAAAACGACGTAATATTAAACTGGGAAATTTGCAAAGAAATTATATGTCTGGAGCCCACCAAGCACATGCAGTTCAATGACAATGAAGACTGGTCAATTCTTTTTTATATCTAAAGTTCAATTAAAAGTTTATTTCTTTATTATATAACAATTTACAATTTCCTTCCTTTAAATTTCACTTCAATTATTCAATTCTTAGGGAATTTTAAATTGTTTTATTGCCTTAGATTATTTATATTATATATTAAATAAAGTTATAATATAGAAATTTGAATAGCATTTCTTTAAATAAATTGTATTGATTATTTAAAATATAATTTCAATAAATACGCATTTTTAATTTTAACACCCTTTTTCATTTAATTTCGCATTTTAAAATAGAGCATCTAAGAAATACCTTTCACGCTGAAAGGTTAAATAAGTGCTTAGAAAACATTTAAGAAAAAAAATTAAGTAGGTATATTATATATTTTTCTTGAATTTTTATAAAAGAATGTATTTATTTTATTAACTGAAGTATCAAATATGCATGTAAAATCACTACTTTTAAAAAATGTATTAAAAAAAAAATCTTAAGTTTATTTTTGTTGTTGTTTATATTTGCTACTTCATTTAACATTGTTTTTTATAAAAGTATTAACGGTAATTCAGTCATCAATTTCAAATTTATTTATTACTTTGTGTTCGATAGCGCACTCACACACGCAAATAAAGACTCAAATAAATAATGTGGACCGTAATAATTTTTCTCCTTTATTTAGGCACCTATCACACTCGAGGATGGACTGACCACACAACCTCTCTCTTTGGTTACACTTATTCAACTCCCTTCCTTACATTCTTTCTCTTTCTCCCGTCATCTCACCCCTACTAGACACCCCCAGAGACAGGATGTTTACAATATAGGGCGTTGACTTCCCCTATGCACGGGGACCTAGGTTTCGAGGCAACACTTTGCTTTTTAATACGCTTTTATTAGTTTCACCTATATGTTTGTTTGTATTTAATTGACTCTTTGGTCTCGATTTTGCCCTATTTTAAGCGATCCGATTTAATTAAAACTTTGTAGACTTAAATTTGTAGACTTATCAAGGATCGACGACAATAAAATATTTTGATCATTTTATTATCTCATCATGATTAGGATCGCCAGTATTAGTGATTAAAACATACAGCCTTTGAAAATTCATCTTGATCGGTGCATCATTTTTCCCCTGGCGATCTGTTTCCCCTCATTCACACTATTTAAGCTGCAAAGAAGCATTTACAGACATTTTTCAGACATTCAAGCCTACGTGGGACAACGGCACAACGGATAACGTGCCTGATTAGGAGATTCCCTGTTCCTGGTTGGCTCGACATATTAGCATTTAGCCTTTGTTTTACTCACAATTAAATTATTGTAAGAACCAGTCCTCCGTACCGGGATCTCATTTAAATATTATAGTTTAAAAACACTAAAAAACATGCTTTTAGAGTTAATCAAACTAAAAAGTAAAAAATAAATTAATAGTTTAAAAAAACTAAAAAACACGCTTTTAGAGTTAATCAAACTAAAAAGTAAAAAATAATTGTTAACATAAGAATAAAATGACTATCGAGAAAATGAATGTCGCTGTTCTAAAAGTGTGGGGTGCTCGATATCAATCGTTATAATTTTTCACTAGTTTCATTTCGAAATGCAGGGTTAGATTAAAAATGTCATACAAAGCACCCCACGCTTTTAGAACAGCGACATTCATTTTCTCGTTAGCCATTTTATTATGTTAACAATTATTTTTTACTTTTTAGTTTGATTAACTCTAAAAGCGTGTTTTTTAGTTTTTTTAAACTATTAATTTATTTTTTACTTTTTAGTTTGATTAACTCTAAAAGCATGTTTTTTAGTGTTTTTAAACTATAATATTTAAATGAGATCCCGGTACGGAGGACTGGTTCTTACAATAATTTAATTGTGAGTAAAACAAAGGCTAAATGCTAATATGTCGAGCCAACCAGGAACAGGGAATCTCCTAATCAGGCACGTTATCCGTTGTGCCGTTGTCCCACGTAGGCTTGAATGTCTGAAAAATGTCTGTAAATGCTTCTTTGCAGCTTAAATAGTGTGAATGAGGGGAAACAGATCGCCAGGGGAAAAATGATGCACCGATCAAGATGAATTTTCAAAGGCTGTATGTTTTAATCACTAATACTGGCGATCCTAATCATGATGAGATAATAAAATGATCAAAATATTTTATTGTCGTCGATCCTTGATAAGTCTACAAATTTACGTCTACAAAGTTTTAATTAAATCGGATCGCTTAAAATAGGGCAAAATCGAGACCAAAGAGTCAATTAAATACAAACAAACATATAGGTGAAACTAATAAAAGCGTATTAAAAAGCAAAGTGTTGCCTCGAAACCTAGGTCCCCGTGCATAGGGGAAGTCAACGCCCTATATTGTAAACATCCTGTCTCTGGGGGTGTCTAGTAGGGGTGAGATGACGGGAGAAAGAGAAAGAATGTAAGGAAGGGAGTTGAATAAGTGTAACCAAAGAGAGAGGTTGTGTGGTCAGTCCATCCTCGAGTGTGATAGGTGCCTAAATAAAGGAGAAAAATTATTACGGTCCACATTATTTATTTGAGTCTTTATTTGCGTGTGTGAGTGTGCTATCGAACACAAAGTAATAAATAAATTTGAAATTGATGACTGAATTACCGTTAATACTTTTATAAAAAACAATGTTAAATGAAGTAGCAAATATAAACAACAACAAAAATAAACTTAAGATTTTTTTTTTAATACATTTTTTAAAAGTAGTGATTTTACATGCATATTTGATACTTCAGTTAATAAAATAAATACATTCTTTTATAAAAATTCAAGAAAAATATATAATATACCTACTTAATTTTTTTTCTTAAATGTTTTCTAAGCACTTATTTAACCTTTCAGCGTGAAAGGTATTTCTTAGATGCTCTATTTTAAAATGCGAAATTAAATGAAAAAGGGTGTTAAAATTAAAAATGCGTATTTATTGAAATTATATTTTAAATAATCAATACAATTTATTTAAAGAAATGCTATTCAAATTTCTATATTATAACTTTATTTAATATATAATATAAATAATCTAAGGCAATAAAACAATTTAAAATTCCCTAAGAATTGAATAATTGAAGTGAAATTTAAAGGAAGGAAATTGTAAATTGTTATATAATAAAGAAATAAACTTTTAATTGAACTTTAGATATAAAAAAGAATTGACCAGTCTTCATTGTCATTGAACTGCATGTGCTTGGTGGGCTCCAGACATATAATTTCTTTGCAAATTTCCCAGTTTAATATTACGTCGTTTTTGAAAAGCTTGCATCTTCTTTTCCTTGATGTTTCGTTCAATATCTACTTCCGCCTTTCTTCTCAATACTTTCCTTTTTTGATCAATTTCAGGATGCGCTCTATGTTTTGTTTTACAATGACATTTGCAAGCTGTCTCAGGATGGTCATTAGAAGTAATTCTTTTCTCTTGCATGGATGATGTAACATTCAACATAGAAAAAGAGGCTAACGTCTTGCGTTTCTGGCAACATCATAGGTAGCACAAAGTCTATCCATTATATCCTCACCTCTCTTAGTAAGGTTTTAGAATGTAACAATTTGGGATGTCCCCTGTATCTTCACCTCTGGCTGAGTCGTTATGAAGACTTGAAATTAATGCAGCATTCTTATTACACTTCGTCACATATTAGGGACTTACTTATATCTTTTTTACTATTGAGTTTACGCTTGCCCGTCAGCTTTAATACATTAGGAATTTGAACAGTGTCTCTATTCCTACATCGGAAGACATTAAAATACAAACTTCATATTAAATGAGATTGTTTTAAGATTAAAGTAATAAATGTGATATGTATTAAAAAACTTATATTATGTAAAACTTATATAAACAGTTGCAAGTATATGTTAAATACAAAGGATGGATCTGCAGAGACCTCAGAATTCAAATTATGGGTTAATTCAAAGTGAGGTATGTGAGTATTTATAACACTATCTGGTCTAAAAATATATAACAAAAAACCAACTGTAGTTTATCTTCTACGTACGTGCAACCGCTGAACTGGAAGGTTAAATATATTTAAGCATTCTTCATTAAATATAGTTTTTGCAAGTTGAACTGAACGTTCTTATAATTTAACCTTTTAAGTTTTTTTCAAATTCTTTTAAATGAAAATTTTTTTTTTAAATAAAAGTAATGAATAAATTTTTTAGTAACATCTCGCATTCCTATTTATAAACTATAACAAATAATAATGTTTCTCAAAATATGTTCTTAAAATTCTTCAAAGAGAAAACTTCTTTAAAATAAATACTAAAAATGACTTTGCACACAATTTTTCTTTTGAAGGAAAATTATGTAGTAAAAAAAAAGCCACATATTCATAAAAATAATAAACTGTAATAAATTCATAACTAGTAAGGAATTGTTGTAAAATTACTAATACATATATTTATTCTTTGCCAAGTTGTGACAATTTAAAAAAAAGTATTTTATGAAATTAGTAGAACAGTAAAGACATCTAAGGAAAAAGAATATAATGATGTGAAGGTAATAAACTACTGTGATGCAATAAAAATCAGATTGTAGGTTTAGTGTGATTAAATATTCTACCTATAAATCCTTCATCGTGTCTTTGATTGCATCCTCATCCGACGTGGTATTATTTCAGGGATTTAGTACGTCGATTAAATCGTTATTCACTTCATGTCATCTTATTACTCTCTTCGTCTTAAATTGTGATCGATAACTGTGAAAGCTTCATCCTAACAGGCAGTTTGGAAAACGAGCAGTAATGTTCTTAAATGACTGAAATGAAGTAGAAATTATTGCGCCGTCTGCAGTTTAAATTTAGCACAACATTTATGAGTACTAGGGTAATTTGCAAGCGTGAACGGCAATTTGGATAACTATGAAATTCCATAATAGAAAAGCAACTTTTTTGAAGAACTAGATAAGTATTTTGGAGATACTGTATTAAACAGTAGTGCGCTAATACTGAATATTTCGTACTAAATTTATTTGTTTCTAATTTAGAAATTTGAAATTATCATACATATTTTGAGATTAATTTCAGAAGAGATCAACTAGTTACATTCGTATTCCCAATTAAGACAAACGAAGTATTTTTATACAAAATAAGTCTTATAAAACCGTATTCTTTCACCAATATTTTAATTTTCTTGTAATAACCCAATGAAAATAAATAAATAAATAAATTCTACACTTTTTATTTTCTGTAATGATTTTAAATTGTTGAAACTAGTAATTATAACTTGTGACATTTGTGTATGAGATGTTTAATTATCTTTTGGAATATTTTATGAATTGAAAAGATGTGGATTCATCTCCTCTAAATTTAATTGAAGTGAAATATCACACGACTTTGCATTTCAAAATTTATCTGTAAGTTGTTTAACTTACAGATAAATTTTTGTAACAAATATTTTTTGATTTAGTGAAACGGAAGCAATTAATATGATAAAATGTAAAAAAAAAAATATATATATTAGATTTTATTGAATGTTTTTTCTATATAATTTCTCTGGTGAGTAAAAATTAAAAATAGTCTACTAAATTAAAAAACAATTTACTAGACTATTTTTAATTTTTACTCACCAGAGAAATTATATAGAAAAAACATTCAATAAAATCTAATATATATATTTTTTTTTTTACATTTTATCATATTAATTGCTTCCGTTTCACTAAATCAAAAAATATTTGTTACAAAAATTTATCTGTAAGTTAAACAACTTACAGATAAATTTTGAAATGCAAAGTCGTGTGATATTTCACTTCAATTAAATTTAGAGGAGATGAATCCACATCTTTTCAATTCATAAAATATTCCAAAAGATAATTAAACATCTCATACACAAATGTCACAAGTTATAATTACTAGTTTCAACAATTTAAAATCATTACAGAAAATAAAAAGTGTAGAATTTATTTATTTATTTATTTTCATTGGGTTATTACAAGAAAATTAAAATATTGGTGAAAGAATACGGTTTTATAAGACTTATTTTGTATAAAAATACTTCGTTTGTCTTAATTGGGAATACGAATGTAACTAGTTGATCTCTTCTGAAATTAATCTCAAAATATGTATGATAATTTCAAATTTCTAAATTAGAAACAAATAAATTTAGTACGAAATATTCAGTATTAGCGCACTACTGTTTAATACAGTATCTCCAAAATACTTATCTAGTTCTTCAAAAAAGTTGCTTTTCTATTATGGAATTTCATAGTTATCCAAATTGCCGTTCACGCTTGCAAATTACCCTAGTACTCATAAATGTTGTGCTAAATTTAAACTGCAGACGGCGCAATAATTTCTACTTCATTTCAGTCATTTAAGAACATTACTGCTCGTTTTCCAAACTGCCTGTTAGGATGAAGCTTTCACAGTTATCGATCACAATTTAAGACGAAGAGAGTAATAAGATGACATGAAGTGAATAACGATTTAATCGACGTACTAAATCCCTGAAATAATACCACGTCGGATGAGGATGCAATCAAAGACACGATGAAGGATTTATAGGTAGAATATTTAATCACACTAAACCTACAATCTGATTTTTATTGCATCACAGTAGTTTATTACCTTCACATCATTATATTCTTTTTCCTTAGATGTCTTTACTGTTCTACTAATTTCATAAAATACTTTTTTTTAAATTGTCACAACTTGGCAAAGAATAAATATATGTATTAGTAATTTTACAACAATTCCTTACTAGTTATGAATTTATTACAGTTTATTATTTTTATGAATATGTGGCTTTTTTTTTACTACATAATTTTCCTTCAAAAGAAAAATTGTGTGCAAAGTCATTTTTAGTATTTATTTTAAAGAAGTTTTCTCTTTGAAGAATTTTAAGAACATATTTTGAGAAACATTATTATTTGTTATAGTTTATAAATAGGAATGCGAGATGTTACTAAAAAATTTATTCATTACTTTTATTTAAAAAAAAAATTTTCATTTAAAAGAATTTGAAAAAAACTTAAAAGGTTAAATTATAAGAACGTTCAGTTCAACTTGCAAAAACTATATTTAATGAAGAATGCTTAAATATATTTAACCTTCCAGTTCAGCGGTTGCACGTACGTAGAAGATAAACTACAGTTGGTTTTTTGTTATATATTTTTAGACCAGATAGTGTTATAAATACTCACATACCTCACTTTGAATTAACCCATAATTTGAATTCTGAGGTCTCTGCAGATCCATCCTTTGTATTTAACATATACTTGCAACTGTTTATATAAGTTTTACATAATATAAGTTTTTTAATACATATCACATTTATTACTTTAATCTTAAAACAATCTCATTTAATATGAAGTTTGTATTTTAATGTCTTCCGATGTAGGAATAGAGACACTGTTCAAATTCCTAATGTATTAAAGCTGACGGGCAAGCGTAAACTCAATAGTAAAAAAGATATAAGTAAGTCCCTAATATGTGACGAAGTGTAATAAGAATGCTGCATTAATTTCAAGTCTTCATAACGACTCAGCCAGAGGTGAAGATACAGGGGACATCCCAAATTGTTACATTCTAAAACCTTACTAAGAGAGGTGAGGATATAATGGATAGACTTTGTGCTACCTATGATGTTGCCAGAAACGCAAGACGTTAGCCTCTTTTTCTATGTTGAATGTTACATCATCCATGCAAGAGAAAAGAATTACTTCTAATGACCATCCTGAGACAGCTTGCAAATGTCATTGTAAAACAAAACATAGAGCGCATCCTGAAATTGATCAAAAAAGGAAAGTATTGAGAAGAAAGGCGGAAGTAGATATTGAACGAAACATCAAGGAAAAGAAGATGCAAGCTTTTCAAAAACGACGTAATATTAAACTGGGAAATTTGCAAAGAAATTATATGTCTGGAGCCCACCAAGCACATGCAGTTCAATGACAATGAAGACTGGTCAATTCTTTTTTATATCTAAAGTTCAATTAAAAGTTTATTTCTTTATTATATAACAATTTACAATTTCCTTCCTTTAAATTTCACTTCAATTATTCAATTCTTAGGGAATTTTAAATTGTTTTATTGCCTTAGATTATTTATATTATATATTAAATAAAGTTATAATATAGAAATTTGAATAGCATTTCTTTAAATAAATTGTATTGATTATTTAAAATATAATTTCAATAAATACGCATTTTTAATTTTAACACCCTTTTTCATTTAATTTCGCATTTTAAAATAGAGCATCTAAGAAATACCTTTCACGCTGAAAGGTTAAATAAGTGCTTAGAAAACATTTAAGAAAAAAAATTAAGTAGGTATATTATATATTTTTCTTGAATTTTTATAAAAGAATGTATTTATTTTATTAACTGAAGTATCAAATATGCATGTAAAATCACTACTTTTAAAAAATGTATTAAAAAAAAAATCTTAAGTTTATTTTTGTTGTTGTTTATATTTGCTACTTCATTTAACATTGTTTTTTATAAAAGTATTAACGGTAATTCAGTCATCAATTTCAAATTTATTTATTACTTTGTGTTCGATAGCGCACTCACACACGCAAATAAAGACTCAAATAAATAATGTGGACCGTAATAATTTTTCTCCTTTATTTAGGCACCTATCACACTCGAGGATGGACTGACCACACAACCTCTCTCTTTGGTTACACTTATTCAACTCCCTTCCTTACATTCTTTCTCTTTCTCCCGTCATCTCACCCCTACTAGACACCCCCAGAGACAGGATGTTTACAATATAGGGCGTTGACTTCCCCTATGCACGGGGACCTAGGTTTCGAGGCAACACTTTGCTTTTTAATACGCTTTTATTAGTTTCACCTATATGTTTGTTTGTATTTAATTGACTCTTTGGTCTCGATTTTGCCCTATTTTAAGCGATCCGATTTAATTAAAACTTTGTAGACTTAAATTTGTAGACTTATCAAGGATCGACGACAATAAAATATTTTGATCATTTTATTATCTCATCATGATTAGGATCGCCAGTATTAGTGATTAAAACATACAGCCTTTGAAAATTCATCTTGATCGGTGCATCATTTTTTCCCCTGGCGATCTGTTTCCCCTCATTCACACTATTTAAGCTGCAAAGAAGCATTTACAGACATTTTTCAGACATTCAAGCCTACGTGGGACAACGGCACAACGGATAACGTGCCTGATTAGGAGATTCCCTGTTCCTGGTTGGCTCGACATATTAGCATTTAGCCTTTGTTTTACTCACAATTAAATTATTGTAAGAACCAGTCCTCCGTACCGGGATCTCATTTAAATATTATAGTTTAAAAACACTAAAAAACATGCTTTTAGAGTTAATCAAACTAAAAAGTAAAAAATAAATTAATAGTTTAAAAAAACTAAAAAACACGCTTTTAGAGTTAATCAAACTAAAAAGTAAAAAATAATTGTTAACATAAGAATAAAATGACTATCGAGAAAATGAATGTCGCTGTTCTAAAAGTGTGGGGTGCTCGATATCAATCGTTATAATTTTTCACTAGTTTCATTTCGAAATGCAGGGTTAGATTAAAAATGTCATACAAAGCACCCCACGCTTTTAGAACAGCGACATTCATTTTCTCGTTAGCCATTTTATTATGTTAACAATTATTTTTTACTTTTTAGTTTGATTAACTCTAAAAGCGTGTTTTTTAGTTTTTTTAGACTATTAATTTTTGTATCATAACACAGAAGAGGAATTTTAAGCTAATGCATTGTTTTCCGTCATAAAAGTTTCTTTCGAAAATTATTTTAAATATTAAATATCTCCTTAAAAGATTTAAAAATAAATTTAATTACATCTAAAAAATTAATAGCTTTTGTTAATAAATTTATTCATTTATTGATATATTAGATTATTTTGAAACTTTCCATTTATCTTATCATATAGAAAACATGAAAAGTTTTAAGTAAGAGTTAAATGTTTTTTGTTAAAAAGCTATAATACGTTTCCATATAGTTAAAAGCGTTATGAAATTACGGTTTATTAATCAGATAGTTTATCAGGAAACTGTTTTTGATTTTCAATTTAAAATTGTGTGCTAAAGAAAATTCGTAAAAATGTATTAATATCTAAGTACTCCAATTCCCATAGGTTTTAATTTTATCCATTTCCAATGTAATAATTCAGTTAATTTCAGTTTTTACTCATATTTATAATGACTTTTTTGGACAATAAAGGGAAAAGAAATGTGACTTCATCCTTTGAACACGAGATATGGCATTGAAATGCCAATATTAATGAGTCAATAATCTTCGATATCATAAAAGTCATTAAAAAGACCACATATGATTCTGGAGTAGGCTTCCTCCGAAATTACCTAAGAACCATAATTGAAGAGATATTATCCAATGAACAAACTATAATTGAGGTAATATTACCAAAGAACAATAACCAAGTAAGTATATCAGTTTGTGGTATTACTTCGTATACCACAAACTGATATGTCATTGTTTTTTACTTTATTTGAAAGGTAACTCACTTTTCTAAAAGAAGAAAAAGTCAACTAGATTGGACTCTTGGCGCACTACCTAGTGCTATTGAGCACCTCACTGCAGGAGAACCTGAAGAAAAAGCTCAAGACTTTGATCATGTGAAACAAATGCTGTTAAATGCTGATTTACACTCATGTCCATAAATTAAGGATAATTCAGAATCACACAGAAATTGAACTCTAAAATAAAAATTTCACCTGTAGAATTATCACACACATCTTGAAGAAGAATATGCAAATTACAGGAAACCACCAGATGGCGCGGATAGTACGTCACAATGACGAGAGGGTAAGAGAGGGGTATATAAGGAATATTGGCAAAGAAGTAAAATTGTTCACAAGCTCTTTAAAAGCCCTTCAGTGCAATAACCGCATAGTTATGGCACAAAGGAAGCATTTGGATGATTTTTTACGTGGTAGAATTATCGGACGACTGGAATGTGGACGTACCCAGCTGGAAGTATCCGAGGAACTTGGAATCGCCCAGAGTGTCATCTCCAGGCTTTGGCAACGATTACAAGATGATAGTAATGTGAGTAGATGTTACAGCACAGGTCGCCCCCGAGTTACAACGCCGAATGAGGACCGGTATTTAGCAGTTACTGCCAAAAGAAACAGACGGAGCACAGCATCAGACCTGTCTCGTCAGCTCTCTTCAGCTACCGGTACGACAGTTTCAAGGCAGACCGTGTACAGACACTTAGGGCACATGGGTCTATATGCTCGTAGGCCTGTCAGATGTGTTCCACTTACCGCAACTCACTGTTGCCTGCGATTAACCTGGAGGAGAGAGCTTACATTGTGGACACCGCAACAGTGGTCGGGCGTGATGTTTTCCGACGAGTCCAGGTTTAGTTTGCAGTCTGATTCTCGGCGGACATTCATATGGAGAGCGCCAGGTACCCGTTACCACCAAGAGAACACCACTGAACGACACCGTTACGTTGGTGCAGGGTTTTTGGTTCCAGAACTGACCTGCATGTTCAGAGTGTAACGATGACAGGCCACATCTATCGGGATGTCATTCTGGAACAACATGTACGTTTGTTGCGGGGCGCCATGGGTGCTGAATTTCTGTTTATGGATGACAATGCCCGTCCTCAACCTGCAAACATTGTAGACGAATGCCTTCAATTTTAGGATATCACCCGTATGGATTGGCCAGCATACTCACCGGACTTGAATCCAATAGAGCACGTGTGGGATATGCTTGGCCGACGAATTGCAGCCGGTCAACCCCCTCCCACCTGTCAACCGGAACTTCGGAGGGCATTGCTTGATGAGTGGTGTAATATTCCTCAAGATCAAATTGATAATTTGATACTCAGCATGCCTAGGCGTTGTAAGGCCTGTATCGCATCGTCCGGCAGACATACTCCATATTAACCATCATACTAACCATGTTATACTGTTTTTTGTAAATAGGTTATTTTTTGAAATTTGCTCCAGGGAGTAAAAATCGCAATTTTTATTAATTATGTCAAACATACAGCATCTTTTTTGCTCTTTACCTTTTGTTTAATAAATAGACTTTACAAATAAGTCAATTTTTTCTTTCTTCTGTCTCTTTCTTTGCCTGAACTTCATTATCCTTAATTTATGGACATGAGTGTATTTCGTCACCACTTTTCTATTCACAGAAAAACAATTAACAACACTTTAAAATGTTATTATTTTGAGCTCAGAAGCTACTTTGATGGCTGGTTAGCAGAAATTAAAATTCAAGACTTCATTGCACAAATTGCCAACCAAATGAAATAAAAGGGTCCCACCAGAAGTAAAAGGCCCTTTTTTGGATATATGTTGTGATTGAATCCCCCTTGAAAACTCACTTCAGGCGTTAGACACCTTCGACACTCTCCGAAAGCAAGAGCTATAATTTGCTATTGCTGTGCAGCGCTAAGCGATATAAAATTTAAATTTTTAAATGTGTAACCTACCAATGAAAACACTAGAAACAAGTCTAAACCACTTGAGATTCTACAGTTTTTCCACGGAAGTTCAACCAGCGAACGTGTTTGAAATTTCCTTTTGTAACACACAAGCTGCAATGTGTGAGGATACTGATGCTACACATTCAGTGACTAGCGAGAAACTATATCTTCTAATTGAACATGATCTATCTTTCGATAACCTAACTATTGACTATTTGCAAATGGAAGAATTCAACGAACTGAGATAGTTACTACAGTTGTAACATTAGCTTCCAAGGAAAGATTATCCCAACAGAAATGATAGTGCTGAAAAAATGCTAAAGAAAATTGTACACTTCTTGGAGTAAACTTCTTGCGAGCAGCAGGGGTGACCCTTGGTCTCCTTAGAGAACACTGGTGTTTCTCTGAATCCCCTCGAATAAAGTACAACTTAAAAAAGAAAAAACACCTGAAATTAATGCTCTCATGACAGGGAAAACTGAATCACATCTTTGAGAACTTCGAACTTCATGAAAATAAAGATATACATCTTCCGGCTAAACAACTACAGGAACTTACGGCTGTTCTAGTAAGGTATGAAAAATGTTTTCAGCCAGGGGGAATACCTACTCCTTTTATCGAACATAAGATTAATACTGGTGAACATCTTCAAGTAGTGGTGTTTTCCTACAGGATGAATACTACAAAGAAAGAAATCTTTAAAAAAAACAGACAAGCTTCGAGAAGAAAAACTCCTTAAATAGTTTGAGCCCAGTTGTTCCCATACTGAAATCAAACGGATATTAAATTGTAGGAAATTGAATGTTGTCATTTTTGCAGATTCCTAGTCACTACCACTAATGGATGATCTATTAAATGAGGCTAAACCTATTACTTTAATGTCGACAGTTGATTTGTGAGTAGGCTATCACCAAGTAGAAGTTCGCCATGATGATCAATATAAAAAAGGCTTCATATGCCTCTTCCGAACTTACAGTTTGTGAGCATGGCATTTTGTTACCTGCTACATCGCAAAGATACCTGAGAAATGCACATTCTACATTGTAAAGATTCCTGAGAAATGCACCTGCTACATTGCAAAGATAAATATATCGTTTTCGCAATGGTCTTGAGGACATTCTAAGTCTAACCTATGTCAACGGTTTTATAACAATGACAGAGTCATTCGAGAAACATCTGTCAGATCTCTAAATTATCTTCGAAAGATTATTGCTCTTCATGCTGCAAGGAAACAGAGAGAAATGTCACTTCGTCTCTTCTCATATCAAGTATTTAGGATTTTAGATCTTTCAGAAAGACATCAAAATTGATCCAGGTAAGATATCTTCTATCCAGAAAATTCCACTTCCAAAAAACGTTAAAGGCGATTCAAACCTGTTCATAGTTTCAAAGAAACATACCAAACTTTGCAAAATTTAAGACCACTGAATAATATTAATAATAAGAAAGCTCAGTGAAAGTGAGGATGCGACCAACAAAAGTCACTTGAACTATTTCATAACATCTCCCATTTTAAAACAAGCTGGGGTACTAACTCATACTAAACTGAATATAAAATTTAGTACTTATATTCTACGAACACTCTCAGTTCCGTTTTTCAAGGAGAACTGTCAGAGTATGCAAGACTCCGCAACTCCCTCCAGCAGAAGGCAACGAGAACAAAAGTAACTGTGGAATCCGACAACTAACCTCAAGTCTCCAATCGGACGGCTTGCAAGATGGGTACTTGAATTGTAATCTTTCAACCAGAAAGTACAATATACAACTGGTAACGACAAAGTCGTTGCTGACATACTCACTCGCCCTGTATGTGAAGTAGAACTATCCCCTTGTGAAGATTTTAGCACGGTTATATCTGCTATGTCACAAAGAAGAAATTTGATAACCCAAGCTTAAAAATGAAAATAGGAGAAAGATTATTGAAAGTTTTGAATCTACTCAAAAATACTAAGGACTTTGTCTATTGGACAGAACTAGGTTTTGTCCTGAATCAAGTACTATACCGGTATATCCCAGATGCTGACTCTGTAGAAGCCCAACTAGTAATTCCAACTCATGAGCGTGAATTTATCATGCAACACCAAGCTGAACATTATTGAAAAGATGGCACATTCAGAGAATCGCTAGACGCTATTATTGGATTGGCATGAAGAAACATATCGCAGACTATGTACAAAAATGTCCTGAATGTACTCACTACAAGGCTACAAAACAAAAACCTGTTGGTGTTGCTCGGAACCCTTGCCTATTCAAGGCAATTTGAAACAATCTCTATAGGCTTGTTTGTCCATTGTCCAAAACTAAAATAGGCAACCAATGTATCTTCATCATAGAAGATTGTTCTATGAGATGTTTTAAGTTATTTCCTTTTTCTCAAGGCACTGCACTTGAACGTGATATAACACTAATCTAATAAATCTTCTTGTGGCATGGTATACCAAGGATAATCATCAGTGAAAATGGATTCCAGTTCATTAGCTCTGTCTTTCGACAAATGTTTTTTTACCCTGAACATTAATCTGAACTTAATTCCAGTTTACTTTTTCCAAGAGAATTAAAAAAAACAATTATTCGTTTAGCTATGAATACTGTCGTCTGAGACACAACAGACTATACACACGCCTTCCTACAATTTGGAAAATAATTGCACGCTGTGAATGAAGTCGTTCAATATATTAAGGATGTGGTGGAGAGCGACAACATAGTAGCAGAAATCTCTCCATATCCAAAACGATTAGCAAGTAACACATATGACACATGGGAAGGATTTGAACCGTAACATGATCGAAGGAAGCAGCGATTTGACAAGAAATGGCGTCAAGAATTTTACACTCCAGTTGACAAAGTTTGGGTAATTTTACATCAATAAGTCACATATTAAAATATCTTTAAAGTTCTTGCCGAAGTGCGATGGCCCGCATTTGATCTCTCTCAAAAAAGTCACCAACATACTACGTCAATGCCAGCATTGTCAAAGCACCAGACTCAGTAGTGAAGTATTATACTTCTACACTGGCAACCTACTCCCATTCAGAAAGAGAGGTCGTCCACCAAATCGTTCTGTGGGATCATGCACAGATAAAGAACTTCAGTCGGCTTCGGAAAGGGCTTCAAAGACAAGTTCCTTTGTCCAGACATCTAAAAGAAACAAAATCTAAAACTGTTAAACTAGGAGCTTCAATGTCTTTCATTTCTAGTTCATTGTCGTGACGTAGATGGAGCCAGAGTGGGAGATTGTAACCAGCACCCTCTTTATATTGAAAGGAATTCCTCAATAGTGATCAAGAACTGTCGTTGTGAAATTGAATGCCGCACCTTTTTATTTTGTAATTAACTTTTGATGTTTGTCCGTATGTAACTTTAAATAACATAAATAATTTTTACATAACTTGGGTCCATGATAATTAATCCTAATCCCGCCTTTCAATCCCTTTCCCTTTTAATAAATGTATGTGCAACATATAATTGACAAAAAAATATAATTATAATGAAAATACTTAGATCTCTCACTTGAAATAAAAATAAAATTTTACTTTGCAATTTAACAATAATCATAGGGATCATTTTGATGCTGGCTACTACTTACTATAAGTTTAAATGTTTTCCTCTTGAGTAACAGATTGCTGTATAGTCAAAACTTTGACAATTGATTTTGTAGCTTTCATTTTAATTAAATACATGCCTTTAAAGAAATTTAAAAAAATTTTAAAGGGTCGAGATCAGGTTTTTTAGAATTTTTGTGGAGACATAGAGTGATTCAAAGTCAGTTAAAAAAAAGGAATATTAATCAGTCAAATCAGTAGAATTAAGAAATGAAATCTTAAATTGAAGAAAAAAGACAAGTTGCAACTGAGAGGTCGAAGAAGCAAACTGACAAAAACTATGATGCAGCGCCTCTATAAGATGATTCTCAAAAGTTATCCTCCGACCTAGGCTAAGTATTTAACTGTTAGGCAGCAGGTCATAAGCTATCATACAAAGCACACCTTAAAGAAAAAAAGGCATAAATCCGAAGTGCCCTCATCTAAATTTAAAGAAAAAAGCTGAAGGATTTAAATCAATTCAAAACATTTTAAGTCTTTTTTTTTAAAAGATTATTTTGTCAAAAGGTATCCAAATACAGATGGCGTTTTTCATCAAGAATAGCCACCTTTGCACACTGGTGCACTGCACATTGGCAACTTTGTAAAATTCCTCACTAAGGGGAAAGAGCAACTCATAAAACATTATCACTGGAAGCTATACAGTCCTGATGCTTCACGATGTCATTATTTTTTGTTGGAATATTTAAAAAAAGAACAAAACAAGAGGAAGGTTTGATCTCTGAGAAGGCATAAAAAATTATTTTAGAAGATGTGAAGAAAATCCCTAAAGAAATAATACTTTATGAGGTAAAATCATGAAAAAAGCAATGTAGACAAATCTTCTATTCCAAAGGTTATCATATTTAGAAACACCGTTAATTTTTGCATTAGTATTAAAGAACATGAATGCATAAATGTTGTCCCTAAAATTATTTTGTTATCCTGTGCTTAAATTTATTTTAACATATATTAAGATTTCTAATAGCATTTAGATTGACACAATTGCCTTAAAGGTATAGTATCCCAATTTACAATATTATGTATAATGAATATTTAGCATTGGTATCTATGATGACCAGCATGAAACCATTAATCTTCTTAAAACATTGAGATTTGTATGTATCTAATTTATGCATATTTTCAAGATTATACGAAGTATTTTAATAGCAATTTAAATTTGTCTTATTATTTTTCTATTACTTATTGGTAACTAAATTGTCTTGATCAATGATTAAAACAATTCAAAATGAAAAAATATATTATTCTACATTAATAATGCCTTGTTTATCGAAGTAGAAATCATAGATTGTCCATTATTTGCTAATTAGTTTTGCTTAACTTTTGAAGTCAAATAAAATTTATTAAGCCCTAGTTTACCGTAATTTACTAACACCACTCTTACAAACGATGTATTAATGCAATTTTATTCAACTCACTTGTTTCAGTCTCGTTTAAAATAAAGTTAAATGTTCATAAATATTGAAAAAGCGATTTAAAATTTCAATTATCTCAGTATGAAATAATTGTCTTCATTGGCTTAATTTTCCAAAATAAAATCTATTTGAAAAGACTGTATCTAAATCTCATTTAATTACTCACATGATGTAGATTTAAGCGTGGGTAATTTATCTTATGCCCTATTTCCTCAATCCACTCTAACCACAACTTCTACTTTAACGTCAATAATAGAGTTTCAAAATCTATCATTTAGAGATTCAGAGACTCTGAAAGAGAACCTATCATTTATCTCTCTGAGTTCTCGGGGTTCTTATTACGTCAAAGTAATTACCACCTTTGTCAGTCATCAGCATTGTTTCTCATAGCAATCGCATAAATAGTATTAATCACTGAAGACCCATCGCTTTCATCTGTATTCCGCGATTTAATTTCAAAACAGCTAATAAATATTCTATCAGCAGATGTATTAAATAAAGAAAAAGGAAATTTAATTTAATTTTCGAGAATAAATTATTTTGGAAATATTACTGCTTTAATTAATAAAAAAATATGAGATTTCAATCAAATCAACCATGTATGTAAAATAATTTAAATTTATTATAATTAAGAAAAGGATTTAGTATCATATAAAAATTAATAATCTTTAAAATTGCAGTGACTTTTTTTTTATTTTTATATGAAATTTATGTTAAACTATTACAGTTTTATTTACTCTAACTGGGTTAAGGTGATATTCAAAGAATTCATAAATACAAGTTTGGATATGACTATTAATGCACCATGCTGGATTAAAAATGTGATGTTAAAAGTACAGTGCATATCAGGGATTTGCATTTTTCAATATTAAAATAATTATTCTTCGTCAAGTATTTTTGATTGCAAAATCAATTGAAGAAAAATATTTTTAATAATGATTGGTAGTATAGTAGTTGATAATATAGTATTCAAGAACAACTAAATAAAGTTCATCATTAAAAATAATTTTCAATTAAAATGAAAAGGTACTTTCGCCATATATAATTTAATAAATTTTTTCTTTGTATTTTAATTTGATTACACCAAAGTTAATCGAAATGTTATGAAAACGTATTTACCGTTCATATACATCCTTTAAAACTTTTCACTATCATTTTGTTGTTATTTTTGTTAATACTGGCAATATTGCCTATTTCATCGAGAATAAAATGTTTTGTTATACTACAATGTAGTCAAAGCAATTTTTTTTTTACAATTCCATCAACTGAGAACTGACAGACTGAAAAACTAAACAGTTTCTAAGCAACTAAAAGGAAATTTACATTTACATCCTGTATGTTACTATGCCAACAAACCCAAAAATACATAAAATGTCCTGGTGATTTCATATTTACGTTCCATGTTCTAACTTTCTCTTTGATATGTGAATCAAAAGCAAGGCAAAATAAATTATTTTCTCTTGTAATATAGGACATCTAGCTTAAAGTCATCAGACATACATATGTAAACTTCAAATAATTGAAAATAGTTTGAAATCCAAATTCTAAATAGAGCCTCTGCTTACCTCATTTTAATTCACAGGCTGTTAACTTGCTGCTGAAATAAATTTATCGTTAAAACATCCAGATATTCTTAACTCTACAAAATATTTTTTGAAATAATTTTGTTCGGCTGTAATTTATTTATTGTACGAGAAGCAAGATCTTTTTTATATTTTTAGGTTTCCATTTTGTTCTTTCGTAGTTTAAAGTCAATAAATCTACCATTCAAGAACCGTACGAATCGTTGAACCTCTGATACTTTGGTTGCAAATGTTTGTTGTCACTTAGGAAAGTATTTGTCGAATAATTCAACTAACTTAGAGAAAAGTTGTCAAAAGGGTGAACTCATTATAAATTAGGATTAAAACGGAATTTAATTATATTTTACTAAAGTGGAAATTGTATTTATCCAAGCGATAAATGTTCTTCTATTTAATGAATTTTATTGACGTTGTTTGAATTCGTAGAGGAAAGAAAGTTTAAATAATGGCCTCATGACAATTACTTGATCAACTAGTTTTTTCTGTTAATTATTATTAGAGTGGGAGCATATTCTACAGTTTTATAAAAATGTAAACAATAAGTTAAATAGCAATTTTTAACAAATTACTAAAGTTGTCTTATATACTTTAGCTGTATATTCTGAATTAAAATTTGAATTTCGGCAAATCTTCTATGCAATAATACAACACAAGAAATTCCTGCATCTCGTGATACTAGTTTTTTATTATTTATATGTTCTTAAAACACTAACTGAAAAAAAAAAATCTATAGAAAGACTTTATCTACTTAATCCTTTCCTTTTGACATCACGAAGATCACAATGTCTAAATGTAGATAAAAAAGTTGGTGTTTCCAGTATGGTATCCAGCATTTTACTTCACAGTATTTGAAAAATGTCTTACAAATTTATTAACTGCTTTCTAACATGTTGAATATAAACTTAAAATTAAAAATTAGAACGAAATATACTAACTAACTAGTATTTTACAAATACAAATTGTTTAAGAAAATGTTTTGTTTATACAGCTTCTTTAGAATTTAGGGAGATATCTTTAAGATGTATTTTTTTAACAAATAAACAAGTAATAGGATACGATGTATTTACATGAGTATATCCTCTCATTTATCTGCCAACAATTAAAATTTAACGTTTTCCCATATTACAGAGTAATTTAGAAGATTCAAAAATGAGTAAACTATTATTAATTTATTTTTAATGCATAATAACCCTAATAAGTTTTACTTTAAAAATACAAAGTAACCGTTAGTAAATTAAAATTCTCATTGAATATACTAAGAAAAAAAAAGCTAACAAACTCTTGTAACACAGCTGCCAGAAACTATAGTGAACATAAAAAGAAGAAAATTTGATAAAACTGCAGTCATTATAATGTCTTAAGAACACATTAAGAGTAAAGTTGGCAGTTAAGCAGATTTGGATAGGCTGTATTAGTTTACACTTCGATATGAAATCTGATAATGGCGTTTGCAAAAAGAAACAACTTTTGAAAGGCATTAAAAGAGAACTTTTAACAATTAATAAATTCAGTAACGTTACATAATATTCTTTTACATGTCGAAGTATATACATATAATACTACATAATTCTCATCAAAAGTAGATAATGAGTGCTAAGAACTTGATCTGGCAATTATAAACTTATAGACGAATTAGACGCAGTTTTCTGGGGTTTTCTTAAAAGAAAAATTATTTTTTAATTTACCTATCCTGTCTTTCAAGGATATATAATTACCTCTACTTTAGTAAAAAAATAGCATTGCTTATTTAAGATAAAATTAGAGAACACTGAAAAATATGTTTTATAAATATTGCTAATAAAATAGACTTTTAACAATGAAGGAAACAAATATTTTTATTTCCCAGCAAGATATAATTAATATTTATGTACTTAATTTGGGGATGACAGAGATAAGTAAATAGAAATAAAAGTTTAATAAATATTTAAATTTTCTTAACAATTCAAACGATATTAGTGCTACGAAATATTCATACCTGTTAATATTCTTTTTCCTCTAAAAGAACATGTCATTTCGGTTTTATTTTACGATAAAGTTTGTGTATTTTCTTTTCAAATTGTTTTTCTAAATTAAACACAAAATTGAATGAAATTAAATTTCTTGTAAATTTCTTTTATTGAGTAACCTCTGAAACGTTGAAATGCAAGGAACTATGAGAAAAAATTAAACATAAAATCTTTAATAAAATTGAGTCCATTTATTAAAAAATACAAAGATAAAAAAGAGTATTAATAATAAATGTAATGAATGTAGAAATGATACATGACATTTGAATGAAATGACAGAATACATTTTAGTTAAAATCAAAGTACTTATTTTATAAAATAATTTTTTCCTTTTAATAAAATGATAGTAAGGAAATCATATTTGATAATATAGTAAAAACAATAGAAAGATTTAAGATTTTTGAAGAATTACATATTGGAGTTCATACTATATTTTATTCTTCACAATTTTCCCCACATTCCATAATAAATAAGTACCAGTTTAATGGAAATTTTAATTAATTTGCATTATAAATATCGTCTATTCGGTTAAACATAAAATTATATTAAACAGGTATAATTGCTGTAAGCTGATCTAGATCATTTAGAACAGGGGTCTCCAAACTACTGCCTGCGGGCCAAATCCGGCCCGCCAGTGTCATCAATTCGGCTTGTGACAGCGAATAGCTTATTGTTGCTGTAATACGTTGGATAAAATAACACAGTATGATAATAACTTGATTTTATTGACTTGCTAGGTTAAGCTTAATGACAAGCATAATACGCAGAACATTTAACTTAAGCATAATAACTAACAAATAATTGAAACGATTCCCACTAACATTATAAACTAGTGAACATCCCGCGGTTACCCTCGGTAGTTGTATTGGGGTAAAGAGTATCGCATATGTATGTATATCGATGTTTGGAAAGTATATATCCTGAATCAAAATTATGATTTTTATCCTAAAAATCCCTCAGGAACGGAAAAGCTAAGTTAACACGAATGAAACCGCGGGGTATCCACTTGCAAAAAAAACAAATACTAATGAGATTTATGTAATTGTGATTTTTCACTGACAATAGTTTGTAGTTAGCAACCGTATGCTCGCTCAGAGCGCGTACTCGGCGAATAGTCTAGAAATCGTAGATAATGGCAGAAAAATCAAAACAGTTTTGGCCATTGGTACGTACTGGAGTAAAAAGTATGGCCCTAAGGCAGGAAAGTTTGGATACCCCTGCTTTAGAGGAACGGAAAGACAGACTCCGTTAAATAGACGTGTTAGCAGTTTAAGTTAATATAAAAGGAAGTTCATATAAAGGCTACCAATGGAATTTGTGAAAAATGTAAAAAAAAATTATTTATTTACTGTTTAAATTTAAAAAATACGGAAAAGATATGATTTCTAATAAGAAAACTTTTGTTAGTTTCTGAGAAATATAGATTTATTAATAAAATATGCTCAATTCGTGTTAAAAAAGATATTAATAAAATTTAAGGAATCTTTTTCGTCTATATGACATTTAGAAAGATGCTATTTACAATTATTTGAATGACACCATGTTGTATTCATTTAATTTAATGTCGAATACATTTAATTTAAAATAAAAACTATTTCAGTGCATAATTTAATAAAAAAATAAACCTTTTAATTAAAATAATTAAGATGTTGAAATTAACTGCCAGGATGATTTTCTTTAAAATCATATCAAATGAAATCAATAGTTCAATAAATTTTTGTTAAAAATTTATCTATAACGTATTTTTAATAAAACTTTTTTAACATTTTGAGTGATAAAAATATGTATAAATAAATAAATAAGTAAGTAAATGCACACACACATACACACACACATACACACACACACACACACACACACACACATACACACACACACACACACACACGCACATATATGTATGTGTATATATAAAGAAAACAGGAATATAAAAATCAAAGAACAAGGAGGGAATAGAAATACGATCAATTTCTAAGCCAAACACTACTATTTTAAATCGCTACAAGCAATTTGTATAACAAACCATCATAGTATTTGCAATGCAAAATACCCCGAAGACCCGATGTGAAAAATGTTTTCCAGAAAAACCTTAAAATCCGAAAGAAATTAGTACACATAAAGGAAATCAATTATTACATCATAAGAATAATTTTATAAAGGAATACGTACTTCCTTTATAAAATTGAGTAGACTTCCGTTTAGAGCCGGTAAGACAATATTTTCATAACTTTTCCAACCTAATATAAGACACAATATTCTAAATAAGGGTGCGCAGTAACCTGGTAACACTTTTTAGTGGCTAAAAGATCTGCAACTTGGCATTATGTCTTCCTCCCCTCACTTTGATACTCTTGGAGTGCTACAGTGGAATGCCGGTGGACTGTCTCAATCCAAGCGCGCAGAGCTTTTGCTGACTCTGTGTGAGAAGCATAATGATGTCTTTACTAATTTGACAACCGACTGCCTGCGAAACCATCTTTACAGACTCAAAATTGTTCCTTCCCCGATATGCACCTCTGGAGAGGCCATGGACTCTACGCATCTACTTCACTATCCTGTTCTGAGCAAGACTTTTCTCGCCGAGCGAAATTGGGAGGCTAGAGATATGTTAGATTAATGAACTCTGTTTCAGCATGTTTTGTTGTATTCTCTGTTCTTTTTTTTTTTTTCGTTGTTCTTTTTATTGCTGTAATTGTTCATAATCTGACATTGGAAATAAAAAATAAAAAATATTCTAAATAAAAACAAAGAAATGGAAAACTGAAATCTACAATGATTTCAAAATGAATTGAAAGCGACAACAGGAACCTTTTGAACAAACTAAAAGAAAGAAGGCTACTCCAGAAGCATGCATTTTGATTTGCTAAACCCTTTTCTTTTATTTGTTAGATGAGGTCTCAATAAAATTGTAATAATAACCTCACTTGAACCAGGAATTTCGAAAAAGCCATTCCGTTAGGGCGGAAGTCATTTATCACTAACGCATATGTTTTCGATGTTCACTTTTCTGGAGCTCAGGAAACTGCACTTGTTTCAACAAGGAAAGACTTCGACAAGTTTAAAATCGATTCCTTTCTTTTTGGGAATTCATTTTTTTTCTTACAGTCTTTCTTACAGAATTACAAAGAATGACAAAAATCGTAGATACCGTCAATAATATGAAAGGAAATGTCTTTCAGAGGATTTATTTAGATTCGTTGAAATTTTACGCTGCATTTTAGTTGACTGAAAAGAAGAAATTTTTAATTTTTTTTAAACAGTTGCATATCATCATTGATAAATAAAATTTTAAACTTACAAGTGACATTAAATCCTTTGTTTTTAATTTTGGATTAGTTCATTTTAACTAAGTCATCAATTATTAGGACTAATATTTCATATTTTCATGATTTTTTTAAATAGCAATGGTAACTCATCCCCGATAAAGAAATTGTTTATAAGAATCAATTTGTTACAATTAAAACATCAATAATTTTTACTTCAGATATAGGTATTCATACCAGCGGCAATATGAGTTAAGTTTTAAATTTTTACTTTTTTAAGGAATTTGGAACTGCATAGTATAATATGAAGAAGTTTCATGTAAGTCGAATGAGAAAACTATACATTCTCTTTTGAATTGATACACATACACTGAAGTGACAAAAGTCATTTGATAGCAATATGCAAATTTTCAGATGGAAGTAGCATCGCGTAGAACAGGTATAAATGCGCAGTGCTTTCGAAGAGCTTTCATTTCTGTTCAAGTTATTCATGTGAAGAGGTTTTGACGTGATGATGACCGCACGACGGGAATTAACAGACTTTGAACGCGGATTGTTAGTTGGAGCTAGACGCATGGGTCATGCCATTTCGGAAATCGTTAGGGAATTCAACATTCTCAGATCCACTGTGTCAAGAGTGTGTCGAGAGTATGAAATTTCAGGCATAACATCCCACCATGGGCAGCGCAGTGGTCGACCGCCTGCACTTAACGACCGAGACCGGCGACGTCAGCAAAGAGTCGTAAATTCTAACAGACAAGCAACACTGCGTCAAATAACAGCAGAAATCAATGTGGGACGTACAAGGGATTTGTCTGTTAGAACTGTGCGGAGAAATTTGGCTTTCTTGGGCTATTCCAGCAGAAGACCAACTCGAGTGCCTGTACTGACAGAACGACATCGCTTGCAGCGTCTCTCGTGGGCACGTGAGCATATCGGTTGGTCCCTAGATGAATGGAAAACCGTGGCCTGGTCAGATGAGTCACGATTCCAGTTGGTAAGAGCTGATGGTAGGGTTCGAGTGTGGCGCAGACCCCACGAAGCCATGGACCCAAACTGTCAGCAAGGCATTGTTCAAGCTGGTGGTGGCTCCGTAATGGTGTGGGCTTTTTTTTCATGGCATGGACTTGGTCCTCTGGTGCGACTGGACTGAACATTGACTGGAAATGCTTATGTTCAGCTACTTGGAGATCACTTGCAGCCATTCATGGACTTCATGTACCCAAACAACGATGGTATTTTTATGGATGACAATGCGCCATGTCACCGGGCCACAACTGTTCGCGATTGGTTTGAAGAACATTCTGGACAATTCCAACGAATGATCTGGCCACCTAGATCGCTCGACATGAATCCCATCGAGCATGTATGGGACATCATCGAGAGGTCAGTTTGTGCCCAAAATCCTGCACCATCAACGCTTTCACAATTATGGACGTCTATCGAGACAGCATGGCTCAATATTCCTGCAGAAGACTTCCAGCGACTTGTTGAGTCCATGCCACGTCGAGTTGCTGCACTTCGCCGGACGAAAGGAGGGCCGACACGATATTAAGAGGTATCCCATGACTTTTGTCACTTCAGTGTATAAGGTATTCATGCATCTATCAAATCACAATTTAATAGTTTTATATACTTATTATGTGAACAATGTGCATTTCCATCATATATATATGCATTTTCATCATCGATTTTATTTTATAATGGGTTGCTACTTATCACACAAATTAACATATCATGTTAATTCTTTAATTTCTGTTTAAATTTTTTAAAAATGATATTTTATTTTAATTTCATTTAGTAAGTTTCTTTCATTATACATACAAAAAATATGAAAATTTTTTCTCAAGGATAATTCACTTTATCAGTTATATCGCTACTATGTATATGAAAAAATATCTATTTAATAACAAAGATACATTTGTATAGAGAAATGCATTTTAAATTTCAATCGAATTTTAAGGAGAAATTTTAGTTCATAAATATTTACATTGCTTAAAATACTAAGAATACTTAAAGGATGCTTATAAAATCAAAGTCAAATGTGTATGTATATTAAAATATCCTTACTTTACATTTAAGTAATATTTTTAAATTTCCGTATTGTTGATATTTTTGCTGATATAATTTTTATCTTGATTCAAAGATAAATATTCTATCGATATGATGCCTATAATTAAGAATTGTTTCTTTATGCGATATCGAACTAATTTGACTCAAATATAAAACTTTTGAAAAGGAAGATGAAATTCTGTAATGAGTACAGCACACCAGGAAGCTTAATTATGGGGAAAATTTTATAAAGCAGATGTTTCCAAACGTCTGTCTACTACTTTCAACTGCTCCAGTAATGCATGCCGTTCTTCAAATATATTATCTTACTATTTCAGAGAGTTCAAACAACGATGCTCCTTATGCTAGAAAATCGCCTATCAAGCCATTGTGAATCTCATTCTCGTACAAATAAAGTATATGATATTCCTCGCCACCGTTTTCATAGATATGTAGCAGATGTGGAATTAGCAGGAGAGGCTTTCTATCTGCTTCCACAAAACTTTGAGCTTTTTCCCTGTATATTTCCTTAAGGAAAACTGATTCACATTTGTGTCATACATACAGAATACTAGGAAAAACTCCTTAAAACAAGTCGAGTTTCTTTATCAGTTTAAATTACCTAATTCATTAAATATAAGCACCGAACACCTAATTTCTTTCTCTGGAAAGCCTTTACCAGTTCCTGTCGTTCTAACTTTCAAGCTATTATCTTTCAATATATATTTGTAAAAATTATTAGACAGTAATCATACAAGTGTTAGAAAATATAATCTATCAATTAATAATTCTGTAGAATAATCATTATATAAGGTATATGATAAATTTTGTTGTACTTATACATGAAAAAATATTCTTGAGAAGAATTGAGAATACATTGTAAGACTGAAATTATGTGATTATTTTAAGTGGATAATATATATACTATTATAGCTGAAATACTGCTTTTAGACATACCCTAGTCAAATATATTCTGTTCACACAAATAAGGAAACACTTCTTATGTACTCAAGGTCAGACAACTAAATCTTCAAAATGACTCTGTGCAGACTGTTTTAGCAGAAATAAACCTTTTTATTACTCAATTCTGTTACTATAAAAATATTAACAAAAACATATTTCTTTCGAAGTAAAAAGCAAGACAACAGTTTATTGGATAAAGCATCTGTGCTTCTAACTTTCTTTGATGCGAACACTTTGTAGAATAGCATATGATACTTTTAATATTATTTTTTTTTTTAGCATTTTTATTGTAAAACTATCTTCTATACTGGAGTTCATCAGATTTAAATTGAGAAAATTGTTTTTAAAGGATTTATTTTCTGAAACCATGTATCTTTTCAATTTCATGTTTTAACTAAATGTCTGGATTAATTTTTATAGAATTTATTTCTTATATTAGGAAGCATTCAAGAATAATCTTATGTATTACATTTTGGAAAATTGAAAAAAACGCATTCATCATTTTATAATGTATTACAACAACATGTTAAATCTCAATATTATTTTTTAAATAAATTTTTTTTTCCGCAATCTAAACTTGCCTTTTCTTGGATTATTTAGAAACAATTTCAATTCTTTTACGAATTCACAGTGGATTACAATATTTAACAATATAAAACATTTTATAAAGGATTACAAAATTCTTAGAGCTTCTACTAATTTGGTAAATTAGTTTGCTAATCTTGCTGATCATTTTAAAAAGAACCACCATTTCAATGGGTCTACGTCGACCTTCTATATTGGTTCCTTGGGCAATTGCAATGTTACATATTTGAGAAGGAAGATGAATTCGCACCCAAATCCTATGACCTTCTTGGCCAAAAAATGCTCACACTGGCATAAACAAGGCATATCTTTGGTTCAGACTGCTTGCCAAGTTTAAAATTCAGCTCCCTTAGTTAAATTCAGCATACTAATCACCAAACAATTTAAAGGCCTGGAAACTAGTGATAGAAAACGAAAGTTTTTTTTTCTTCTAATGCAGCTGGCAAATAGACCGTGATCTTTTATGCCATAAGGGCTGCTCCGATGTTACTCACTTTGCATTACTCGGGGGGGGTGTAACTTTGTGGTAAGCCCCGGACGCGGAGTAACAATGCCCCGCAACGCTCCACGATTCTATTAGGACCGGGACCTACGCCTTAAAATGGATTCCGAACCACTACAAACACCCATGGCAAAGCCGCGATTTGAACCCGATACCTGTGGTGCCGAGTGCCAGCCACACGGCCATCAATCCCCCCCACCCAGAAAAAGAAAGTAAAAGTAACAGATTTTGAAGAGCATCTTTAAAGCCACACATTTAATTAATCTAAAACTGCATCGAAGAAAGCTTCAAGTGATTTAATACTTTTGGCTGAACAAAAAATATTTTATTGCCAATGAGGAATTCTCAAATGTATGAAAAATATGTAATAAGATATTTAACACCCAAATGAACCTTTCGACTTAATTAAGTAGACTTAATATACACTAATCCTGATAAACTCGACTGAAAGGAAAAGCATTAATAAAATCAAAAAGGAACGAAAAAAATAAATAAAAATCCAATGAGAATAAAATGTGGCAATTCATTCCAAATACTTTCAACTACCTATTGTCACAAAGAAAGTTTCATTTGCAGCGATTGCAAAGGGATTTGATCGCTCTGAAACTATACAGCTTGTCGCTTAAAGTAAAATGTATTGCTTTGGAGACCGAAGTGTCTCGAACTCGATGATTAAACTATTCTTCTTTCTGAAATGTGAAAAGGAGAAAGACTTAGTTAAACACCCTAGAGATAAAAAACAATTTTACAATCCTTTTTTTGTTATTCAGGAAATTTAAATAATACAATCTAAATAACGGAATTTGCATCTTTATCATGATATTTTACCAGTTTGTTTAAATATTTTGTAACACTGTATCCGTATCACGCCAAATGCAAAGCAAATGCACTAATTTAGAATGTATAATTGCACGAGTAATAAAAATCCTTTGTTTAAAAATCAATTACTGAATAACTTTATTTTGTTGATGTCTACCTAGATAGGAAAGATTCATTTTTCGAACAAGAAGTAACATCACATGATGATGTTGCTTTTAAAATTGAAATTATGAAGTAGACTATATTGTGCCACCGCAATTGCCCCAGAGATGGCATTGAAGTGCTCCTCATTTTTTCCTCAAACCTTGTGGGAAGATTTTCCAGCTCACAAATTTATTGAGCCCAGTTGCGGATTTCAAATCCAGCTGTTTCAAACCAATTTATATTCTTCCCTACTCTCTCCAAGTAATACGAAATAAGCTTTTTTAATTGAAGCACCAATTAATTGATTTTAAACAAATACTGAGGAAATTAGGATGATAAAATTAAACGTAGTCAATTAATGAAAAGAGAAATTATGTTTTTGAAACTCATCTATTTAGAATAAAAATTAAAGGATATTTTGAAAAATATTTCCAATTTAGATTTTAAGATTGTAAAAAATTTAAATCATTTTAAAAATCAAATTAATTAATTAAAATTATTAAAATCCTTTATTTATATGTTATAATTATGTTTTGAAAGTCAAATTCATCTATTTAGAATAAAAATTAAAGGATATTTTGAAAAATATTTCCAATTTAGATTTTAAGATTGTAAAAAATTAAAATCCTTTTAAAAATCAAATTAATTAATTAAAATTATTAAAATCCTTTTTTATAGCTTTGTATTTATTTAATTTAGTTATTTATTATTATGTTTGTATTAATATGGTTAATCAATTTTCGAAAATAAATATATGCATTCTTGATTTGACTCAAATAAATACTTTCTCAATTATACATTCTTTATTCATTTTCATCAAAATATCAGCAACATAATTTTTTCCCTCACTTAATGAATGCTCACTTAATGCACTCCAATTCTAGATTGTTTTTTAACAACTAGAAATAGCGAAACAGAAAAATCAAGACAAAGAAATCAGTGCTAACTCACCAACGTAAAAATAAAAATAAGCTCCCTTAAGTTAACAGATTCATGTTTACTTTTACAATTTCTTTTTCCATTTAGATTAATTTTCAGCCTCACTTTACTAAATATTTATTTATTATAATTTTGATAAGCTATTAAGAAAAATCTTACAAAATTTAAAGATTATTTAAATCCGTTATGAGAACTACTGCTTTTTTTAGTTCAATTGTTAAACCCTACTTACATTATCTTATTTATCTATCTATTATCATTCAGTCCGTTTCTTAACACATTAAATGTCATTAATGAATATAGTTGAAAGGATTTGATAATACATTGAATCTTTACACTATTAATTCCAAATCTTAAAAATAATCAGTGTTGTTTTAGATTTGAAATGTCTGCTATAGTTTCCACACATGTATGCCACAAATAATCCTCCTATGGGCAATCATGAGATAAGCTTTAGTGAAAATTTTCCTACAATTGGGTGTTGTTTGGGAAGAAAATTCTACCATCAAGTTGCCTGTCAAAGCAAGATTTTTCGAGATGATTTTAATTGCGTTTTTCTAAGTGTTATCTAAAGAAGTTTCAAATATTATTCCTAGAGAAATCCTATATAAAAACTGAAGGACAACTCGCTGGCTCTTTAGTTTTCTACTGTATAAAATGAATAACTATTGGTTTTTCCACAATTGAAAGCATTAAAGAATTTGAATATTTTTTGTATTTCAAAAGTAAGTTGAATTGAATTTCTTTACAAATAGAATGGTATTTGGATTTGAAAACAATATTAAATCAAAAATCAAAAAATCATTTATAATTTTCCTTATAAATCTTTAAGAGATCTTCTTCCTTTTATCACAAATTGAATTATTTAAATCTATTAATATATCAAAAATTGTAAGCTTAATTTTCTCAACTAACTCTATTTTTAATAAATTAAAAATATATTAAAGATAATAATTAGTTGATCAAATTTAGTTAAAAGAAATTTAAAAACTATCCTTGTAACATCTCAAAAATAAACAATAATCTAATTCAACTCTGTAAAGTGAATTTAGAATTCGAACTAATTATTTTTGGTTACATTAATTAAGAGAAAGTTTCTTATTTATATAATAAAAATTGTAATTATTTATTTTATTAATTTAATTATTTTTATCATAACACATGATAGAATACTAAATCCATTTGAATATTAAGTAACAGAAAAAATGAGCTCTTGGAGTTTATTTCTATACATTAAAGTAATTTTTCTTATGAGCATGTCCGTTTAAAGCAGGGATGGGCAAACTAAGGCTCGCGGGTCAACTCCGGCCCACCGGAAGGTTCTATCCGGCCCGCGAAGAGAATTTTAATTTGCCGATCTGAGGTAATTTAGAAGAAATATATAGCAGTTGTTTCTAACTATGCCAAAGTTAGAGTTTTACAAATCATTACCGAAAGTAAGTTTCCCAAATTTAATGTCTCAAGCCCAGAAAATCAGTGCTATGTTTGCTTCATCTTATATATGTGAACAAGTGTTTTCAACTGTGAATCTTAAAAAGAATTATTTCATAAGTAGACTGACAGATGAGCATTTAGCCTCGTTCCTTAGAATCAGTACATCTTACATCGAACCTCAATGCAAGGAACTTTTAAAAATGAAATAGCTATTGCATTCATCTCATTAACATATTTAAATTGTAATACTTGTATATTGGTTTTAAAATTTTACAAAAATTTATCTTGGCCCGCCAGACTTTTTTTAAAAAATTTTTGGCCCGCGACCAAAAATGTTTGCCCATTCCTGGTTTAAACAATAAAAAACGAATTGCTATAATAGCGAAATGATTCTAACATTAATAAAAATTTTCTCTTTATAGTAGTTATTTGATTATGCTCTGTACTGCATAATAGTTTTAAAATAACATCTAACTAATTTGATTATTCTTTTATTCATTAAATAAATTAAACTACTGTCTTCTGAATGTGTTTAGAACGAAGAAAAGTGCCAGTGAAATATTGCATTATGTGTATCGTATTTGAAAATAAAAGTACGTGATAATTTTTTTAATATTCCTTTATTTAATTAGCTATAAGAAAATAAATTACACATTTAATTAATATGTGTGCCATATAATTAGAAATGAAAAGGTTACGCTCCTTATAGCTTTCAATTCAGTTTATTTTCAGAAGTTTGAAAGTGTTTTTTAATTTAAATAGTTTTAATGAAGTTTTTAAAAAATTTAAAACAACTTTTTTGTAGTATTATACTCTCTTAGAGATATTTGTGTAGTGTCCAAGCCGTCAAATTTTGTTTAGAATATAAAAAGAGTAATTTACAATTAGAAAATGATTGTAAGCCATTTTCTAATTCTGAAAGAATCTTTTTAGACATACAATTTTCATGGAATTTTGAAGTTGGGTGGTATTTATTTCCTCCAAATATTTATATATATTTATCTTATTTATACAATATTATATATATAAATTATTAGTTATATATATAATACCAGATATTTATATAATATTCCGTCTTCATCAATTATATCAATAAATAAGTTTACATTTAAGATATCTTACATAATGTCCTGTAAACATATTTTTAAAAATATTACCAATTTATCTTGGACAAACAAAAAATAATATTTAGTAAAAGACTCATGAAAGTAATTTATTTTTTATTATTGTTTGATTTATGTCGGATATGCTTCAGCTGAAACAAATCCAATATCTTGAAATTAATGTTAGAAAAAGGTTTCTTTTTTGCCCGATAAATGTTGGAAAAAGAATTCCATGCAATACAATCATTCAAATATCGATACTATCAAATGAAATCATTACTTTGATGCATGCAATTGGCAGAGATGGTTTTAGTATCTTTAGCCATGATGATTAGGATTAATTACTTGAGGGTGAGGTTTAATATTCTTGGACTAACTCTAGATGCCTTCGTAGGACCAGAAAGTGAAAAATTCCCACTCCCCCTGAAAAAATAATTCGAAAAAATCTCCAATCTTGCTATAAATCAGACTCCAATTCTGAACGAGCTTTTAAACAACAAAGTGAACTACAGGAAAAAATACATAAACAATTAGTAGAATCATTAGCGAAATGTTTAATTATTAATTTCATGGTCAAACAAGAAAGCGCTATATCGAAAGGACAAGAATCCTTTCTGATTTCCAGTCTTTTCTGACAATAGTAGGACTAATTTAGCTCAAACGAAGCAGTCCATTATCACCATAACCAAATTGCATAGTGATGACAAAATGTAAAATTATAATATTGTCAATAAAATAAAAAAAATATTAATATAAATGCTAGTTTCTTAAGCTTGTAAGAATTTTTTTTATTCTTTGAGACTTTCGAAGGAATTTACTAAGCACCCTATTTATGTTAATTTTAGCCCATTGTTTTGGTTTAATGCGTTTTTAGAAAATTGCGGAACGTATTCCTATTTTTCCAAAACGATTATATGCCTTTCATATCCATCGTATAGAAAGGGATCATAGAATGTATGAAAAGTAATAATGATGAATGTACGAAACGTAATAATGAGTATACGAAGTAATGAGTATTAGCTGAATGATTAATAGGAAAAGTATTAATCATTTAGCTAATTACAACAAAAAATACTAAATGATGTATTTTATTAATTATTTACATTACAATAAAACTGCGTTGTACATTTTAGATATTTGTTATTCAGATTTCAAAGTTATTACATAAGAAAAAATATTCATAAAGATCTGGTAAAGAAGCAAATCATTATATACTAAATAAAATTAAATGTTTTTAGCAACTAAATTTTAAGTAATATATAAACTGTATAATTAGAGATTTGAATGCAAATCTTCAATTTACTAGAAACATATGCTTAAAATCAGTAAAGTAAAAAATGCACAGTTACAAATGAATCACTAATTATCTACTCTTTTTTAAATCATTAACAATATTTTCCCTAACTTTAGTTTTCATTTTGTCAAACTTGTGTCATTTTCCAACGCAAAATCTTCTTACTGGGTCTTTTTACTTCCAGTTGCCTTCTCGAAAACATAGCATTTTTTTAAATGAGAAAAGAGCGATTTTCTTGAAATGAAATCTGTTGGTTACTTACTAATTCCAATTTTCCTTCACAAAATAAGAGAAATATTTATTTCATCCAGTTTTAATTGAAAATCGCAAATTATCCTTTTGGTATAATTCTTAAAGAAATAACAGTACATTTTATGCAATTTCATGCACCTATTTTGAAAATTTTTTTTTTAAGAATAAAGAACAAATTTAATAACTACTTGCATTCTTATCGATTTTTTCTGCCATTTTCGACGGTGTATCTTCTGAGAAAAATAAAAGTACAATAAGTAACAACGCAGCCACCATTAATTGCATAATGCTATTCCAATAATAGCACTAATCCCTGGCAAACTCTTTCTCAACGAAATCATAAAACGACACTCAAGTCCCTAAAGGAGTGTGTGTTTTTTTTAATTCCTAAAAATAATGATTGCCATTACTCCATGGACTTTGGTAAATGTTCAATCAGGATTCCATCTATTATATTAATTTTATGACTGTGTAATAATTTATTTTAATGCTCTCTGTTTATTTATTACTGTTAGGAAACAAGCGTAATTAAACGAATAAAATAATGTTTGACTAAAAAATCCTTAAAGTATACAAATGGAAATAATTGCTTAAAAATATCATGTGTACATAATGCTGATAAACATGGCCGGATTTTTAAATGCAATTTCCATAATAGTTATATGTTTTGATATTTTTAACATGATTTATGAATATTTTTTTTATTTGAATAATTATATGCTTAGTATTGGATGTGTTTTCTCCATGGTCTATTTTTCAAATTTTTAAATAATAAATAGCGATGGTTAGAATATTTTTCAGGCTGATATTTTAAATGGTTTCTATATCAGATTTATTTTAATACATTACAGTTGTAGTAATATATTTTTACTCCTAATTATAATGATTGGGCAATATCTCAAGAAAAGAACTGAGGTTTTTAAGAGAACACTTTTCTTAAATTTATAATATTTCGTAAGCAAATTTATTATATTTCTTAAGTGAATTTTCTATCCCCAGATTTTTTTTCAATTTCTTGCACGATTAAATATAGCTGATCTAAAATAATTGGCATATTATTAAATTATATAAATTCAATATTTTTAATAGAATATAATACCTTAATATTATCCTTTTTCTAAGATGTTTAAAGAAGATGACTGTTTTTATAATGATTACAATGCTAACACTACAGAAAAAACATACGACATTAAAGAAGATATTAAAGTTGTATTTCAGTGTTGTATAGCATTTCTTGTAGCGGAAATAAATTCTGTTCCCAGATTAGAAACATTTGGGGCAAATGTAAAAGCCCAACTCAATATCCATGCAAATGCGAAATGGATTCAGTGAAACTAGTGACTGTTATGCTCTGTTAGATTCCTTCGGATATGAAGTTTCATGTGCATAATTCACTTTTAATAGCGGAGATCTCATAAGAATTTTGGTGGATTAGTTTTCGGAATATTGTATTAATCATAATAGAAATGCAAATGGAATTGGCAATTTTTTACATCAGAAGTGAGAATGAAGCATAATGAACTAAAATAATTTTTAAAAATTACACTCCCATATGAGTATGAGAACAGAATTCTTTTACAATCCAGTTTTAAGTGAAAAAACTACTTTATTATAAATAAGTAAAACACATTTTCATAGATTGAAATTCAGTTAAATGATCCCTTATTCATAATTTGTACTAATTTAATTAAGATAACTAAATAGTTTTTAAAAGGAAGTTTGCCTCACATTATAATTATTTTATTAATACACTTATTATACATTTATTAATACATATACTATTTAATATTATAAATTACAAGAATATTGATCCTAAAACAAATACAGTAAGTGAGTTTTTTAATTGTAAATAAATTACAATTAAACAAATGTGATAGAGAAAAAGGTAATGTAACATTTAGAAAATCTAAAATGTACCATTATTATAATATTCATGATTTTTATAATTTGTCTTTTTCGGGATTAAGCTTTTGATTTACCTTTGTAACAGTTAACTTTCCCATCATCATTATGCACGTCTTCGATTATGGTGATTACTGACACAACCTCAGTTTCTGTTACATTTTATAAAAATTAATCAATTAAAATGATTTTGTATTCTTTAATTATATTATGTGTATTTTTATTAAAAATTGAAAATATTGCATTTAGTATATACATTTCCATAAATAGAAACATCCTCATAAAAACAATTGTTTTATTTAAAATATTTTAAAGACAATATTAAATTTTGCATTAGCATTTGAGAACATAATTATTATGAAAATATATATGAAATTATTTTTGAAACGATTGATACGGCTAAAATTAACGCTGTTTTTTTTTAATCTTTTAATCTCAATATTAGATCATTTTTCTTCTAAATCGTTAATCATAACAGTGACAAAATGAAAAATGTCCTCTTTAAAATTATATAAAAATACAAACAAAAGAAGCTATCATTAGCTTGATGTTTTCCAAATAACAGTAACGTTCTAGATGGGTAAAATCATTAAAGCAAAACTCATATCTTCTTTTCATTCAATATCATTGCTGTCACTAGCAGGATATTTCGAAAACAACATGATTCGCATTTACATGACTGAATGGTGTCCTTATTTAAGCAATTTGAAATTATATCTTATGAATTTTAGTTTCTTATTTTCATTGAACTTGGGCATATTAGAATAATCAGAAAGTAATCTTAAAAGCCTCCACTAGGCACATTCCAATAAGCCTAATTATTTTTTAAGAAATTCATTAATTCTTTTTATGATAAAGTTCAAGTAATACTTTTTTCACGAATAGAATCCTGGTACAATAAAATAACCATTAAAAGATATTTTTATCAAAAAGAACCCCTAAATTTTCATAAAAGCTTTTCTTAAAATAGGAATAGGATTTAGGAAAGGGATAGGAAAATAAGATTTTCTTGTAATCAGTGTTAGATCATTTCTTGTAATCAGTGTAATCAGAATTTTCAAATACAAACATTTTATCGGATTCCCTGAAACTTGAATACTTTCATAGTTAAATTAATAATTGTATACACATATTTTATAAAGTATTACGATGATTTAAATTTCTATAAATTCCTAACATAATTTCTTTTAAATTTTACATGAATGTTAAACATTTTACAACATGACTAATTGAGTGAATAGAAAGCTCCTGATGATATTTCATTCTTTTTATTAATTATATAACATGGAATATAATATGTGAATTATTTTTACGATTTAATACATAAGAAAAATAGTCAATTCTACACTAATTACAAACGATGCTCAGCAATTCAGAAAATCATCTATTTCTTCGTTTTCCATATACTTGAGAAGTTTTTATTTGCAATGGCAAGGCAAGTACAAGAAGAATAAAAATAGTAATAATAACAAAAATAACAAGGGGAAAAAATACAAAAGAATAAACGTCCAAAAAATGCAAAGATGACCGAAGTCATTGACTTAAGAGTTCACTCGCACGCCAGTAAAGAGCTGTCTGCGAGTCGCCGTCAAGTACCGCACATCGTTGGAGGTGGTCTCTGTTCATTGGGTCTGTTGAATCACATAGGGGGCAGCAAGGGTTCGAAAAGAGTTTAATGCGGTGGAGATGTTCTGCTAGACAGTCATGGCCAATCAGAAGTCGGAACTGGGCGACAGCATGCCGTCGCGGATTGCTGGGTATTGCTAAAAGATCTTCAGCTCTCCAACGCTTTGATTTAATCCCATCTTGAATTTGTAACTTGTGGTTTTATACTTTAGAAGTTACTTTATATGTTTTATAATTCTAATATTTTCCTATGAGGGTTCGATAATCTTTTCTTAATTAGTTATTCTTAATTAAATTTAAATTGGAACAATAATTTATCATAATACTAACTAAGAAATGTATATAATTTTTAATTGTTCATCTAAAGTGTGAGGTCTTTTGAAGTATTTTAAGATATTTAAAAAACATGCTGTAATTATATGTCATTAAGCAATGACGCGCATGAAGCCATATAAGTTTTGAACTATGATAAAGTAAATTAAGCCATGTCTGGAGTGCATTGTTGAGATATTAGTTATAATTAAAAAAAGGTCTCATAAACATGTAGACAGATGATTTTTAACTCGCGTATGGTTTTTGAAATTTCCTGCTTTTAATCAACTGTTTATTTTTTTACTGTTTTAATCAATTAATTATGTATTAAATTAATATTTCAAAGAAAATATACTTCCGAGAATCCTTTCCAAACTTCAAAAAACATTAATACAGCAAATTAGCTATAAAAACTGCCCTTAAAAAAGGACCTGAGATTAGGCAACTACATGTTTTAATTTATCACACAATCGAGTTTCTTTACTCGTTTCAAAATATTTCTGTATGAAACGGATATTATTTTTATGGTTTCTCTTCTTCGAAAAGCTGCAAAGATGTTAGTTTTAATTTTTTTTAAATGTTTTGCAACATAAAAGGTTCGCTTTTTTTAGGAAAATAAATGCAAATTTCACTGAAGCCTAAAGAATTTAAAGTTAATTAGAAAAATATGTAGTTTTTATTGACAATTTTTTTCAATTATTCACATTTAAATTTCATATAAAATCTATCCAAAGCATTCAATTTATTTGTTTATCCAATTTTTTTGCTAAATAAAAAAGCAGCCTCACTTTAATTCTGTTCTGTCTTAAGATATTTATGCAAATTCAAAATAAAATCAATCCTTAATGGATAAAATCTTTTTAAAATATTTTAAAGTAAAGTTTACAAAAATATGAAATACATTTATAGATTTTCAATTTTAAAGGAACAATTACAAAAGGAATTATTACAAATTTTGAGTGTCAATGCTCTCAAACAAATACAAGTAATAGGAAGCTAATTCATTGAACTTACCAAATTTCTAGTAATTTAACGAATACATTATTAGAATTTGGTAAGATATAAATATGTTATAACCCGTAAAGGTTTTCAATGTTCTAAATACACACATGCATATATATATATATATAAGATTCAAGATATATAGATTCAAATCGAAAATTTAGCAAGGAAAAACGAATAAAAGTTTTTGAATTAATGTCAAGAAAAATAAATATGCTATAAAATTAAATAAATTCAAACATTTAATAACTTCTGTTCTATTTTTATGGAAAATGAATTATTTTCTTTTGTATGCATGTTTATCCGGTTAAATACTATTTATTTATTTAAATACATTTTTCGTTCTACTCATTGTAAGAGAAATATTTTTGCCATATGCTTTGATTGTAATATGAAAGGAATGACAAATATGAAAAAAAGAATTACAAATTAATTCATACTTAAAAACTGTATGTGGACAATAATTTTAAAAATCGAAATTAGCTTTAAACATGGAATTTTTATGGTATAAAATCAATCTCAATCATATTTCGTTGTTGCATAACAATTACTATTTGTAACAAATTTTATGTTTCATAAAAATGAAAATATGAGTCAGTGATTTAAACTTACTTATTTTTCCTGAGAAATATTTCAGCATGACTCTTATTAATTAAATAAAAAATTAAATTTATAAAATTTAAAGAAATGTAAATAAATTCTGGTAATTTGAGGTGAATTATTTAGATGAAAGTAGAATTTCCATAACTCCCTGATAAAAGTTCTATTATAAGTTGGAAATACCAGTTAATGGAGAGTCATAGAGAAATAGAATTTAAGTAGCAGTGTAAACCGCGAATTTTTTAAACTAAATTTTCAAGCATCTATTAAATTCATTCTGTTGAAAAGAGAGGCGAAATAAAAAAAAATCTTTTTTTATTCATTTATTTGGAACAAAAAATCTAAAATTCTTCTGGTAACAATCTGTACAAATTGAAATTTACAACTGTGTCTTAGAATTTATTAACTCAAATCATATAAATAAAAAATAAATTAATTCTGACCAAATAAGCAAAAAATTGCTGAGAAAATGATGAATGAATTTGATGAAACAGAATTTAGTATAACTTCATCTCTTCACATGTTTAACGCAAGTTATGGACCTATACAATAATATCAAGAACAATAAAATTGGAAAAATAATTTAAATTTTAACAGCGCGACATTTTTCTAAATATTCTATTAAAGGATATTTTCGATTAAAAATGATAGAAAAATTTATTTATTCATAAACTTATTTTATATTGTTAGTTAGAGAAAAAAAGGTATCGAATCCGTTACTAAATAAAAGCATGGCATATTTTTAATAAAAGAAAGTTTTCCTTACTGAGTTGAAATTTCTTTTAAAGTTAATGAATTATAAAAAACTTTTAATATTTGATTCACTCAAATTGGACACTATCATCGTTTGATATTATATGTTAAATATAAAAAAGTGAAAGACAATTACACTTTAAAATTTTTACTAACATTTGAAGCCTGTGTTTTGAATCTCAATAAATAACTTTTGAATTCTCTAAATCGAATATTACATCATCCTCAAGATGCCGTTCTTAAGTGACACCACCGTTCTTCAAATCCTAAATAAAAGAACAGCCAAATTGTTTGAAAAGGTTTGGTGAGTTCTGACAACCAAAACAACGTTAAACAACATCGCTTAAAAAAAGGTCGTAAAATTTTTCCATTGCCCTTCTGGAACCTTATTTCAACTTTTCTTGTCTCTGACGTAATAAACTATTTCGGCATACTAAATCTTTGGACTTCGACTGAAAGCAAACAAAATTACTTAAAATATGCAGTCAACAAAGGCACTTTCATAAAAATCACAGTTAGGAAACACGGCGCCACAGTCTGTGTTTATTTTCAACCTAAGGAGAAGGCACATTTTTGTCAAGTTACTGGAATAATAACGATGACGAATATCCATCTTCATTTTGCCTTTCGTTCGAATTTAAAGCAATATAGATATTATATTCAATCTGCATTACTCTGTACCCTTATAAATTCTTAAGTACTTGAATTTGCATGTGCGGGACATTCCTCCTTGATGTTTCTCATCTACATGTGAATAGATTAGCCTTCTTGTAGTATCTTGAAATACGACTGACTTCCTTATGCGAGGATCGCTGCGGATTATTAATAGAGTTGCTGTTATGTAGATTTTTGGAAAAGAGTGGAAACTGAAAATATCCTTATAATTAAGGAAAACATTACAAATACGTGTACCTATTCATTCAGTTAAATTCATTTTATCAATTTATTTCTAAATGTTATTAGGAATAAATAAACGAAGTTACAAATAAGACTAGAACTACTAAAAATATAAGCAATAGTCATAGTTTACTTCGAGTATTCATGCAATCCATTATTGTTTACATATTATTTATTTAACCAAATCATTTTATACCAGCTTTCAGATGAATTCAGTCTAAAATATATTATTCTAGTGGAAAAAATTAGTTTCTTTAATTTATTTCGTAATTTGACCTCATTATTACAAACAAACCTTTGAAGACACTAAATTGATTTATTTTTTAAAAGACTCGCCTTGGCTATAAATAGTCGTGTATTTTGAATTTGATAATAGAAATATTGAAAAGAATGAGGTTTATAAATTTCACTCCTTTATTGTGAATTTTTATGGGTTATAAATGAGGTTATTTGATAATATTTCAAAGGAAAATGAAATTAATTCTGTACGTACAGACGAATTATTTAGCATACTCATAAAAAGCACCCTAACATTTAAAAAAAAAATAGTAACACTTTTATCAATAATGCTTTAAACCTACTTTAATTGCTCGTTTTAAATTATTAAATCATTCAGAGTTAAAAGAAAAGAATATAATTCTTTCTTATATTATATATTCTTCTATAATTTTAAAATATAATTCTTACTGATTAAATTAAACAATGTATAATGAAAAAAAATGCATTTAACCTATTTTAGGATGCAAGACTATTTGCCAAAATTTATATAAATATTTAAATTTATCAAACTTATAATTTCAATATTTATCTTAAGATTCTATGAATAGGAAGTTAGTTATTGTTGGGAAAAAAACTGCACATCGGATGTTCTGGTTTCAATTCTGAGAGAATTTTTTGTATTGCCATTCATAAACTTCATTTATAAACATATTTTAGTAATGTTCTTCCAGATCAAAAGAATCCTCTGGCTTATGCTTGTAGTAAGAATCATCTAGCTTATACTTGTAGTAGGAATCATCTGGCTTATGCTAGTAGTAAGAATCATCTAGCTTATGCTTGTAGTAAGAATCATCAGGCTTTTGCTTGTAGTAAGAATCATCTGGCTTATGCTAGTAGTAAGAATCAGCTGGAAGACATGCTCGTCAATGATCTCGAATTATTTCCTTATTATCAAACATTAATTTCGTTTAGTTTAGCAATTACTTTTTCCATTAATTATAGTAATATTTGATCAAAATAGAATTTATGAATGGTTAAAAATTCATGGTTCAGCGGTAACGTGCTCAGTTATCAAGCTAAATTAATGTATAGACTTTCCTGGTGTCGTCCGTTGCAGTCACTGCAATTAGGACATTCTGCTTAAGAGTCTAGCATCGATAAGCCTGGAACGGTGAAAGTTTTCCGCACTTTCTCGTTTATGAAACGTAAAATTTTTACAGTTACTCCTAAGTAAAGCTTTCCCTTCAACACTTGCGGGGAAATATATTACATAAATGGAAAACGAAGCCCACCGATCTATACAAAGAAAGAACAACTATAAATTTTTTTAATGCAACTACAGTATTTTTTGAGTAATTTATATTAATTTTTGCGAATTTTAATTACTTAAAATTGTGCAAATATAAAAAAGTTATTAAAGTCTGTATTTTATATAAATATCATTTTCGATTTCTTTATTTCATTTATTAAAAATTTCCTCACCAACTTAACCATTTAAATAAAAAAGAATAAAAATAAAATATTATTATGCTCGTACATTATCTTTTATTGGTCATAATGGATATGCGCTTATCTTAAATTAACATTTTTCTTGATGAGGATCCTGCAACAAGTGTTTTTCTTCAAATGTGGCTGCCACAATTTCTTTCTTCAATTCTAGTCCAAAAAAACGAAAAGGATCTCTACTTTAAGAAATTGATTAAAAAGTGTGAATCAATCCAAAAGGGATGCATATACTATATCACGGACCCTAACCATTTTGAAATGAACACCATTTGACTTAATTAAATTTGAAATGGCTTTTCAAAAAATACTTACATGATGCAATACAATTACAATTGCAATAATAATAACATGACTTGGCTCTTTGTTATTCTATTATGATGAGCAAAGAATTTCCTCACTTCACACGATCCAAATCAAATTTTGTGCATATCGAAAATTTCAATTACAATTTGTTGACTAATATACTACCAAAATTATTTAGTTTCAAAGAATAAACAGCATGTTACGTTTTGGAGATATTTTTAGTAAAATAATAAACTATTCCTGATTTATCTTTACTTCATAACTACCACGATTTGGCTCAACTTCTATAAAATTTGACATTGTATAGCACATTTTTAAAGTTTAAATTTTAAAACACCGTGTATTGCAGTTTTCAGAAGGAAATTTAACAAAAATTAAATTCGTTTTTGTCCAAATGCTATTAGCATCGTAAAACATTTCGAAATTTATATAGATACATCACCTACTGTGGAACTCACGAACCCCAAATATTTTGAAATGGTCTCAAACACTAAAAGCATTTTTCCATATCCCTTAAATCCATTTTAAGTGGCCTTTGTCAGAATAACACTACAATATACGTTGTTTTCTCCAAAATAAAAAACAAAAAGCATAATAAGAATCTGAGGTGGCGTTTTGCTAGTCTATTGTGGTGTCCCAATTTACACGCTCCAAATCTTACGCCCATTGAAAATTTCATAGAAAGAAGTGTGAAAACAAAAGTACTCCAGTGAACACACACCTTCTTCTGCCTCGAATTCTTTGAGGCACTTTAACGAGATGCAAATCTATTCGGAGGCCCCACTCCACTCTTTGGAAATAAAAAGTTGAGATCACTATCACAAAGCTGCACCTAAAGCATGCTGTGTGGGCTTTTTTGATTTTCTTCCTGAAAGAAAAGTCTCCCAGAGAGGCCCAAACTGTTCAAAAGTTGATTCATTCACTGCACTTTTTTCGCCCCTTTTTTATCAGAGTCAACATTGGACTGTTACTGTTAGAAATGGATTGTTTATTATTCGAACGTAAACATCTTTTCATGTTATGATAATACGTTTGGAAAAATAGGATCTACCCAGATCCCAGTTCCCAGATCTACTTTTAAAAATCTCGAAACTTCTTTTGCTGCTGATATTCTTTGGAACAGAATATTATTTTATGATTGAAGTTGGCGCAACAAATTACCAAACATATATATACTATATTTTCCTAATTTTTTTAGAAGATAAAGATAGGTTTAACGTATGAAAATAATTTGAATAATTGAAAAAAATATGTATTTTAAATGTCTTATTAATAGAAAATAATCAAGAAAATTTGCAAAAAAAAAAAAAAAAAAGATCAGCTACTCATTATCTTTTTTTTTTTTTTTTTTATCTCACTGACAAATGGATATTTTTTAATACGTTTCTTCTGATTTTTTATATTTGTTTCCTTTTTATGAAACATTAATGGGCATATAAAGCTCATATTATTTATAAATACATTTTGGAATTTAATTTTTATTATAAAACTTTATCTTCTGAAATTAGTTAATTTATTATGTGAATTAAGTTTTGAAAACATTTTAAGTCTTTGAGTTACAACAACTCAAAAATCATTCGACAAAAAAGCCATCATTTTTTATTCAACTTTCCTCACTTTTATTACACATATAAGTATATATCACTTTTATAAACGCATCACAGTTTCGCATTTAGTAGCAACATAACGGCTTTTAGTCATTCGTGTTGCATTCAACATTAACTTATTACAGACTTTTGCATGTTTGCCTTTAATTACCAATAAATATGGAGTTACCAATAATTACCATTTCGTAATTTCGGCATATTATTTTATTAAATACAATGGCATTTCTTGGGTGAGATAAATTTAGTATTTTATTCCTTAATATAAAAAACAGCCAATCAAAGCTTAAGGTTAATTGATTAAATACATATCGTTTAAAAAATGCGGCAAATTCTACGAAATAGCTCGAAAACAAAAATGATCGCATTCAATTTTGCTACAGTCATAAATAAATCTGGAATCATTAACAAAATATTTATAATTTCAAAGTGCTAAATCATAAATTGAAGAAGGCGTTCATGATTATTTAGCAAACAAGAACCATTACATGCGATTCGAACTAAAGCATGCAATCTATTTAGCAATCAAATAACATAAGGAGCTGTTGTACCTTTTCATAATAAATGTAAAACATGAAGAACTATATTTCCATATCATGCCTATTACCAATGATTATTATTCTTGTGTATTGTTTACTTGTTACTTCGATTATGCTTATGTTTGTTATATTTGAACATATCATACCATTCATTTATTCCATTTTGTATTGTATTGGGATTCCATTATTAGTAATAATAGAATTACATTATTGGAAATATTTCTAAATTAAATCTTTATGTCATTATTACCACCATTGTTATTCTATGTCATTGTTAAAGAGTTTATTTTCCTGTTGTGAGACTTTTAAATTTTACATTTTATTAAATTAGGCCTCTAGAACATTGTTCTAAACTAAAATTATATAAAATTTATTCCATACTTTTTAAGAGTCTTAGGTGTTAAGAAAAACCCTTAAAAAAAGTTTTTCTTTCACACAGAATTTTTAATTTCGTATTTCAATTTGTATAGCATTCTTTTTTATACAAAAGAGTATATTTTATGTAATATATTTAAATGAGTTTTCAGATCAACATTCTTTTACATGTATACATTCTTTTACATAAATTAGTTATAAATTATGACATAATTGTAACAGATTAGCCATAATTTTTGTCCTAAAGATAGATAATTTTTTTGACAAATTTAAATGATAATTATTTAGAAACCAGCAATATTAAATGAAATAGAATATAGTTCAAAGTTTACTTTAACTAATTATATAATGTAATATTGGTGTGCATAATAAATATACCTTATTAAAGGGAATCATATCATGAACTGAAATGAATCCACATTTAAACAACAAATTGTATCAACAATTAATTGTTTTTCGTTTCCTAGTAACATTTATATAATTATTTACTAAACTAAAATATAAATTATATTTAAACTGATAAAATCTCCAAATTTCTGCAACGATAAAACTTTTGAAATGATTGAAAACTAAGTAACAGAGTTTGAAATAGCGACTGAATAGTTTAACAAAATTAAAATAACATAGAATATTATTTAATATATTTTTTAATATTTATTATTTAAACATTTTTAAATTCAAACTAATTTCCAAACTAAAAATATTTGTTGAAAAAATTACCAAACAGAATTCTATTCTTATGTCGATGGTATTAAAGCATTATCTCGATACAAAATGATTTCTCATCAACTAATTAATTTACATTTAAATAATAAATTTAAAGAAATTTTTTTTGAAACACATTCAAGGTATTGAAAGCTTCAAACAGAAATAATAATTAATCTAAACCATAATTTAAAGAAATAACTCACAAAACCACAAAAATAAAAATCTTAAAACAGACATGAAATTTACCTTTTGAGCAAACGTATCGATATTCAAATCATTGCTTTCTGGTTAAAGAATTACATTTTCTTTCTAGTGAACTAGTAGAATTTAACACATATCTAAGTAGACTTTTTCAGCTTTAAGTTTCCTTTAGAGTATGAAAGAACTCTATTTAAAGACACCAGAATAGAACTGAAGTTTCCTTGTGCGTTAGATAAACAGAATATTGAAATTCGCAGTTAAGTAATGCTTTCCACCATGAAAAGCAACTCAAGCGCACAGACGTTTTAAGGCCTTAAAACGTCAGCCAACAATGTACACATCATAGCCCTGCGTTCTGCTCTTTCCCAAAAATGAACGGAGGGCTTCATAAGAGAAAAAAAAAGTAAAAAAGCGTAAGATGGAGCAAAACAGAAGCAAAAACATCGATTTTTTGGGGGCTAAACGGCATTACATATGCAGATCTTTCAAAAACAAAAACGCTGAAACAGAACGGTAATACTTTCTCAACCAATGCATATTTCATTCGTTTTTGTACGCCGAAAGTTTGCTCTCGTAACAGAATATAGACCATCGTTTCCAAGAAGAAAAAAAGAAACAAAATTTAAAAATTCAAATCTTTAAGATTTATGTTAGTTTGAAAAAAAAATTTATTCGGAACCCCTTTTTTCGGAAATAAAACAATAGGTCATATGAATATTGGATTTTGTTTTCATTCCGCACTAGTGTATGGAATATGCATTAATGGTTTGTTTCAATGTTCTCATCCTTTCTACATGTTTCGCTTATTAGAATTCGACTGCATTATTAGACTCTTGCGATGCAGTCAGTGTATTCATTATGATGCATCATCATGAATTGATGAGAGTTTTGCTTTAAATCACTAAATCGTATAAAACGGAAGATAAATCCATGCTTTCAAGGCTGTATTTTGTTTCCGCAAATGAATATGGTTTTGTTTGAGTTTTATGAATACATATTTCAGATGCTTACTTTGAAATGCTTCAAATTTTTGGCTACTATAACTTAATTAAATTAACAGCATCAAGATAACTATATAAAATGCCTATGCACTAACTATTTTTAAGTTTAAATAAACTGCACATTTGTTGCAAATTTGACGATAATATGCTGTTATGATGAATGATAAACTTTTGTTAAAGCTTCCAATTATATTTATTTTCTTTCAATATGATATGTTCAAAATACGACATATCATTCTACTTAAAAGACATTTTTTTATTCATTACAATTTTTTGTAAGAAAAAGAGAAATTCGTGAAATTTACCTTATTTTATATGCTAAACTTGTTAACTATTTTTTAATTTGATTATAATTTTTCAAATGATCCGTGTCAAATTTTAATGTAATAGTGATAGATAATAAATGGCAATAAATGGAAAATATTCATCGTTCGTCTGAAAATGTTTTAATGAAATTAAAAAATATATAAAATGCACATTTGATTCTTTATAATAGTTTAATTTGAAACCATTTACTAGTTTTCAAGTTTATTTATTTTTAACTTAATGAAGAATACTTTCAAAAGCTTATATATTAGCTGTTTGCTAGTACGTATTTTTTAATAAAAATTAAAAAATAATTTCATTTCTAAAAATACTTTGCCATTTTTTAAGAATTTCGTTTAATATGAACAATAATATACGAATTAAAATTCAAATAAACTTTGTCCTAAAAATTATTAAAGTACATTATATCTCAAAAATTAAAAATCTATTTTGAATAAAATATACCACACAGATTTCAGACATTAGTTTCTGTTTCTATAAGTCCTGTAATCCCAAAATATTTTAGGTCCTGTAGTTCATGACTCATATAATCCTGATGTAAAATTCTTGATTAAGTCACATTGAAGGACAAAATTAAATGAACAAGAATAGTGAATCTTACGAAGTAATGAAAATATCCCATTGTGTTTCTCGCTACTTAAAGACATTGCACAGGCAAAAATATGTCTCAATGTTTAGACTGAACTGAGATTATTGTTTATAGGATTCAGAAAATAAAAGAAACTCTTATGGCATTTAAAGAAGTCATGGTCGAAGTACCTAGGATTTGATCTAAGCACTTTATGGGACTTTGCAAGCTTAAATCAGAGGAAGTAGACATTTATAGGCAGTAAAGGGATAACGTTAAATCAATTTTTCTATCCTTTAGAAGACATTGGATGTTGCCTATTTCTTATGAAAAGTGCAACTAACAATAATAGTGGAGAAAGAAGACAATTTCTATGCAGTAAAATAAATTACAAGAAATATTATTTGATACTAATACTGCGTTTTAACATTTTAGAAGATTCTATTTGTTTATTTCTATTCTATTTAATAATTTCGTTTTTTACGTTTTGTTTTTGCTTTTAAGAAATCGCTAGAGTAACAAGAAAATCTACTTGGGCATCTGTTTGAAATTTGTCGTATACATTCATTTCACTATATTTACTCTCCCGTTTAAGAATTTATATATAGACGCTTTTTAAATCAATTTTTTTAAAACAACTATCTAAGTATTATTAATGACTGGCTCAGTAATTATTAAAAATAATAAAAAAAGACCAGAAACTATTAGTAAAAATAGGATTGAAATAAAGCAAACACGCTACATGGAAAAGCGAAGAAGATATGCAACGTCTTCTTCCAAATAACATTAATTATCTCAAATTGTTTCATAAGAATTGAAGTTTCTGTAAATAGGAATTGAAATTATTTAAATGCATTTCAAATATAATAATGAATAAAAAATAGACAGTTAACTACTTTGTATTTATAAGATTATATTTTAATTTGGGTAGGTATCTGAAACACAAACAAATCAAAGTTTTGTACACAATATAAATTGCGTTTAAGAATAAATTTTTTTCTTAAATAATTTGAAAAAATCAACCTACAAAACTTATGATATAAATCCTTTTCTTGAGTATTTAGATCAAAAGTTTAACATTTTTTTATTTTTGCATTGCTTTCAGAAGTTTGTTTTAGCTAAATAAATATTTTAATAAAGATTCTCAAAATGTTTGATTATATACAACATATATTTTAATAAATAATTAATAACAAATTTTAAAAGAATTAATTTCTTATCCTTTTTCAAGCGAACAATAGTTGAAAAAAAAAACAATATGTCACCAAATTGTTGATTCACTTTCCTAGCGTACTTGATTCCCACTATTACACTATTACATTTATTAAATCAGTAGGTAAATTACGTTTACAATAGCCCCACTCACAATCATTAGGGGTAATTACACTCTAGAAATTATAGAAAAAAAAAAAAAAAAATTTAAAGCAGAAAGTTTCTACAGCTTGTTTTTCCTGTGAGTTCCAACTGTTGAGTTAAAAAATACGGGATTGGCAACAGTGCATTCCAGGTGCAATCAAGGCTCTCTCATAAGTGAACACATCTGACGTTTGCTTACAATCACCTAACTTTATTTGAATTCCGATTAGCATCATGAATTTCTTTATCAATAATTATGTTATCAAAGATAAAATCCATTCTGCGATCTACAATAAGCATTTATTAATGTACTATAACCGGCAAATAAATATATCTATGGAAAATTTATATTTTTAACATTCGCATTAATTAAGAATTAAATTGTTGCAATAAAAATGGTTAAATTGTTGCTTTTGTTCCTTAAATAATTATTTACAAAAAAAAAGCCTTTTTTAAAGGCACATTTAGGGGGAAAAGTTTAAGAAAGAATTACTAAAAAAATTGTAAAATAATTTTTAATAGTTATTACACAAACAATTTCGCAGAGTGGAGTTTAAACAAACATTCTATCATTATTTAAAATTAAAATAGAGTTTTAGTTAAATAAATAAATAATAAATAATCTGAACATGTAAATTAGAAATTTAACATTGCTATTCGGGTAAACTTTGCAAATAAAATAAGATTTGATCATAATAAAAAAAGGTCACGAGCCAGTCAAAACATTACAGATTTTCATTTCTCTTTAGGATGGGAATACAAAAACTTCTGGAAGATGTCCAGAAATTCGAGGATTTGTGGTGGCCATCACAGACCTTCGATCTTTAGTAAAAATGTCCAAGCAATGATGAATAATTTCGGAACAAAGCTTCCAGTTCTGAGAATGTATTGTTTTTTTAATATGCTTTTATTAGTATCACATGTATGTTTGTTTGTATGTATGTTTGTAACTGACTCTTTGGGCTCGATTTTGCCCTACTTTAAGCGATCCGTTTTAATTTAAACGTTGTAGATTTATCAAGGACCGACGACAATAAAACATTTTGATAAGTTTATGATCTCATCATGATTAAGATTGCCAGGATTAGTGATTAAAACACACAGCCTTTGAAAAGTCATCTTAATCGGCGCATAATTTTTCCCCAGGAGATCTGCTTCTCATCATACACACTATATAAGCTGCAAAAAAACATTTACAGACATCTTTCAGATATTTAAACATACGTGGGACAGCGGCACAACGGATAATGCGCCTGATTAGGAGATTCCCTGTTCGAATCCTGGATGGCTCGACATATTCGCATTTAACCTTTGTTTTACTCACAATTTAATTATTGTAGGAACCAGTCCTCCGTATCGGGATCTCATTTAAATATTATAGTTTAAAAATACTAAAAAACATGCATTTAGAGTTAATCAAACTAAAAAGTAAATTAATTAATAGTTTAAAAAAACACGCATTTAGAGGTAATCAAACTAAAAAGTAAAAAATAAATTATAAATATATATATATATATCTAATAATATAAATATAATATCTAAATAATTGTTAACATAAGAATAAAATGACTGACAAGAAAATGAATATCACTGTTCTAAAAGCGTGGGGTGCTTTGTATGACATTTTTAAACTAACTCTGCATTTCGGAATGAAACTAGGAAAAAATTATAACGATTGATATCGAGCACCCCACGTTTTTAGAACAGTGACATTCATTTTCTCGTCAGTAATTTTATTCTTATGTTAACAATTACTTTTTACTTTTTAGTTTGATTAACTCTAAAAGCGTGTTTTTTAGTTTTTTTAAACTATTAATTTATTTATATTATTTAAAAAATTAAAAAAATATCTGCATCTTTCTTGGAAATAAATTATCATCAAATAGGAAATTACTTAAATGATTTTGTAAGAATCGAATATAAAAATAAATTATTTATGTTCCTCTCTCTCCCACACACACACTCATCTTTCTTGGAAATAAAAAAATCACTGAAAAAGAATATACTGAAGACTTAGTAAGTCTTAATGTAAGAATCAGACTTACAGTTACATTCAAATGTTAACTTTAACATGTGGGCTGAAAAATCAGTAGGCTAAAACATAGATGGCGCTACAAGTATTAAATCCATGTGATTTTTAGTTAGACCTAACTTCAAAAGACACGTGTATAAATTTGACAGCGGTTGCACTATTAGTATGTGAGTTATAGCATTTTTAGTGTTTAGTACACTCGGCTGACAGTCGATTGGACTCCGGTGTGAAATGATGGAGCCATGTTTCATTCATTGTCACATATCGACGCAAAAATTCGGGTTTATTACGATTGAACAGCTCCAAACAGAGCTTAGAATCATCAATTCGTTGTTGTTTTGGGTCGATTGTGAGCTCGCGCAGCATCCACTTTGAACAGAGCTTTCGCATATCCAAATATTCATTCACGATATGTCCAACACGTTCCTTTGATATCTTTAGGGTCTCAGCTATCTCAATCAACTTCACTTTACGGTTATCAGAAATTATTTTGTGGATTTCTTTGATGTTTTCGTCGGTAACAGCCTCTTTGGGACGTCCACTGCGTGCATCGTCCTCAGTGCTCATTTCGCCTAATTTAAATTTAGCAAAGCACTTCTCTGCTGTTGATTTTCCTGGTGCAAAGTCGGAATAATTTTTATCAAGCCAAGCTTTGGCCTCAATAATATTTTTTACAATGCTTTAATTAACACACGAAATTCATTTTTGTCCATTTTTTCAAACTAACAAAAGTTGCTTCACTAAAAATGCTATAACTCACATACTAATAGTGCAACAGCTGTCAAATTTATACATGTGTCTTTGGAAGGTTAGGGCTAACTAAAAGTCATATGGATTTAATACTAGTAGTGCCATTTATGTGTCAGACTACGGACTGTTCAACCCACCTGTTATTTATAGAGAGAGGGAGATTATAGAAAAAATTCGATATATGAGTCCTTACCTATCATGCCCTTCACAGAAATTAAATGAAATTTTGGCTTAAGGTATTTTTAGGCAAGCACTCCAGTAATCTGATTTCAAACTTGCCATCAAACGTCAGATTCAAACGATTCCTCTTGCTATGGTACGTGCTAGTGATATCCACTCTCTGCAGCACACTAAGTTTCACCGGATGTGAAGGAGGCCACGTGGAAAATTTGTGAAACACAATAAAATATTTTTCATTTGATTTATTCTCTGTAATTATTGGTTGTTTTCACTTTTCTTAGTCTATCAGGACCGGTGATTTTTGTGCTGCAGATAACGTTCAGACGTTGTTTATGATGTTACGCTATGGAAATTACATTTTAATAAATGAAAGTACTTGTTAGCATTTGTAATTTCGATATCATGCCACTGTTATCGTAACTGTTAAGGTTTAACTGTTGTTTTTCATATGATTCTTGAACACATAATAACTCAATATATCTTAAAACAAAATTTCATTATTTATATATATATATATATATATATATATATATATATGTATATACACAGTCCAGTCACATTAATGTGATAGCCACCTACTTTCAACGTCAACGTAAAATAACAAATCACAAAAGGCAGGTGGCAGCACATTGCAGTGGGGGGAATATAAAGGATGTCCTAGGGCATCAGAAAGCATTTCAATCGTTGGCGTAATGCAGAAACGTAGCGATTTATCCGCCGTCCAAAAGGGCATGATTACTGGCTTTCGGGCCAAGGGGGAAAGCATTTCGAAAACGGCTAATTTTGTGAACTGCCACCGTGTAAAAGTATACCGTGCATGGCAAAACGGCACTATCCAAAATCAATGGCGTCGCACATGTGGTGCACCATAGGCTATAGATGAAAGAGGCGAACAAAGGCTACGGAGATACGTTCGGGCGAATAGACGTGCAACTGTTGAGCAACTGACCGCCCAGATGAACCAAGGGGCGACCAAGTGTGTATCTTCAACAACGGTTCAGCGAACGGGTAACATGCCTGTCTTCTCGGCTACTATTCATAAGGGACCTTTGAGATCCAGCACAGCTTTCCGTATTACTGTTCTGAACCCATCGATTCCATATTCTGATAACAGTCATTGGATCTCAACCGACGCGAGCAACAATACTGCGATACGATAAATCGCAATCCCAGTACGCTGCAATTCGACTTTTATCAAAGTCAGAAACGTGCTGGTACGCATTTCTGCTTCTTACACGACTCTTCACAACAACTTTTCTCCAGGTAACAACGTTCAAAAGCAATTTGTGTATGAGAAACCGGCTGAACAATTTCCTGATTTAAACATATTGTAGGCGTCGCTACCGGTGCCTGCTTTGTCTGAATTTGTTGAAAAGCTAATCACTTGCATAACACAGCACCTTCTTCCTGTCGTTTAAATTTCACGTCTGTAGCATGTCGCCGTCTTGGTGTATCAATTTCAAAGTCCAGTAGTGTATATAATAGAGTACTGTTATTTACAAGGAAGATATTTGAAACAGTATATTTGTAGAACACGAAATAAAAAATATACAAAATGTTTGAAAATCATAAGAATCCGAATTTTTATTTATTTTTTTATTTTTGGATTATTCCATAGTTTTAAACATTTGAGAAATATTTTTATTGACTAAATGAAATTTTGTTACATAACAGCATAAAATATATGTTCTAACAGCATGAAATATTATTTTTATTTAACAATGAAAATAATAATTTAACTCGAAGTTAAAGAAATTAATTGAAATATTGATAATTAACTCAATTTAAAATTCCATGTAAATTTCCTGATTTAAAACATATAACGTGTTTAATATATATTTTAATTAACAAAAATGTGTTTTTCATTAAAATATTAAATTAACATTACAGCTAAGGAAGCTGCAAAAAAATAATAGAAATGATGTTTTTTAATTTTAAAAAGTAATTTCTTAAGGAAAAATTGAAAATATAAATACAAAATAAAAATTAAACGACCCATAGATTTTGAACTTGTATCAAATATTTATTTATGTTATAAATTCATCTCAGCTTTAATATTTGAAAAGTGCCTTTCCAGAGAACAGACAGACCAGTTTTCAGAGATTTAAATTTTATAAAAGATTATGCCTTAATTAAAATACTTCAAATCACTGTCAGGAGTGTTTTATGGAAATTTATTTTATGGACAAATAATTCAAACTATTTTTTATTAAATTCTTAATTTTTCTGTCGTTATGCAAACAATAAATGTTTTTCCTTATGATGCTTTCCATATTATTTTTAAAAAAATAAACCAATTTTCCTAGATTTTGAAATCCATCAATAAAATATTCCCAAGAAATTTTCCTGAATAATTCTTCATAGAAATGCTGTATCAATAATAATTTAGTATAGAATCTAACAATGTATAGATGAATATATAAACTTTTTTTAAATAAATAGAAATCGAAAGAAATCTAGATACTTTTATTTACTGAAATATCCAGACGACATCCGAAAGCAAAGTTCAAATATTAATCATTTTATTCATTTTTACTATATTTTTTTTCTTCAGTCTACTTACGAAAAAAAACCCAGCGGAAATGAAAATGTCTAAGAAAACAAATTTTTCTGGAAAAATATTTTTTTTTTTATACCTCTTAAGAATGTACATATAGTTTTGTAACATTTCTTTTTGGAACATTTCCGAACTAAAAGTAAAAACTTCTTGAACATTTGTTTGTTACTTAGAATCTACATTCACGGAATAATATTAAAATAATACTTTTTTTTTTTCTTTTTTCATAGTATGCATGAGTTAGATTTCTTTCATAACACAAGCTAGAGTACTTTCCAGATTCTTTTCAAAACGGTACAACGAAATTTCAATATTAACAACTTAATCTTGAATAATGTTATTTTGTAATATAGCCAATTTTTCGTTGTTATTTTTTCTTACTGGAAAGAAATTTTAATGAAGAGGAATGCTGTGATAAATATAAATGTACTATATAAGGTCGAAAACTAAAATAAAAATATATTTTATACAGATAAAATATTTTTGAGTAAGTACTGTTTTGATATAAAACTAAGCAAGGGCAATTTTATTTGCAAATTCAAAATTGCATGGAAACCTGAACGCATAATCTACATGTCTAAGCAATTTCCACCTATATTAAGGCACTAACCATAGCATACCACCGTCTTCTGAAACCTTCATAGAAATCGTTCAGTCACAATTTTATAGAGAATATTTCTTGAAATTTGAGGAAGATCATTAAATAATAATAAAACCGAATAGAACCCGTTTCCTCAAAAATGTTTCATCAATTTTCTACACCTGGTTATCATCAATGATTTCGGGTTGTCCACTTAGTTTATTATAGTGCACGTTTGTATGGTTATCTTCAAATGCTCTACATCGTTCCCTTACCATTCCATCACTCATAACGTTTTCTAATACGTTCTTCGCTATTCTACTGATGAATTTCAGTCGCTTTCTCTTGCATTAAAGAAACATATAATATACCAGCGAATATTTCTGAGTCTGTGGATATCTGATAGATGAAGATATTTAGTGGAACGGCGATCGCAGCTATACAGCGGACACTTTCAAACAGGTACTTACTTACTTAAACAACTCATACTTGCAAAATTATTATCTTTGGATACCAGACATTTTAACCTTAGTTCTTTGCCACTATAACGGAAGATAATTTTCAGATTCAGAAAATCCATGCTACATTACATCCGCAATTTTGAACGAATATCCCCAAGAGTTGTATCAGCATTTGACACCTACCTAACACCCTCCTATCTCAAGTTTTATGTCATTACATAAGGAACACTAAAGCTGTACAATTTCGTAGACGAAATAATATTACAACAGTTAAAATAGCTACTTCAGAACAATATATTTCTGACACTTTGTTTTCCTATGTTATTTTCACATACTTATACAATTGATACTCCCTTAATTCTTATCAATATGTATTTTACACTTCATAATAACGTGAATAGGTTTATTAAGATACCATTAAATTGGAAAGCTGTTATTTTTTTACATATTAGTTTAAAATTACTTAATATACCCTTAGTCTTTTTCTCTTTACTAATTTCAAATGTTTAATAATAACAAAAATATTCAATGGTTAACAATAATAATTCGACAATAATAATAATATTCAAAATATATATTTATAGAAAAGTGAGAGACTGTTTAAAACACTTTTATGAATTTCTTTCTCACATAATGTTCCATATTACTACTGCTGGACTGCACAAGACTATTACTACATTTTCATTTGGAACATTGTCATATTTCTCATGGAGGCTTCAAAATGAAAATAATTTATCATCTATTTTACTCTCACATAATATATTTAATTTTTCCCTCACTTTATTTTATGAACCTACTAATTTGAATTCTTATATTTTTGCATAAAAATCCGTCATTATTATTTTATGACAATGATGTATTTCATTAATGACAAATATGTCTTCTCTACTCTCAAGTTTATCTCAATGTGATTGTCCTCTTTCTGAAATTTCATTTCCTTCTTGCATTTCACTATAAAGAGATGTTCATTTTTCTTTCAGTAAATTTATGCTCCTTTGAATTATGTGGTTTGCATATCTGACAGTTATGATTTAGAACTCTTATTCCCTTCTAATCACAAATACTTAATCTTTTCCCTTTCACTTTGAGGTCTGATACCGGAATAAATGAATTTGTTATACCTCTTTGATTTTCTGCAACAATTCATTATAATGGTTTTTTCAGCGGGGACCCAGTTAGGATACAGATGTCTTTCTTTTAATATATTGAGCTAATGACATACATTATTTATTTTCTACAAAAAATCTACGAAGATTTTTCCTTTCTCGTAGTTTGCCACAAAATAAATCCTTGGTTGTTAAGGTGATGATGCAATGTCTTTTTATTGGGCTTTCAGTGGTAACTCGTATCTCATGAATAAAACACCCCAGAAAACTCCCAGAAGGCGATTCGAATCGATGCATGAAACACTGTCAAAATCTTCTATGAGTCTAGTAATTTTTGAAATCATGACAACACTCCTCCAATGATATCAGAACCCTTTCCAAGTCATCGGCTAAACAGCTGATAAGCAATACGGTAGCTTCCTGATCTTCGTAATTAATGTTTTAGCCACAAGTCGATCAATCAATATGTAGTCCAAGACTGAAAAGCAAGTCTTCAAGAAAAATTTATTCTAATGAGACAGAAATCTGTAGAGATTTTGTACGTATATGTAAGGAAAAAAGCTATAAAAATTTCAGAGAAATTAAATATTTTATTCGGATTGTGGGATCACATATAGCAAGCCAATCTATATGGTGATGAGTTTATCAGACTTTGCATGTATTAGTAGAATGGCGGGTGCCTCCCTGTGGTATTCTTTCAACAGTCAAGAAAGAACGGCGAGATTTTGGGCAAGTGGAAATCCCTTCTCATTAGATCCCAAATGTGTTCTATTGGAGAACAATCTGATGTTCTAGGTGGGGCCAAAATAATTTCCGTCAGTTCTCTCGATGAAACGTATGTACTGCCATGCTTCACACGGAATGCATGGATGAATAACAAAGAGTGCTGCTATCAGGTGATAACCGGACCCTTTGCTTGTTATCCCTCACATTTTAATTGGAAGGGGCTACTAACAGTTGGGCTGACATGTTCGTAGGCTGACACATAGATGGTGCTACTAGTGTTAAATCCATATGATTTTTAGTTAGCCTTAACCTTCACAAGACACGTGTATATATTTGACATTATTACTATACACTCCAAACATCGATATACATACATATGCGATACTCTTTACCCCAACGCAACTACCGAGGGTAACCGCGGGAATTTCACTAGTTTATAATGTTAGTGGGATTCATTTAAATTATTTGTTAGTTGCTATGCTTAAGTTAAATTTTCTGCGTATTATTGTTGGCACTAAGCTTTACCTAGCAAGTAAATAAAACCGAGTTATTATTATTCTGTGTTTTTTTTTATCCAACTTATTACAGCAACAATAAGCTAATCGCTGTCGCGGGCCGGATTGAGGACACTGAAGGGCTGGATTTGGCCCGCGGGCCTTAGTTTGGAGACCCCTGCTCTAAGTCATTTATCAATGTTCCTTAAAAATATAGATGTACCAGTTAAAATTGAATCATGGAACACGAGGAGTCAATTTCTGGGAGAGAGTTCTAACGAACATTCTGTCCTCATCTTCAATCGTCTCTGAAGATCCAACCCTGCCACTTTATGCTGTGCCCTGTCATGTTTCAATTATTTCTTCTAATATCGTCATCGTTCCGATCCTAATGCCAAGTGATCCTTCGATTTGACCAATTGTTTCCTTTAATTGAACTGCGGGTCCTCTGATAAATGGTGGCATGTGTTATTCTTGTGCGTTAACCCACGTGTGATTTATTAGAATGGACCAATGAGTAAATGGAATCAAGTTTTAATGGTAATTTTGCTCAAGAATTGGAATTTCTTCTCTTTTACACAGCCTCTGGAAACTGCAGCTATTCATTCATTGGCCGCCAAAATTAAGTGAAGTACTTAATTTAAAAACTAGCAAACAAAAATAACATACACATTTTTTATAACTTAAATTTCTTTTATTATATTAATTACACTAAACCAATTATTTAAATTTAATCACTAAAAATACTGGTTAAATTCAATGATTTATTAAGATGAAACGAAATATTATTTTCATAAATGACTTGCAAAAACTAAATTTATTTAGTGACAGATAGTACACATGTAAATTTTCCAAAATATTCTATATTTAATTACTATTTTAAAATATATATAAAAAATCATGGAAAATTTAACTAGTAAATTTCCCAAAAGTTCCTTTTTTTACATAAGCAATAACGATTCAAATGCATTTTCTAAATATTACGCCAGAAGATATCATTGTAAATATAGAAAAATAAGGATACATATTTATCATCAATAAAATTATAATGTGATGAAAATTCTTTACACAAATTTGTCATCAAGGGCTTAATCTCCAACTTTTTTTTGTTAATGCTTCAAGCTTTTTTAAATTTATCAATCAAATGTAATATAATTGTAATATTTAATGAACCATCTTTGTAACATAAACATATTTTATGTAGATATTAAAGGGTGAAAGCTTAAATAACTTATTTATTATTTCTGCTAGTTTTACATCAGTCGACTTCGTGTTCCATTGATGCAAATCATATAAACGGCTCACCGATGGGCAATAAAGAAAAGACATTGTTTTCTGATGACAATTTTGGGATAACTATGTATGTATATTGCACGGGAGAAAACCAGGAAAACTTCAACCAAACAGTCTATGGGAGACAATGATACCCGCTGTCACAACCGCTAACGAACCTCTTCATTTTAGAAACTATAACTGCTGTAAACATCATCAACAGTTTTGAATCTGAGACTTCTTGGCTGTGCAAGTTACAGCTAGATCACGAATCATTATTAAACTTCGATTGAGTGAATAAATTCTGTTAATAATGAAAATTTTCGGATATGCTTTACTTTATACATAAGTAGCGTAATTTAATTCTTTTTTTCTGCCTTTGAAAAAAAGCGGGATGAATATTAAACGGATTAAATTTGGCTGCTAAGTAAGACAACTAAGTAAGGATTTTTTTTTCTGCAAGAAAAAAAATTCTCAAGTTTCATCTTAATTAATGCAAATTGTCGTTAACTTAGAATGTTGCGGAGTAAAGAGCAATAGAAGCATTCTTTAACCTTTAACTTTATTGTATCATAAAATTTAGATTAGAATTTTTTCTATATTTCTTTAATCTTTCTTTGCAAATTAAAAGCTGTGCCAAAATTAAATCAAAACTCTTTCTTTGATCATTAAGGTATGAATTCTGGCTTTTAACTTGCTCATAAAAATATCTCAAAGGAAATTTTATTGAATTCCGAGAGGTCTTTTTTATAGTTTATCACGAAACTAAATGTACTTTATTCTGTTAATTTTGGGGAATATTCCAGTTGTATTATTCATTACATCACGGATATCTCAAAAGATGTAAAAATAAGAGTATAATTTATTTGAGCACTCTCCACTTTTCAACAAAGGATTTTGAATAAAATTAGCTAACTTTGTTACTTAGAGATTATCTTGCCTGCGATTGTTAAATGTGGAGTATCCAGACAGAACTAACTTTGATTAAAAAAAAACAGGAGAAAATTATTCTAAGCATGCAAGTTCCTAGATAAGTTGCTTACTCTTACTTTTTAAGGAAAAAAGAATTAAATTGAACTTGAATTTTATATGTTTTCAGTGATAAGTTGTCAACAGTTTAAAAGCTTGTAACATATTCATATTAACCATAAAAATATATTTCCAATGTTTATTAATGTCTATTTATTTCAGGTAATTTTACTTTGTTTATTTAAATTATTTTATAAAATATTTCTACACTTACAAAAAGAATGAAAGCTTTTTAGAGAAACAAAGATTCATCTATTGAATTTTTAACATTAGAATAAAGTTCAAATGTTTTAATTATTATGGTACACAACTTAATTTTCTTTGAGGAAACAATTGAAAGAAAAAAATTAATATAAGTTCTAAATATTTCAAAATAAGGACTGTAATATTATTTAGTTATGTATTTTAATAGCATCCTGAATAGAGAATAAACGGAATCCAGAAACGGAGTATACATTGTAATTTTTATATTTTGAAAAGCACTAAAAATCTAATCAAAAATACAAAAAACACATAGTATTAATATAGAAATTTTATTTAATCATATTGACCAAAAATATATTGTGATAGTATATATATATATGTATTATCATAATAAATTTTTGCAGTGTCTAGCATTATCTTTTATTTTTAATTTATTTTTTCTTTGTAAGTAATTTTCATGGTTGTTAAATTACAAAATTATTTTATCTTTCATACGATATTTCGTTCAATGTGATTAAATAACATATTTCTTCACAATTACACTGTTAAAATAGTGCTATATACATACATTTGCTTCTTTTAAACTAATTATTTTTCAAAATTTCCTTTTAATGCTGAAATGTTAATATTTTTTAAAAAAATTAAAAAACAAGTTAAATGAAACCTAATATGCTTAAAAAAGTTATAGAATATATTATTTGATATCTGATATTAAATCAGTTGATTACACTCATGTCCATAAATTAAGGATAATTCAGAATCACACAGAAATTGAACTCTAAAATAAAAATTTCACCTGTACAATTATCACACACATCTTGAAGAAGAATATGCAAATTACAGGAAACCACCAGATGGCGCGGATAGTACGTCACAATGACGAGAGTGTAAGAGAGGGTTATATAAGGAATGGTGGCAAAGAAGTAAAATTGTTCACAAGCGCTTTAAAAGCCTTTCAGAGCAATAACCGCATAGTTATGGAACAAAGGAAGCATTTGGATGATTTTTTACGTGGTAGAATTATCGGACGACTGGAATGTGCACGTACCCAGCTGGAGGTATCCGAGGAACTTGGAATCGCCCAGAGTGTCATCTCCAGGCTTTGGCAACGATTCCAAGATGATGGTAATGTGAGTAGATGTTACAGCACGGGTCGCCCCCGAGTTACAACGCCGAATGAGGACCGGTATTTAGCAGTTGCTGCCGAAAGAAACAGACGGAGCACAGCATCAGACCTGTCTCGTCAGCTCTCTTCAGCTACCGGTACGACAGTTTCAAGGCAGACCGTGTACAGACGCTTAGGGCACATTGATCTATATGCTCGTAGGCCTGCCAGATGTGTTCCACTTACCGCAACTCACTGTCGCCTGCGATTAACCTGGAGTAGAGAGCATACATTGTGGACACCGCAACAGTGGTCTGGAGTGATATTTTCCGACCAGTCCAGGTTTAGTTTGCAGTCTATTCTCGCCGGACTTTCATATGGAGAGTGCCAGGTACCCGTTGCAACCAAGAGAACACCATTGAACGACACCGTTACGGTGGTGTAGGATGGCTCGTTTAGAGAGGAATTATTCTTGGTTCCAGAAGTGACCTGCATGTTCAGAGTGTAACAATGACAGGCCACATCTATCGGGATGTCATTCTGGAACAACATGTACGTTTGTTTCGGGGCGCCATGGGTGCTGAATTTCTGTTTATGGATGACAACGCCCGTCCTCACCGTGCAAACTTTGTAGACGAATGCCTTCAATTGGAGGATATCACCCGTATGTATTGGCCAGCATACTCACCGGACTTGAATCCAATAGAGCATGTGTGGGATATGCTTGGCCGACGAATTGCACCCCGTCAACCCCCTCCCACCTGGAAACCGGAACTTCGGAGGGCATTGCTTGATGAGTGGTGTAATATTCCCCAAGATCAGATTGATAATTTGATACTCAGTATGCCTTGGCGTTATAAGGCCTGTATTGCATCGTCCGGAAGACATACTCCATATTAACCATCATACTAACCATGTTATACTGTTTTTTGTAAATATGTTCTTATTTGAAATTTGCTCCAGGGAGTAAAAATCACAATTTTTATTAATTATGTCAAACATACAGCCTCTTTTTTGCTCTTTACCTTTTGTTTAATTAATAGACTTTACAAATAAGTCAAATTTGTTTTGCTTCTGTCTCTTTCTTTGCCTGAACTTCATTATCCTTAATTTATGGACATGAGTGTAAATTAATATTTGCTACATTCAATATTTCCAAAGGCAATATGTTTTCTCTTTTTTAATAACCATTAATGGTTATCAAAACCTCTCTTCCAATGGATTGGCAGAATTCTGATTTTGAGAATTATGCCTGACAAAGTTCCAACACAGGAGTTTACTGTAAACTTAACTTTCAAAAATGTAATTTAATTACATGATAAAGAATTTTTTCGCAATTTTGGTTTGATGAATGGAGGACTTAAATAAAGTTCGAACTTGATTTTCTGAATATCTGTTAAGTAATTGAAAAAACTAACCATCCGATTTTAACTTAAATTTTTTTTTTTTTTTTAAATGACTATTAACTATTTAACAAGAAAGTGTTTTGTTCCAACTTGAGAAATAGGATAGTTTTTATTCAATTTTTTTGTATTTAAATGCAAAATCGGTTAAAATCTAGCATTGAGGAAAGGCGCCAATCTTGCAAACCTGAATTCAATCTTGCTATTATATATAACCCTGAATTTTCGCCAATTTCCCGCCAATTTCTTTAGGGTTGCAATACTGCAATTTGAGGAATTCGTAGCTTCATTTTTCGAACAATATAATGACTATTTTTAGATGCCGTGTCCGTGCCTGTACTCATAACCGTGAAATCATGTTCTGAATATTATTGTTTTATGTACTACTTTAAATTTTGTGAAAATTATATTGTATGAAATTTATATTATTTCTATGCGAAATAAATCAAATGTATGTAAGTATTACCTGATTTGATTATCAATATTTTTTTTATTTTCTAAGTTTGAATTTGAATTGGAAAAAAATATATGGAATGAAAAGTTGTGAATCAAAACATTGAACTTTTCTATGCTTAAAGTTTGTCAACATGTGTTTTATTTGATTAAGAATTCTAAAATGAAATGTGATCTGCAAGATAATATAATATAGACAATATAATTTTAAAGAAATATGATGAATTTTAAGGATTTTTTGAAAAGTGTGAAAATGAAGTAAACTCTGCAATTATTTGATATAATGATAACATTAAAATTTTATAAAAGGTATTATAATAGTTGCAAGTTGAAAATCAAGGACATTTTTTTTTTTTTTAAAAAAAACTTTTGTTATTTGAAAAACAAAGAATTTGAGTTATAAATTTGAGTGATTTGAATATTGTCGAAGAAAAATTGATAAATGGTACTTTTAAATTGGAAGTTATTTAAAGAAAACAAAACAAATAAATAAGTGTTTATATTAATAAAGGAGAATTTAAAGCTCAATAACATTTTTATGTATGTACATTTGTTTTTATTTACATTTAAAAGTTGGTTTTAATTATTTCTTATTTGAATTTTTATGCATTTTGTATTCATTCAAAACACCATAATACTAATATTTTTGTTCTAAATGCTTTGAAACTTAATGTAAAAGTTTTCTTTAAATGTATGAAAGGAATAGCACATGGAAATTAACCTAAATTCATAAATTATTTTTATTTCAGTTTTTAAACTAAGAATTTTTGTAAATTTGTAAAAAAAAAAGTTTGTGTCGACAAACTTTAAGCATACAAAAATGTATAAATAATTAAGATATAAATTTGAAAACAGTATATTACCTACATAAAGATATTCCCAGCATAAAAATACTTGCAAAGGAAAAAAACTATTCATGTTTTATTTATTTTTGAATTATCAAGTTTTGCAACAATATCACATTTTTGCAATGTTTATCCATATTTTAAAGAATAAATTGTATAAAAAATAGTTAAAGTTGATATTTTTATGTGAAATTCAAAGGTTTTGAATATATTTAATCAAAACACTTGCAAAAAGGCTAAATATTTTAAATCCAGGTCATTTCATATTAAAAAGCCTTTGCAAATAGGAGGAAGTTGTAAAAAAAAAAATTTTGTCGAGCAAATTTTAACTTTTTCAAAACAAAGCTCAGAAAATATTTAGAGCTTTAAGGAAAAATAAAACTATATTTTTTAATAAATAAGACTATGAACTTGATGATTCAATGTCATTTTAATATATTTACAACATTTTTAAAAGTAATATCTCTAATTAAAAGTTGTTTTTAGCTTTTTCTCAGAATGAATTTTTATGCTTTTTGTTTTCATGTGAAACACCATAACACAAGTAATTTTGTTCCAAATGCTACAAAACTTTGTATTTATGTTTTTCATAAATGTAAGTCATTTATTATTATATCCCGATTTTATTTTAATTGTATTGTATTTTTTCAATTATCATTTTCAGCAAAATGCCACCAAAAAAATCTAACCTCACCAATTTCAGAAGGCGTGATGCACGACGTAAACGTGCTGAGAGGGCCCTCATGTCAACAAATCAAACCACGACAGCAAAAGCTACTGAAAGGCATAGGGCAACAGAAAGACGTACGCAAGAGTCAAGCGAACATCGTGATGAACGTCTGCGGCTACAAAGAGAAAGGTCAAGAGCGGCGCGTGAACAACATGTAGCCAGATATCGAGCACAGGATCAAGAGAGACAGCAAACCAGTCGCGCATTAACACGTACGTCTTTTTTCGTCTTGCGTTCGAGTATTCCCCAGACATCAATTATTCTGCTCATTCAAAGATCGCCATCGGTCCAATGGATCAAATATGCCGATACTGCCAGGCTTTGAAATTCCGCTATGAACCACCAGGCATGTGTTGCTCATTAGGAAAAGTGGTTTTGTTACCTCTTCTCAGTCCGCCGGAGCCTCTACAGTCACTTCTCGCTGGTGAATCACGTGATTCAAAATTGTTTTTACGCATGACACGCAAATTCAATTCTTGCTTCCAAATGACATCATTTGGTGCTACTAAAATTTGTGATTTCTCATCCGATGGACGTAATTTTGAAAGTACATTCAAAATACAAGGTCAGGTGTACCATAAGATCGGGTCGTTAATGCCAATACCTAACGAAGAGCCAAAATTTCTTCAAATTTATTTTATGGGCAGTTCTGAAGAACGTGTGACAACTCGATGTCAGTATAATTTTATCGAACAAGCAGTACAAAGAGCTATTGTAGAATTGTTGGAAAATTTTTTACAAAATCATAACCAACTTATTAAATTATTTAAAAGAGTGTCACCGCAATTACGAAATGACAACTTACAAATTGTCATCAGTGCTGACAAAACACCATCAGGAGAACACGCTGGCAGGTTCAACGCGCCAACCGTAGAAGAAGTTGCCATTATCATGGTCGGTGATCCGGTTGATAACAGAGCTATCAAAATCACACGTCGTGACAGCACTGTTCATGTGATATCAGACTTACATCGTTCGTACGATGCACTACAATATCCACTGATATTCTGGCAGGGTCAAGATGGATATCACATCAACATTAAACAGGTTCATCCAGTTACTGGTAAATATTAAATTTTTTAATTTAATTAGCGTTACTTTTTTAACATACCAAAAACTAAATTTACATTTATTTCTTATTTTTCAGGTAATGAAACAAACAAAAAGGTCAGCTCAATGTGTTACTACGCGTACCGGTTGATGATAAGAAATAATCAGGACAATTATATTCTTCGATACCGTCAGCTCTACCATCAATATGTTGTGGACATGTATGCTAAGATCGAGAGCGAACGTTTGCGATTTCTTCGGTTCAACCAAGTTAAATTACGATCAGAGGATTACATTCACTTACGAGATGCTATTATAGGAAACAACGATGAAAATTTAAACATCAACAATATTGGCAATGCATTTATTTTACCCTCCAGCTACATTGGTAGCCCACGGAACATGCAAGAATACGTACAAGATGCGATGACCTACGTACGTCATTATGGCCGTCCAGATTTGTTTATTACATTTACATGTAATCCAAATTGGGAGGAAATACAAGCCTTGCTGTTACCAGGCCAACAATCAATACATCGTCATGATATCGTTGCACGTGTGTTTAAGCGAAAATTAAAATCCCTGATTGATTTTATCGTAAAATTTTCAGTTTTTGGTATGCGACAATTTGTTGGCTGTATTCGATTGAGTGGCAAAAACGGGGCTTGCCGCATGCTCACATTTTGATTTGGCTCGAAACTAAAATTCGCCCTGAAGAAATTGATCAAATCATTTCCGCTGAAATTCCGGATCCATCAATCGACCAAGAATTGTTTGAAATTGTTACCAGTCACATGATCCATGGACCATGTGGTAGTTTTAACATGACATCACCATGCATGGAAAATGGCAAATGTAAGAAACGTTTTCCGAAAGAATGTATAAATTACACAATTACGGATATTGACGGTTATCCACTGTATCGCCGTAGAAACGCTGAGAATGGTGGCAATGTATTCACAATGCGAACGTCGAATTTTAATCAACTAGAAATTGATAATCAGTGGGTGGTTCCATATTCGCCATTGCTTTCAAAAACGTATAAGGCCCATATTAATGTCGAGTTTTGCAATTCCGTCAAATCCATTAAATACATTTGTAAATACGTAAATAAAGGCAGTGATTTGGCCATGTTTCAAGTGCAAGATATTAATAAAAATGATGAAATAACACAATATCAAATGGGCAGATACATCAGCAGCAACGAAGCTATCTGGCGTATTTTTAGTTTTTCCATCCACCATCGAGATCCACCTGTACAGCATCTTGCAGTGCATCTTGAAAATGGTCAGCGTGTATATTTCACTGAAGAGAATGTTGTCCAAAGAGCATTAGACCCACCGAAAACAACACTCATTGAATTTTTTACCTTATGTAAAAAACTTGACGTTTTCGGCCAATTTGCCAAAACATTGCTATATACCGATGTTCCACGCTATTTTACATGGAACAAATCAGGTAAAAGATGGGACCCACGTAAACAAGGAGTACCACATCCGTCAATCGCAGGCATATTCAAATCTAAAACATTGGGACGACTCTACACAGTGCATCCAAAACAACGTGAGTGCTTTTTTTTGCGTTTGTTGTTGGTAAATGTTCCTGGACCAACATCTTTGAGTTTTTGCGAACAGTTAATGGTCGAGTATTCAATACCTATCAAGACGCATGTCGCGAGCTGCAATTGCTTGAAGATGACAACCATTGGGATTTGGCACTTGCTGATGCAGCTTTAACATCTACGCCAAATAATATTCGTCAACTATTCGCAATTATTCTGACGACATGCTATCCAACACAGTCATTAGCATTGTGGGAAAAATATAAGAATTACATGACTGAAGATATTTTGAACCGAGTGAAACAAACGGAGCGATGTCCGAATAAAGATTTCACACCAGAGATGTACAATGAAGCGTTGGTACTACTGGAAGATTTATGTATTTTGATTTCAAACTTTTCACTCAACCACTATGGTATGCCTTCGCCTGATCGTCCAGCCACTGACTTAGTGAACATTGATATACAACGAGAAAAACAATATGACGATGTTGACTTAGCTACACTCATTGCAAACAATGAGCCATTACTGACAGCTGAACAAAGAATTATTTACAATCGAATCATGTTGACTGTTGATGCAAAACAAGGTGGATTTTTTTTCTTAGACGCACCTGGTGGGACCGGTAAGACATTTTTACTGTCAGTAATCCTTGCAAAGATACGGCTACAACAAAAGATTGCATTGGCAATTGCATCGTCGGGCATTGCTGCCACTTTGTTAGATGGTGGACGAACGGCGCATTCAGCATTGAAGCTGCCATTAGACATTCACAGTAAACCACACGCAATGTGTAATATTAAAAAAAAAAAAAAAAGCGGAATGGCTGCAGTGTTGCAAAAAAGTTCAATTATTGTCTGGGATGAGTGTACTATGAGTCATAAACATTCTCTTGAGGCATTTCACAGAACTATGCAAGATTTAAACGGCAATAATCAACTCTTCGGTGGTGCTGTTTTACTACTATCTGGTGATTTCCGGCAGACATTACCTGTCATTCCTCGCTCTACATTTGCTGATGAGATGAACGCATGTTTGAAACAATCATTTTTATGGAAAAACGTTGAAACACTTCGATTGACCATAAACATGCGAGTACAATTACATAATGATCCATTGGAACAAGTATTTTCAAATCAATTATTGGATATTGGAAACGGTACAATCAGACTACATCAAAATACGCAATGCATCCAATTGCCAGATAATTTCTGCTCTGTTGTTCATTCAAAAAATGAACTAATTGAGAGTGTATTTCCGGATATTATTAATAATCACTTAGACCATAATTGGCTCAGTAATCGTGCAATTTTGGCAGCAAAAAATGTTGATGTTGATGAAATTAACTGTCAAATACAAAATTTATTGCCAGGCAATCTGATGACTTTTAAGTCAATCGACACCATTGCTGATGAAAACCAGATCGTCAATTTTCCGATTGAATTTTTAAATTCTCTGGATATGCCAGGAATGCCGCCACACAATCTTCGTCTGAAAATTGGTTCACCGGTCATTCTATTGCGTAACTTAAATCCACCAAAATTATGCAACGGTACACGATTAGTCATCAGAAGAATTACCGGAAACGTACTTGAAGCAACGATATTGACTGGAAAGTTTAAAGGCGAAGTCGTCCTGTTACCTCGAATTCCTATGATACCATCAGAATCTACAATACCTTTCAAAAGGCTACAATTTCCGATACGTTTGGCTTTTGCGATGACAATAAATAAGTCGCAAGGGCAGACAATGGCTATTTGTGGCTTGGATTTGGAGAATCCCTGTTTCTCCCATGGGCAGCTGTATGTTGCATGCTCACGTGTTGGAAAACCATCGAATTTATTTATTTTGACTAAAGACAGACTAACTAGAAATATTGTTCATCGCTTAGTACTTAGTTAAATTAAAGTAATGATTATTAAAAATTAAATTACGTAAAATAATTATAAAACAGTGTTAAAAATCAACATTATCTGCCTCATTCATTAAATTAATAAAAATTAAACATTTTCTATTCGTTGAAGCTTAATTTCATCATTCTTTTTGCATAGTTTAAAAAAAGTTGTATAGATTTTCTACATAACTGTAGTTTATTCCATAGTTTTTGCATTATAAAATTACGGAAAACTAAAGTCATTTTCATATAAGAAAAATATTTAAATATTAATATAATATATTGTTATTAAAATATTCAAAATAAAATAATAATAAAATTTAATTTATTTTATAAATTATTTATTATCTTAATTAATTTATTTCCGAAATTAAATTTTTATTATTTATGTTCAACATTTTTTTCTGTTTCTAATTCTACACTTGTTATAAGCTAATTTTTTACTAACTATACTTTAAACACATATTATTATTATTTCTATAACCACATCCTACCTGTAACCAGAGGACTGAGAAATACTAGTATCAAATATTTGAGTGTCTTGTGTGAATGACTTTTCTGTAGGGGAAGATTTACGTTGTGTATATGAACTGACTGAGGAAAATTTCATGAAAAGTTTAGAAATCCTGAAAATATTACAATGGACTAAGTAAGAAGAATGAGTTCCACCTTTGGTCTGGAAACTTCATCTGAATTACAAATTTAATTAATGAAATTGCCAGCTACTCTTTTGACAACAAAATTCTAGCTCATTAATTACTTTAAAACGAGTAGGGACAGAGTTTTCATACGATACAAATCACCAATTAGAAACCCCTGAGAATTTTTCTTCTTTCTTTTCGTTGGGAATTCGTTTTTAATATCCAATTGGATTACTAAACGAGTGCTACTAGTTTTTATGCGAATTTCTACGAATGGCGTAAATATTTAGACAGAAATTGAACATAATTGCTCAAAAGAAAGTATTTAAAATCAAAAGTTTAAATTAAAAGTACAGTGTTCAAAAATTTAGTATAAATTAGAAAAAAATTGATTCAGAAATTTTGATTCATTGAAATTTAATGGAAAATTTAGCCTTACAAATTAGGTATAAAATAAAGGCATTATACATGTTTTCTCTTTTGAAAATACTCAAAATAGAAACATACAAAAAATAGTAACTGATTTCAATATGTGATCAGTTCCAGTATGGAATGCATACATTTCTTGACCTCAATCAGCTATAAACGCACGACACTGATGTTTGATGCTCAAAATAAGGGTGTTAATAACTCAGTTTCTCTCAAAGAACATTGTTGTGTCAAGGCAGTTCGTAGACCCTGAAGGCGAGTACAAAATGGCGTCTCCATGCAGTTTCCCTAACATGCTCAATCCGTTCATTTTCGAGGACGAGTGTGAGGGTTACACACAATGTTGTACGTCTTGCATACAAATCTCTTTCATTAAAATCTTGCATACAAACCTCTTTCCTTAAACCTTCTGCATATCAGTTTTCCAATGACTTCCAAGAGAATATCTATTATGTGTTGATGTTGTGGTTCTGTGCGTTTTTGAAGTTAACTACAAATAGAGGTTATCTGAGGCACATGCATATCTGGGTCTTCCTCGACTGTACTTTTTAGAAGCTGAATATATTCTTAGAAATGCATTCCATAGTGAATGAATTACAGAAGAGCTCCCTATTCAATCATCATGCTAAAATGGAAGAACTCTTTCTCGCTTCTATTCGCCCAATGGTTCGTCAACGTAATTCTTTAGATAAATTATGTTTAGCATTCATATCAATACATGGCTTCTCTAGAAATATCACTATGCCGTTTTTATTTGCAGAAATTTCAGATATTTTTACTCTGTTTTTGGCCACTTGTTCAATGACATTAAAAAACAGTTGTTCCATTAGCTTGGTTATCATATTTTGTTGAATCATTGCTTTTTATGTATAGGGATTAATTGTTTAAAAATTTGCTTATTACTGGTAATTTTTTCCTTCCAATTTTTCCTTAATTTTTGGAAACTAGTGTATATGATTTTTAAAGTATCTGAGTTTAGTATCTCTTTAGTATTTCGCTGTGAATGATTTTGAAACATGAAACATTGTTAATTGAATATTATTTTATAGTTATGTTTCACACATTTGTTGTGTTTCAATAAGTCTCATGCTAACATACTTTTTGCTTTTGGTTTTCCTATGTTATGGTTTTTGCTATATAGACATTCATGTTACCATAATTTCATTTTAAAGGGAAAAATATCAGTTATATTAATAAAGCTATTTATTATTTACAAATAATTAAAAATATTACTGAAACATTGTTTCGTTACTTAAATGTTTCATTGTCTTAAATTTAGACACTGGTGAGACGAGATGCAGGGTTTTTGAATATCATTTATATTTTTTACCACATATTTTCCCATTTTTAATTGAAATTTACATTATGATGACAAATGAAAAATATCGACTTCATTTATAACAAATGAAACTTTTAACATTTAATAATATTAAAACCTTAAAAATTTTCTCTGATAGAATTCTGCATAAAATTAAATATTATGGTTTAAAAACACTAAAAAACAGGCTTTTAGAGTTAATCAAACTAAAAAATAATTGTTAACATAAGAATAAAATTACTGACGAGAAAATGAATGTCACTGTTCTGAAAGCGTGGGGTGCTTTGTATGACATTTTTAAACTAACTCTGCATTTCGGAATGAAACTAGTAAAAAATTATAACGATTGATATCGAGCACCCCACGCTTTTAGAACAGTGACATTCATTTTCTCGTCAGTAATTTTATTCTTATGTTAACAATTATTTTTTACTTTGATTAACTCGAAAAGCATGTTTTTTTAGTGTTTTTAAACTATAATATTTAAATGAGGTCCCGGTACGGAGGACTGGAACTATAGTTCTTACAATAATTTAATGGTGAGTAAAACAAAGGCTAAATGCGAATATGTTGAGCCAGCCAGGATTCGAACAGGGAATCTCTTGAACCGTTGTCAGGCGCGTTATCCGTTGTGCCACTGTCCCACGTAGGTTTGAATGTCTTTACTGAATACTTTCATTCTACATAGGTTAAATTGCTCTTCATATGTTAAAATAAAATCACTAATCCTGGCGATCCTAATCATGATGAGATAATAAACTTATCAAAATATTTTATTGTCGTCGGTCCTTGATAAGTCTACAACGTTTAAATTAAATCTGATCGTTTAAAGTAGGGCAAAATCGAGCCCAAAGAGTCAGTTACATACATACAAACATACAAACAAACATACAGGTGAAACTAATAAAAGCTTATTAAAAAAAAAGTAAAACTAAACATTAAATAACAAAAAAGTGTTTATATAACACCTAATTCGTAATAAAAATTAAATAAATAGAGATTATTGTAAAGGAAACAGCTCTTTAGGTTTTAAAAATAATATAATTCTTAAATTCATTGAAATGTATTAAAGTTTTTAATTTACTTAGCTTTAAACGAATACAATTCATCACCACTAAAATGCGAATCCACTACAATTAATAATCGACTCAACTTTTAAACTTGATTCTCTCCTTGCACCAAATTAATGCGAAATGATTAGATAGAGTTCCTTCACCTGTTAGTTCCAATGAATAGGCCACAGCATGGCTTTAAGCGTCTCATTGTAAAAGAACATAATTTGTTAACCTAAACTTCTTAGACACCCTGTCAAGGGTGACAAATATTATCCACTAAAGGATTATAAGAAAAGATAAAATAAGTGAACTCTAAATCATTTATTAAAAACTCCAGACGCAGCGGAGAATGGAGTGCCGTGATAGCCAATTTATATTCATTAATAATACGTATCGTCGCCCCATGTTAAAGCCTAAAATATCGGTCCTCACATACCTTCCCCTGCTTTTAAGGTAAGACTAGGGCTCATAAATCATGGCTTGAAGATGAATGTAAGGTGATGTTAAAGATGCATTCCAACCTTAATGGAGTATGCTGATTCATTTTGTTAACTCGACGATATTCCGTTGTTTTGACAATTTATATTCTCTGTTATCGCCTAATGCCCTAAATCGGGAGCCACGCTGCATCCATTAGCTGAAGGCAAGTATGAAAAAAAAACGGAACGGTAATGAAAAATAGTGAATGATGATGTTTTGATCGCTTTATTTTGTTTACGGTTGACACTGACTTAATATGAGAAAGATAAATTAGAAACATTCTTTTAGCACTTGAAATCAATATAACGACCGTTCTCAGATATGCGATTACTCGAATTTATTATCACCAATTCATTTGATGGATACCTTTACGACTACAGAATTTAAAAGCTTTTCATTTATCTTTAAGATAGAAAGAACAAAATCAAATTAACCCGCATTTCTCTCAAAAAGCAGATTATGGGAAAAAATAGTACTTAATCATAGGTTTGTTTCGTAAATTATGGATCCTGTTTGAACGCTTATTAAGTATTAAAAGTTTTAATTTTGAGAAATTAACTTCCTTTTTTGGATTTTTATGAAATTTATCATAAAAACTGATATTAAAAATTATTTTTAATAATTATGCATTTATTATTGATGATATATGCTTTACATAATGGTCACAAATGAGTGAATTCTAGCAGGCAAAGAAAAAATATGTGTATGATTTCTCTTTCATTGGCGTATTAAAAAATATCGTTTTTTAATTAAACAATTTTGTCCCGAAAATGATTTAATTACATTGGATGTGCATTAAGATTCATAATTTAAAATATAAGGTCATTTTAATAGTAATATGTGTGTTAAGTAATTCATAGAATACAGTTTTTCATAAAATGCCTGAAAATTAATATTTAATAAAATGTTTATGCAAAAGTTTATATAATTTGCTTTGTATTATGCCTATTAAGATTGAATTTTTCTTCTATTACATAAGAATAATATACTTATTTTACATATGCGTCTTGCTACTTCGTAAATATTTAATTCGTCGTTCTTTAAATGTACTTTAATATTGCTCAAAATTATTTAAATGAGATTGATATATTATACAGTTTTGAAATTTTGATAAAGGAGGGTTCAAATATTAGCAAAATCAAAGATCGAAGAAGGTATAAATAATATTAGAATATATTTTTACGAGTAAATATGACCGAAATCTGCTACTGGAGCAGTTTATTTAAAGTATTCAATAATAAATAATTTCATTTATTGATATCCTTAAATTGAATACGAAACACTGATTCAATTCCAGATAATAACTTGCTTATACATAGATCTGCTTTATCTCTAAATGTAATTTCCTCAAGGCAAATATTAATTAAAAAATATTTTTTATATAATAAACTATTAAAAAGCTCATTAAATAATATTTTACGAACATTGTTACTAGGCGAATGAAAAAAGGGAACTGTGGGTACGAATGTCGGTAGTACAAAATGGTAAATAAGTACTCCGAATGTGAATATTCAATGTTAAATAATACAGTTAGTTTAAACGCAGAACTATAACTGTGCTAAGAAACTAAGAACTAACTAGACAATTTCTGATTTTTAATTCATCTAAGAAAGGTTTTGAATAAAATATTTTAACAAGATAATTCATTTGATTACATATTCTATTTAAGAATGGTGAAAATTTAAAAAAGTCTTATTTATTCCAATATTTAAATAATACATTTTTGTTAAGTACACTTGAATAAACAATTCCCTTTTAATTATTAACTGTTAGTAATGACAAGCCTTTTAATCAGATTTTTATACAACTTTATTTTTCTTATAGGGTTACAATCACATTGAATGTGCTCTTACACATAATCAATAGGTTTGCAAGATCTTCCCACACCATAAAAAATTTCCCAGGTTGATCTAAAGGATCATTAACTTTCTAAAATTATACCTAGAGCCCTTGCTCTAAAAATGTTAAACATTATTTACCCTGATCCAGAGTGGCTCAGAATCTTTACCGATGGATCCCTCCTGTCTTGATAGCCCTAACGCCGGTGCCGGAGTTTTTTCAGAAATTTTTTCTACGTCCCTGTTGGACGAGGTACTGCGTTTGATGGTGAAATTGCTGCGATTCGCACAGCTCTGTCCCAGCTGCAATGCCATCTGGAAAAATTCGCAAGAGCTGTTATCCTCTGTGATTCTAGAGCTGCTCTGTTAGCTATTGTTTCTAACAATAATCCTAAAACCCAAGACATATTGGATTGCCGGTTATCAGCTTGAAAACCTGGCATCACTTGAAAAAGCTATAGTCCTCCAGTGGGTTCCTGCCCACTGTGGGGTTCCAGGCAATGAGAAAGCCGACTTACTGGCTAAAAGGGGGGCTTTAATCACACCAAAAATATCTCGTCCTATACCCTTCCACTCTATCAAAAATCTCATCAAAAGATCAATTAAAGTCCGCACTCAAGAAGACCTCTATAACCATGTTTCCCAAAAGTCCTGGAAGAATGCCATCCCAAATCTATGTAATGGTCCAAGGCGTAGAGAAGTCGCTCGTTTCCGACTAGCCACTGGACATGACTGCCTGCGAAAACATCTTTACAGACTCAAAATTGTTCCTTCCCCGATATGCACTCTGTGTAGCTCTGGAGAGGCTATGGACTCCACGCATCTACTTCACTGTCCTGCTCTGAGCAAGACTTTTCTCGTCGAGCGATATTGGGAGTCTAGAGATATGTTAGATTAATGAACTCTGTTTCAGCATGTTTTGTTGTTTTCTCTGTTCTTTTTTATTTTTCGTTGTTCTTTTTATTGCTGTAACTGTTCATAATCTGCCATTGGAAATAAAAAAAAATTTAAAAAAAAATGTTACCGAGTGAGACATTGAGAACTGTTTCCACAAAAATTTCTTCTGCTTCAGTGGAGAAATAATTCCAAAAAAAGTTGTAGATGCCAGATGTTCTGTCACAATCCCAATCAGTCTACTTGTCTTCTAAAATCAGAGGTCAGAGTGCAGATAGCACCGACTTGAAATTGTCAATTACATGCCCTCCAGGATCTAAATTGTGAATGTCACTAAATCATTGAGAGTTATTATATATTAAGCTCAATTACAATTTTATTTATATAATGTATATAATAATTATAATTTTAGTAACATTTCAGCATTTCGGTTTTTACGGAATTTTTAATACTACTAAGTACTAGTAATGATTTCATTAATTATATAAAATATTTCAGTCAAATTTGAAAATGAACACTTTTTACTGTCATACGTTAATTAATTATTTTATTAAATTTTTTTATTTTATACGCATAATTCTCTGATATTTAACAAGATTATAGCATTTTATAAATACGAATTCTTAATTTTACAAAGAATTCTTTGTCTCAGATATTTAAATATTTTAGAATTGCAGATTTATTACAGTATTGCAGGTATAAAAAAATGCAAAACTGTTAAAAATATTGTTTATATTATTGATAAAACTACAGATGTGAGAACATTTCATCAATCAATAATACAAATTTTGATAAATGGTTACATTTATTGGTAAATGAAATTAAGACGAATAGTTATAGGTTATGTCAAATTAGCTGTAGCATACTTGTTCTCACATTTATTTAAAATATAAATTTCAAATGAATGTAAAAGTAATCCCTGTTGAACTAATATTTTAAAATTTCTTAATTAAATTCACTTTTATATTTAAAATAATTATTTTAACTTTAATCAACAGAACAATTGTTTATAGGATTCTAATATTATATTATATTATTCACAGAATAATGATGACTTCTTATCTTTTGTTTAAAAATGAAACTTTTAAAATGAAAAAACGCCAACTTTTTACCTAATTTATCTAAGCAATTAAATTTCATTTTAGAGATTTTTTTAAATATTTCAAATATTGTTTAATCATTGCCATTTATCACTATGCCCTAATAGGAATGTGAAAAGAAAAATTAATTTTTTTTCATATTTCATTTTAAGATTATCCTTTCACCTGCCTTAACTAAGCAATTAAATTCAGTTTTACAAGAATAATTTCTTTTTTTTTTTCATTTCAATTTTGATTATAAAATAATAGTTAAATTGAATCCAATTTAATACAGACGTAAAGATACAGGAAGATAATTTAAAGAAGCTGCAGATTAAATAACCTAAAATGGGAATAAAAACACGAAACCCATGATTGCGTCTTCAAGTAGATCTTTTAGCATTTGTTGTAATTAGATCTTTTTTTTGACGTCTCGCATAAGAAAAATAGTCTTTCGAGTTTTTGTGTGGAACAAAAATGTTTTCTCAAATCTAATTCACTTCAAACGGGAACAAAAAAATCTTTTTTCCAAGACCTTAGCAATTTTATAAAAGGGATGCTTCCGTGCTACAGAGCAGCCAAATATTCTAAGGTTTTTACATTTTCAGATTTTCTTGTTTTCTGTTTGCTTAGAATAGAATGCTGTTCTAAAAAAACTCATTAAAGAAATTTAAAGGTGCTTCTTATTGTGTTCATTATTTCAATTCCAAATACAGTCATTCTAAATAAAATATGTAATGTACTTGAAATGTATATGTAATGTGCTTGAAATGTATATGTAATGTACTTGAAATGTATATGTAATGTACTTGAAATGTATATGTAATGTACTTGTACTTATGCATTAATATACATGTAAAAGGACTTTTCAGACACCACTTTTTGAACAGTTTCCCCACATTTTTAAGATTGAGATAATGGTTACAAAAACGTGTTTTAAAGTCAGTGCATGGTTTAAAGCTTCTAGAATTTGTTTAGGTAACAAAACGGAAGAGCAAACATTAGATTTGTTTATTTTGAAACTATTCATGCTGCACTTTGCCTAAGATGAATAATAAATGTTTGTTCCAGTTTATTTTCTTTAAAAGCAAAATCTTAAAAAATATTCATCTGTATATCTTCTATCTTCATTTTAAATTAATTCATTTTATAAATTTTTTTTTTTTTTTAGTAGTGATGCAAAATATATTTGTTTTTAATCTGTAGCAAGTAATTACTTTATTTTATGACTTTGATACCCAAAATATGCTTCCCTTTAAATAAAATCTACAATTTAATATGTTACAACACAGTTTGTTTATAAACCGCTTTAGAAGAGACACCTAACATAGCATTAGAATGAATCTAATACAAGATGTTTCTGATATATTTTTTTTATAAATTATAAATGTTACAATATTATTTAACCTTTATTTTATTCCTTATAAATGTGATTTCAGAAGGAAATCCCAGTCCTCGTGTAACATCAAAGACTATTCCGACATAAGTTCCAACTACAGATTAACAGCCGCGCATGATAAAATTATGCGAAACTGAATGACCGTGTGGTTTTAATGTTGCCGCTTTCTACCTAACTGTTTAACAAAAATAACATGATGCACATACCTTTCCGAGAAGGCCTTTTTTGGGCATATCATACGCACATTTTATTTCAAACTATTCTGGGTATTGATTTGTTTGTTTATTTTTTAAGATTTTAATGAAAGTGTGAAACATGACAGAAGATCCAGTTTTAGTTCATAAAAAGTAATATGTATAATATATTAAATATTAGGAAATTATTTTATTTTTAAATATAGAAAATTTTTAATTAATTATTTTATATTATTTTATTTACTAAAAGACAACATAATTTGGCAATAACAATAGACTGAGGCAGAATCCCTATATACGTATGATACTTAATTCCATAAGCATATTCTATTTTCAAACAGTGCTAAGAAAATTAGATGTGGTTGTACATTAAGATGCGTAAGCCTGTTTGGATTAACACAAATTTTGGGAACCAACAATTTTAGCCATGAATATAAAAAAAAAACTGGTTAAAAAACTCTATTACAATTATTAAATGAAAGTAATATCCCTCATCAAATTTTCTTTTTTTATTGCATTCTATTATTTATTATAAATAAAGAAATTAAATAGGCATATGTTAAAAAAATTTCGATGTACTTTTTTTGTGCAACCCGCAGCAAAGTTATACTGAGTACATGTGACGTGACCTTCACAAGTCTGTATATCTCTGTTTTACAGAGGCCAACCAATCTCCATCTATAAAAGAACCAAACATCCTTTTTCAATGAAGACAGTTCTTAAATTATATTAAAAATTATAATTGTTAAAATATATATTGCTAGAGTGTCAAGAGAGTAATTTCGGTTTTCACCATTTAAGAACATGATAAAAACTGAACGTACTTTCTTGTCAATCCAATAATTGGAATTTCTTATGAAATATTTTTTATGAATGATTAAAACAGGGACATGGTCCAATTTTAGTTTAAGAAAGAGTAAAAATTTAAATATGTATAAAATATTCATTCAATAATTTATAATTAATTACAAATCCTTTTCAATAACGTGATAACCCAGATGCCTATCTACTATACTTTTGTTTACCAAAACATTAATACCATAAATATAATTACCTATTTAATAATTATAATTACCTATTTAATACCATAAAAATAATTATAATATTTATATAATTACCTATTTAATACCATAAAAATTTTATGTTTTAAAATTTCATTAAATAAATATATTTGAGGATTGCCGAAACAATTCATCACGCTGTTTTGATCAACCCATGATTGTGGACAAACACTTTTAAACATTAATATCCAAAACTCTACAAATAAAAACCATTTAACACATCATTTTTGCACTGGACTATTAAAAATTTGAATCTAGTACTAAAACACTTAACAAAAAATGCAAATTTATGCATACATTTCTTTATCTGCTTTTTAATATGCATTGTCATGGAAAAAAGTTGGATACATTTTAGAAATTATAGCTAATGAAATATTTAATATAAACAATTTTTCTGATGTGAAGTGTAGAAATTAATAAGTTTCAATATCAGCACCTTTGGTTTGTAGATTATTAAACTTTTTTCAGACGTGATTAGCTTAATGCGATTCAGAGCTACATTAATATGGCAAAAGTAGCAACAATTCGCTCTCGTTAATTTTCTCTGAGAAATCAAAGCTGGCCCAGTTAAACCGTATGTATGTAGGTATCCAAACCATACCAGATGTATTCCCTCTATCCAACTGAAAAATTACACTAATGTTATTTTAGAGGGGGGTTTTTGTTACAAGAAATAAATTCTCTTACAGTGACGCCGGAATGCAGCTGGAAAACTTCATTTACATCGTCTGAAAGTAACAAATACATAACTTTGCAAAAAAATATATTTCATCAATTACTTTTAGAGTTATGTTTGTTTTTTTTAAAAAGATATCATTCAGAAATATTACGTTGTCATCCAACTTTTCGTCGTTAATCTTGTTTTATATTATTATTTTTTTATTATACACATCTATCTATCTATCTATCTATCTATCTATATATATATATATATATATAGTTTTTTAAATATTTTTTCCTATTCCTGTTTTATAATAACCAGGATGACACAATTATTTCTTAACTAGAAATCCACGCATTGTTTGGCGGTCCACGGAATACATTTAGAGAATCTGTAAGCTCGTGTAAGAAAAAGTCTATTTCTTATCGTTATTTTCACTAATATTTTTTTAAATCTACTGTTCATTTCTCTATTAAAAGCATGAAATAGATTACAATAATAGGAATTATAAATGCGATCGCAAATAACTTCAAGTAGGGCAATTATTACTGCAAACCACAGAAAACGCTTTAAAATTATAGCAGTTATAGCAGCAGCGATATGACTCTGCAGTGCAGCACCAATGTACGTTATTTCCTCAATGCTAGATATCCAGCAACCAAATCATGAAATCACTAATTTGGGTTATTTAGTGATTGGAATATTTACAAATTCTCCTATATAATGAACATATACACTGAAGTGACAAAAGTCATGGGATAGCAATATGCAAATTTTCAGATGGCAGTAGCATCGCGTAGAACAGGTATAAAAGCGCAGTGCTTTCGCAGAGCTTTCATTTCTGTTCAAGTTATTCATGTGAAGAGGTTTTGACGTGATGATGACCGCACGACGGGAATTAACAGACTTTGAACGCGGAATGTTAGTTGGAGCTAGACGCATGGGTCATGCCATTTCGGAAATCGTTAGGGAATTCAACATTCTCAGATCCACTGTGTCAAGAGTGTGCCGAGAGTATGAAATTTCAGGCATAACATCCCACCATGGACAGCGCAGTGGTCGACCGCCTGCACTTAACGACCGAGACCGGCGACGTCTGCAAAGAGTCGTAAATTCTAACAGACAAGCAACACTGCGTCAAATAACCGCAGAAATCAATGTGGGACGTACAAGGGACTTGTCTGTTAGAACTGTGCGGAGAAATTTGGCTTTCTTGGGCTATTCGAGCAGAAGACCGACTCGAGTGCCTTTACTGACAGAACGACATCGCTTGCAGCGACTCTCGTGGGCATGTGAGCATATCGGTTGGTCCCTAGATGAATGGAAAACCGTGGCCTGGTCCGATGAGTCACGATTTCAGTTGGTAAGAGCTGATGGTAGGGTTCGAGTGTGGCGCAGACCCCACGAAGCCATGGACCCAAACTGTCAGCAAGGCACTGTTCAAGCTGGTGGTGGCTCCGTAATGGTGTGGGCTGTTTTTTCATGGCATGGAGTTGGTCCTCTGGTGCGACTGGACCGAACATTGACTGGAAATGCTTATGTTCAGCTACTTGGAGATCACTTGCAGCCATTCATGGACTTCATGTACCCAAACAACGATGGGATTTTTATGGATGACAATGCTCCATGTCACTGGGCCACAACTGTTCGCGATTGGTTTGAAGAACATTCTGGACAATTCCAACGAATGATCTGGCCACCTAGATCTCCCGACATGAATCCCATCGAGCGTTTATGGGACATCATCGAGAGGTCTGTTCGTGCCCAAAATCCTGCACCATCAACGCTTTCACAATTATGGACGTCTATCGAGACAGTATGGCACAATATTCCTGCAGAAGACTTCCAACGACTTGTTGAGTCCATGCCACGTCGAGTTGCAGCACTTCGCCGGGCGAAAGGAGGGCCGACACGATATTAAAAGGTATCCCATGACTTTTGTCACTTCAGTGTATTTTTGCTTGTAACTTCTATTTAATGCACATAGTTTATAAGTTTTTATTTTATTTTAACTATATTTTCAGATATTTCTTTAACTTTGTAATTTTATAATGCATTTAAAAATATTCCCAGAAGTGGTCCTTAGTTTTTATTATGAAATCTACGATTAGCAGTGAAACAAATTTAGTTAATACTCATGTCTTAGATGGGGAATGTCTTATAAGTGAAAAGAATTTCCCTTATCATTACAAATATAAATATTATAATTAAAAGCAAATGAGTGATTCAACAAATACAAAAACTATAAGAGCATCGCTAATTTAATTATTTATAGTCCTTCTAAAATTTATATTTGTCGTATCGATATAAGCAATATATCTCATGAAGGTAAAATTTTATCTAATTATTGTATAATCCATATGTTAGGCTATATTGTATAATCCATATGTTAGGCTATATGTAGATAATCCATATATTGGTCTCTACACCTGACCGGATGGAAATCCGATATGTTCAATGGAATGGCCCGTTTCCGGGGCTGAAGGGGATAACTTTGGGAAGTGTTTTAATTGGCAGGGATCATACAAAACTTCGCGCCAGATGGTCAACAGATCAGTTCACCAAGACTTTTTAAGACTCTTGTTATCTACTATGCTCGAATTTATGGACGGGGTGTGTCTGTCGACCCCCTGAAAATGACCTATAAAATGGGAGATGTGAGACATCGAAGAGGTGATGGAAAGAGGAACCGAGAGCAAAATGTAGAAAGGACTAAACACAGTGGACGACGAAGGGAGGGAGCTGCCCCAATCCCCGTAATGAAGAGCTGCAGGGCCCTAAAGTGAAAAAAAAAGAGAGCTGGAAGAAAGGACGCTGAACGAATACGGGGAAGGAGATCGAGGCTGGAACTGTTGTACAATGTCCAGCGTGAAAGGATATATGTATTAGACTGGATGTTTGGACGATGGATCGGAGCTTTCCGTGCATAACAGGCCGGCTGAGAAGTTCATAGGCTCACACATAGATGGCCCTACTAGTATTAAATCCAGATGATTTTTATTTAGCCCTAACCTTCAAAAGACACGTGTATACATTTGACAGTTATTGCACTATTAGTATGTGAGTTATAGCATTTTTAGGTGAAGCAACTTTTGTTAGTTTGAAAACATGGTTAAAAAGAAATTTCATGTGTTAATAAAGCATTTCTTTTCGGCAAAAAAAATACTATTGAAGCCAAGGCTTGGCTTGATAAACATTATTCGGACTTTGCACCAGGAAAATCAACCGTAGAGAAGTGGTTTGCTAAATTTAAACGAGGCGAAATGAGCACCGAGGACGATGCTCACAGTGGACGCCCCAAAGAGGCTGTTACCGACGGAAACATCAAAAAAGTCCACAAAATAATTTCTGATAACCGTAAAGTGAAGTTGATTGAGATAGCTGAGACCCTAAAGATATCAAAGGAACGTGTTGAACATATCGTGAATGAATATTTGGTTATGCGAAAGCTCTGTTCAAAGTGGCTGCCGCGCGAGCTCACAAACGACCAAAAACGACATCGAATTGATAATTCTAAGCAGTGTTTGGAGCAGTTCAATCGTAATAAACCCGAATTTTTGCGTCGATATGTGACAATGGATGAAGCATGGCTCCATCATTTCACATCGGAGTCCACTCGACAGTCAGGACTGCATGGACTTGAATGGACTGCACGTGATGAACACTAAAAAGGCTGTAACTCACATACTAATAATGCAACAGCTGTCAAATTTATACACGTGTCTTTTGAAGTTAGGGCTAACTAAAAATCATATGGATTTAATACTAGTAGCTCCATCTATGTGTCAGCCTATGAACTTTTCCGCCCATCTGTTATTAGACTGGATGTTTGGACGGTGGATCGGAGCTTCCCGTGCATACGTCTCTCATTTGCAACAAATTAGCTGGAGATTCCCTGGCAGCAGCGTCATTTGAAAAAGGGAGTTGCCCAATCCGTGAGACATAAGGCGGACATGGCTTCCATACTACCCGATTGGAATCATCAACTGATGTAAGTGACTTAAATGCTTCTTAATGCTGAAACTGTAATTTTGAAGAAAAAAAGAAATGCCCCTCTTTCCTAGCAGTTGCAAGTTCAGATTTGTAGAGACGATCCCCTTATTATTTTAAATAGTAAACATTGTTTTGTTATAGTGGAATTGTGTATAAAATATATTTCTAATAATGCATTACCCGAATGTTACCTTTTCTAGATAATGTTAATTGAATTATTTTACTTCAAGCTCAAATTTTGTAAATATAAATAAATACATTTTTGTTTATATTTAAAATTATGAATTTCGTCAGTGAATTATTTCATGTGAGTGTGTTTCCTTTTCCAATTTATATAAGTCTCTGAAGAAATGCGAATTTGTAGGTTTAATTTGGGATATGGGTTATTGCAGAATTCAAAATGGTTAATGTGTGTGTCGGGTAAACGGAGTAGCTAGTTGTTTCTAGGATCGGGTTTTTGCTTAATTTAGGTTTAAAGTAAGAATTACACCACATTTTTAAAATGGTTGAACCACTTAATGGAAATGTTTATTATTTTACTGTAAAGACTCAATTTCCTTTGCTAAAGTAATATTTTAACTCCTTGGATGCAAATTTAAACGAAACAATTATTGCGTTTGGAACGGATTTAATTTGCTGATGTATGGAATAATATATGAAGGCAGCAGATTTTGTGTGAGAATTCCTTCATTTGCGCGACATCATAATAAACGTAAGTTTATGCATAGTAATAAACGTAAAGTTTAAACTTTGTAAATTAGCATCTTCTACCATAATATCTCAAAAGTCTTCTTTCAGGACTTCTTTCAAAACCCCTAAAGTTTTAGGATTATCCCCTAGTCTACGCAGCTAAACTGAATTGATCTCAAGTATTGCACAAAATCGTTTCACATCAGCTTGATTTTCTTTTTCCTACCAAATCCATTCCCTTGGTAATTCTTCACTAGGACATTTACTAGAACTGCTCGATAATCGTCTAATGGGTCTGAAATCTTGGTTATATTTCATTAACACCATCACTTTCTAGTTCGCTGACGTCTTCGAAATTTCCATCTTCTACCACTATAGTCCTCATCATCAAATTTCATTAAAATTTTCGTTATCACTTTCTTAAAATTTATTTATTACATTTGACATTATTTTGACCTTATTTCTGACATTTTGGAGCAAGGTTCAATGAAGCATTGGAAGAAACATCCTCTTGCTTACTCTAACCATGAACAAGAATGCGCGTGTTTCATTTTGTCCTAGTTTGAATGACGTCCTCCGTAACTTAGAAAAAACAAGTGCATGACGAAACTCAGTCATCAAATGTACCCAAGGAGTTAATTCCATTCAATAGAGTAATAAGTTATAAAACTTCTAAAGGTCTTGTAATACATTTTCAAATACTTACTTTTTTTAAACTGTTTAAACAATATCCTTAATATGAATTAATTTAATGCTAACGTATTTATTCTATAATCAGGTTGTATTTTCCTATTAATTTCTCTTGTCGTTCTATTGTATAAGAAATGTAAAAATTTGTTTTAAAATCTCACTTAGATGTTACTTAAAAACAATCTTACTGAAACTATTTTTCGATGCCTTCTGAGGAACATATCGTAAACTGTTATATGTGTCTTTAAAATATAAGGAAAGGGAAGTTTGGATAAAATATCAATAAACAAAACGCCAAAACAATCCAATTCAATGTTACTCTAAGGAATCGATAAAAGAATAAAAGTTAGGGCTTCATTTTGAAAGAATTTTTAAGAACTTTTTTCCGGTTTTCTTGCCAATAAAAGGGCATCCTTTGGTGTAACATATTTCTTTCTATCGAAATTTGTGCAATATCAAGAAAATGTGCCGGATTAGTAAGAATTAATACTTTTTAAAATATAATTTAAATTAAATAGATTGATTTCTTAGCGGAACACAAAATGCACTCAACCAATTAATTTTTGCTAATCAAGTAATTTGCGCAAAATACTGAAAGAAAAGTATCCTACACATTTAACTCATAGCAAAATAAAAGTGATAAACATCACATTTTAATCCATTAGTTTAATTATATATCATTTCTACGTATCACAATCACTAAGGAAAAGTACTCGTCAGAATTATTAGGCAATTTTTTCCATTGTAAAAAAGGTAAGCGATACTGAGACTGAGATTTATTACTTTTAGAAAAAAGGAATATAGCTTGAGAAATATTCTTTTTTAAATTTCTATTTATCTAAAAGAAAAATTATAAATATTGGTGAAGCATCTCTAATTTGGGGCTCTCAAATATCACCTGTAATTCAATTGCTGTGCTTTAATTTACCTGTGCTTCCATTTCAAAAAGAATCCGACTAAGCTTTCAGATATGAAGTACACATTTTAGGAAAAATAGGATTCATTTTTATACGTAAATAATAGGTCGAATCAAGAACTGACACTTGAATGGACAGAAAAGTTATCACATCTACGATACTTTGTTTTTAATTCTTTATAATTATAATTATTTATTTGTTTTATTATTATATTTTTTTTAAATCTCAATCTCAGGACCTTTCAAAAACTTTTCTTGTAGTTATTGCAGAAGTTTTCTCACGAAATCCATTTAATTTATATTTAAATAACATGTTCCGATTCTGCACTTCAAAATTGTCATCTTGACAAATGTGCTTCGAGCAGAGAATTAATTATGTGAATATGTTTTACAGTTTAAAATAAGCAATTTAATTAAAAAAATTCTCGAATATACATTTACACAATTATTAAGTAATACTTCTATTTTAAATATTTTACAATGCTTTAATATTAATCTGTTTATGATTTAAGACAAGAAATAAGAGGTATTAAAAAACTTAAGCGAATATATATTTTTTTCGAGTACACAAGTGCAAAAAAAATATTATTCCTAATACGAATAAAATCTCAGGATAGGGCGTAAATATTTGTGTATTTTATACATTATTTCATTTCTTACAGCTTTAATATACGAATGTGATTTTTTTAAACTTATCCAAAAAAGACTATAACAAGAGGGGTAAAAAATTACGCCTATAATGATTTATGAGAAAATTATTTTTTATAAAAGCTACTTTTTAATAAATCAGTACATTGTCAGTTTTGAAATGTAAATGCATAGATATGTTTTAGTATATATAAGCACATATTTTCATAATGATAATTATTTTCAATATGTTTTGAAAACTTTCAAATTTTACTCACATTTCAACAGACAAAACTATAAACATTGTACTTTCCATTTCCATGACATCAAAATATTTACCATCTATTAAAAGCAACATTAAAAAATTTCAAATAAAGACGCTAATTGAGAATTGAGCTTTGAATTGAGCTTTTTCTCGTCTCCAATTCTATCCATAAGAACTTAAAGACAAGGATGTATTCTTTGCTTTCTCTCTGATTTACCAATAATATATACAAGAAAAAAAGAAGTATGACTTATGGAAGTAAAAATTTATGGTAATGTCTCGCCGATTATTTTACTTTCTTGAAATGGAAATCAAAGAAAAACAAAAATTTAATCATGAAAATGTAAAATCAGAATGTAAGTAAAATGAATGCATCGCATAAACAAGAGAACGTAATAAAACATATTGAATAATTTCGACTCAAATTTATTCTTATTGTCTTGAATCAACTCACGTAAAAACGAAGTTATTGCCGAAACATTTCAATGAATTTTATTTTTAATTTAACAAAAGTTCTATTTCAGCATTGGATTCGTCAGTAGATCATATTTTACATTTAGAAAGTTTTCTTTTACTTTAAAACTTGATAAAATATTTTACAATACCATATAGGCATATTTTGACACTAAATTAACAAATGCTCAAAATTCAAATTTTAAGATTTATGAAAAATGAGTACTTTAGCAACTGACAAAGATACTCAACTTATTAGTCCTTAATTCTTAAGATTTATAGTTCATATCTTATTTGGTATAACAATTATAAATAATACAGACACTAAAAGTAAAAAAATGGAATTTTTATTTAAAGTGTGATTATTAAAAATGAACTATTTTATAATCACAAATTTAAATTGAACTAAAAAGTTCTTATTACGCTGTTATAACTAACTTTTTATAACTTATGTTTATGAAGACAAATGTTCACAATTGCGAAAGCTATACCTGATTATAGTTGGTTGAAGTTTTGCATAAAGCATACAGTTTTTTAAGTTAATTTTTAAAATACGAAGTATTACTATTAAATACTATTAATTTAATTCATTATTTATTTATTTCATAGTTATTGATGTAATTAGAAAAATATTTCAGTTATTTTAAATTTGAGGATTAACTTTACTTTTTAATTCAAAATTTAATATTTTAATTGGTATAGGGAAAAGAAAATAATTATTGTAAAAAGCCTGTAAATTTTCTTGTATTCTAAAGATTTGAGTCGAACAGAAAAATTTGTACAAAAGAAGTTTTCATATCTCAAATGAAGAATTGAGATATGAAGAATTCGATAGTATATTTTTAAACATAGTACATATTTTTTAACATTCTACTTATTAACACTAATAAAATAATTCTGTTTAAAGAATAGCAGTAGAAAATAAACAATATTCTGCATAATTAACATTAAAATTATTGTTTGAACTTTTCATTTAATGTTAACTTTCTGAAAGCTTTCACTCTCAAAAAATATTATCATTAAATTATAGTTTAATTTTTCCTTTAACTGAAAACTTCAACTTTTTAATCCAATTGAGAATATAACGCAAAGCAATAATCAAATGATTAATTACTGACTTGCATCTAAGATGTTTATTATGTAACAGTAACTTTTCTAACTTAATCTCTTCACAAAATAATAATAGCCTTAGAGAGCGAAATATTTTCCGATTCAAAATTTGAAATATCTTTGAATAAGTATTTTTACTGGGATTAGGTTGAAACAGTGCTAATTGAGAAGATGTTTCTGTTCAATAACAAACATATTTCCAACTGATGCATTTGTTAAACTCAAATAAATACAGGTTAATTAACCAATAACGTTGCAATAATATGTTTCCCTTATGAAACACCAATTAAATAGAATTCTGTTTAAAATTTCATCGATTGATTTCGCAATATAAGCATCGTCAGCCGAATAAATTATTTAACTTACTTATACTTTATTTCTCCAAGTTCATAATTTCATTTAAACCCACAAGTAAACTTAGTTATTTTAAAAAATATGTATAATTATTCTAACGTATATTTTTAACATGATGATATATTCAAATATTTTATGCTTAATTCAAAAATTATTTCAACAAGAATCTGTTAAAGCCTTATTTAAAGCATAATTTTAAAATGAATCTCTATTACCGTGTGTCATTGGTATAGAATTTTAGCAATTTTATATCGTTTTGTACTTGTATGTTATGTAGAACTGTTTTATTCTTTATAACAGAGTAACTCATAATAATTTTTAAATGAATTTATTACAAAATAAATGTTAGAAATTTAAAGGAAAAACTACAGCAAAGTAATTTGTAAACAAAAGAATAAAAACCAATTGCTGAAACTCAATTATTTATCATTATTCTATATACATTGCTTTGAAAACTAATTTCTTATCGTTTTTATATTTAAAGTAGAATTTTTAAATAAAGATTTGTAACAATTTTTAAACAATCTGGAATTTCTCTAGAATAAGTAATAAAATATTATTGAAATTTTTAAAAATTTGCTCCGAAACACTAAAAGTAAGTGGAACAAATATTTTTAAGTACTAAATTCAATAGTGCGCTTTTAATAATAATATTTTTAAAAATATTTGCCGATATTTTATATATATATATATATAATAGTGGCAAATATTTAAAAAAAATTTAATTTAATTTAATACCTTAAAAAAAATTTATTAAAATAAATCATTTGAAATACAAATTCAAAGCTAGCAGAGAAGAGTTCAAATAAAATGCATTTCTTTCGCAGAACAGTGGAAGTTTTTAATACGCCAAAGAAATATCTAGTAATAAATTTGTTGATGACGATTAGATTATTCAATTGAATTAAAAATGAAAATTTAATAAAGGATCTTTTAGAAATTAAAATAAAAATTTTAATTTTAAATATATACCATAATTAAAAAAATCACATAATGCCTTATTTGTTTCCCAATGACAGCTATATGTTGACTCGTTGTCTTATGTCGTAAGCTGACTAAATTCGAATCGTCTGGCATTGTCCGTTGAATTCAGAAGCAAGGACATTAGGTGTCGAATTAGTCATAATGTCTAAGCATCTTATATTGACAGTTAGGGGAGTGTTTTCAGGGGTTTATTTTACGCTACACACAAGGTGCCAAGTGAAATATAAGACACAATGATTAAAAAAGAAAAACAAAAGTCGTGTAATTAATAGGCATGTTGATCGCAATTCAGTAGAATTGAAACTTTTTCTTTAAAAAAAATATTTTTTACTTGATGGCTATTGTTATAGAGTGTTTCACATCGATTCGGTTGGGACAAGTTTCAACTATGCGATACGCAAATGTCGTCACTTAAGCAAAAAAATCATCCCAAAGCTAGTATCATCTCTTCTTGACGAACTCGCATGACGTTCATGATAAATAAAATGAAAAGATAATAATTTATTTTTCTTTTTGCAATGTTACTTATATTAAGATACAAATTGGATTGCAATTTTAGTTTGGTTTTGATTTGTCGCTCTACGGTCCTCCTGTGTTCACGAGGGCTAAATAAAATACATAATAAATCTAGGGTAATAAAATAAAATAAAAATCCATAATAAAGTCCAGAGCAAAACTTTAAACAAAAATTTGATCTTCTAGTCCAGGGGTCTCCAAATGGGCTCTCTAAACACAGAATGATAATAACTCGGTTTTATTGACTTGCTAGGTAAAGCTTAATGACAAGCATAATACGCAGAAAATTTAACTTAAGCATAACAACTAACAAATAATTGAAATGAATCCCTCTAACATTATAAATTAGCGAACATCCCGCCATTACCATCGGTAGTTATGTTGGGGTAAAGAGTATCGCATATGTATGTATATCGATGCTTGGAATGTATATATCCTGAATCAAACATATGATTTTTATCCTGAAAATCCCTTAGGAACGGAAAAGCTAAATTAACTAGTCTAGAAATTACAGATATGGGCAGAAAAATTAAAACGGTTTTGGCCCTTGGTACTGACTGGAGTAAACAGTATGGCCCAAAGGCTGGAAAGTTTGGAGACCCCTGTTCTAGTCGGTAATAATATAAAATATTGAATAAAATATGTTTCTCATGTTGAAATATTTACTCTTTTATTAAACAAAATCCGACTATTGGTCCTGTTTTATTCCCTTTCAAAAATAAATAAATAAAAATACATAAAATATTTTTAAGTAAAATGGACATGTGATGATGCAAGTTGTAAGAAAAGCGTCAAAGTCAGGCATACAAAAACACGCCCTAGTTGTATTGTAAAATGTAACCGCAAACATAGGGTGTTATAGATGTAGGAAGAAAGCGGAGGATTTCTGCCAACGCCTAGATTCGAATCTGAAGCTTGTGAAATCAAAGGTCAGAGAGCTAGCTACTTGGCCACCAAGCTGCTTGCAATTTTAGAGAAAAATAGATTGTATTTAAAAAAGATGAAGATGTTTCTATTGAATAATCAGAATATTTCCAACTGATGCTTTTGTTAAACTGAAATAAATACAGGTTAATTAACATTAGTAATTTTATGCTTTCGGCTATAAAATTCAATGTATTTAAATTTAATATTTTTTTATTATGAAAACAAAAATTATGTTGATTAAATGAAAACAAATCCAATATTATGAAAAGAAATTTAGCAGTAGCTTTTTCATATAAACAACTATATGTCTACTTTATAATATTTCCTCATATCAATCCATTTACAAAACGGATAGGTACTATCAATTTCATTTCTTTGAAAAAAGTGGAAAACAAACATTTAATAGTTTTTTGAAACAAATAATAATATAATAGTTTTACTAAAATATTATGATTTATAAAATTATTTATTATTCACTTTATTGAGTGTAAATGTTTGGTTATAAATGAGTACATAATTCAACAAAATACAGTTGAACTTGCTGAAAGTAATGTTATCTAAGTCCCTGCTAATGCGGAATTAGAATAAGTTAAATAACAAGAAAAGAACAAGCATTCATATCAGTAAAATGCAAAACGTTATAAAAGGTGAATTTTTTTAATTGCAAAACCAGTCGTAAAAAAAGGAATAAAGTCTAAGATAATTTTTTTACTCCTTAAATATTCTAAATTTAAACTATACTCTATAAACAATTTATGTATGTCTCTATTATAAAGAGACCGATATCTGAATGCTATAAATCGGCAATTTTTTTGAAACACGACGATTCCATCTTACCAAAAAGCATATACCTGACTCCTTCTATGGCATACGGCGTAATATTATCCTAAAAGATAGCTCGGAGGGTTGTCATGAATATATGTCCTCAAATTTTTGCCATGCATATTGGCGTCCAAGTAGCTCCCAGTTCGCTCATTTGTAAGAGAAGGTGGACTGTTAGACGCGACAGAAAAGTGTCCACCTTAAGATTTATATGCTTCCGTGGCTGCAGTGAGGCTACGTAATCTGATAGAGATTCCAAAAAGGCTTCCATTCTGTCGCCGAATAATCCGTTCTTGGCATCCTGAATTATTCTTTCCGGTTATCTTTTTGACGCCGATACTGATTTACTGGAACGGTTTAGTGACGCGAGAAAATTTTTCATTGATTCTTCTCCTTGCAAGCTTACGCTTCTATATATATTTTCTACTTTTTCTCCCATTGCATTTGCCGCTTTTTCGGAAACTATTCCGGTCTACTTCTAATGAGCTTGATTCGGATAAAGCACTAAAAATAATGAAAGATTGGGAAAGGAATCAGCGATGGTCAGAAATGAAATTAAGGTGATTTTTTTTTTATGTTTGTAGCATACTAATATTTGTTTTTTCATTAGCACACATTCTATTTAAATCGCTTTTAAAGGGACCCAAATAACTTCAGTTATTACTAAATTAATATTTCATTCGTTATTTAATGTTTCAATATGTCCTCGCCTGCATAAATTAAATAGTAAACATTTTAACTCGTTTTAAATGGAACAATACTTTTATCACATAAAAAGCACATTTTATTTTATTCGAAAGTGATATTATCAAAACATTTAAATACATATTAAATTTTTTGGATGTTCAGTATTTTCTTAGCAGATAAATACAGTTCGATATCACAAAAAGTGAAGAAACGAAATTTTTTTGTAAAATCATCAAAATTTTAAAAATTATAAACGAAACCTGAAAGTATCCCTTAAAAATGATATGTTAGAAAATAATCTACATTTTAAAACTTTGAATCGTTTTTAAACTTTACTTAGCTCTTTGATAATGTATCATTTCAAACTGCTTCCCTTTATTGGTCAACCAAAGTCCCAGAGAGCCTAAATAATTCGCTCGAACAAATACAACAATTTTGATGAGCATAATCAGGTTAACTAAAAAAGAGGTTCATTTTTTTTTTACCCTTGGTGTATGTAGGATACTGCTATTCTTCCTTAGAAATTTCAATTTAACCATCTACCAGTTAAGAAGACAATCTAATATACTTGATCATGTTTCTCAATTTCTAAGTTATTTGCCCTCACATTTAAATCTATCTGGAACAGTTCGATACCTTAAGAATTAGTAGAATGTGCAGGAAATAGAATCAAGGAAATTAACAAAATAGGATGTAACTTACAAATAATTTAATACATACAATATAGTAATTGAATACATATAATATAATATTTGAATACATATAATATAATATTTGAATACATATAATATAATATTTGAATACATATAATATTATATTTGAATAATACATATAACATATTTGAAACCAAAATGATTGTCTGAAAAGATTGAATTCAATTGACACATTCTATGTTTTCGTGCTACTTTTAGGAATAGTTATAATGTTATTATACTGCTTGTTACTGAATAATATAGAAATGTTATTCATGAATAAATAATACCTAAATTTTTCAAATAAAAATTATTTGAAAAATTTGGAAATGGAAATGGAAATGAAATAGAATGGAAATGAGTTCCTCATTTATGAATACATAAAAACATAAAACTGCTGGATCTTATTAACTCTGATTAAATAAGTACTACACGTATTCATATACAAAAATACTAAATCCACACAAAATCAATTAACTATTAATATATAAAATATATTTTGTGTATTTTTTCCCTTAAACCAATGATAAATCATTAGAATGATAAAAGAAAATAATGTATTTTCTCTTTTATATCGCGCATCGGAAAAAATGTCTGTGCTCAAGTAAATATAATGCAATTACTAAAAAAGGCGTATAAATATTATTTTTTATTTAAATGCTCATGGAATTTTAATACTGGCAAATTGTTTATTTCCTATTTATATTTCTTCCAAGTACAGGAAAGTTTTTTCCCCAAAAAAATAGGATAAGATTTTTATTTTCATAAAAGGGGCACAATATTTTTTCTTTTTTATAGCTCTATTTTGTATTCAGAAATAAGATAGTTAATATCATGAGAGATTTTATCTAATAATTCTAATCAAATGTATTTTGTTTTTTCATAAGACTTGGAACGCTTCTACAGCAAATAAAAAAGATGCATGGTTAAATAAGTCGGATATGCTCTTCCAGCTAATTTTCAAAATTAAATCATCTCTTATATTACTCGAACCACATCATAGCGAAGCTGCCCTCCTTCCATGAGGTATACGACAACAACAACCACCTCCTAACAATTTAGCATTTTTCGGAGTTAATATGAAAGAAATCACAGTGAGTTTCAATGTCAAAAGAGAGTTTTTAAGACAAGTTACGCACAGTAATAATACTATAATAAAACAGAATAAACTGGGAAGGCGATCTTCTTGAGAAACGTAACTGTGAATCGTTTCCCTAAAAGAATCGTTCATAAAATTCTCTCTCTAAATATATAGGGAGCTCATTTTACTTTAATTTCAAAATAACTGCAAATGAATGAAAAAAGGAACCAACTCACAATCAAGGAATCGAATATTCTCTATTTTAAATATTGTGCATTGCTCACTGCCAACGTATAATTGAAAGCTCAGCAGCTTTAAGTTATTACCATATCTTCGACGATATCGAACATATATATATCTTTGGATTTAAACCAATATCGAACCCCGGTGGTGTTATATTGAGTGAAAAAAAAAGTGAGTGAGTTCTTTAAAATGCTTGATCATTTTCATTGGTTATTTGAAATATTTTTTTGAAATTTTGGTCCAATAAGATATAAATATAGTTGCGCAAATGAATATTTTTTATTTCAATAACAGTCTACTGTTCGTATTTTTATTTCATGGGAATTTCCTATTTCACTGATTAAAACAGGTTCACCTGTTCTAAAAAAACGCCTATGATAGATAAGAAACCAAAGATTCTAATAATACAGAAAGGTTGCTTATATATCAATATGCTTGAATATTTTTTTTACTTTATGTAAATTGGTATATAATATGTGCGTCTTCAGATAAATATTTTCTCAATTAAATACAGTTAAATGGTTGGACAGGACTGATATCATATGATCTAATTGGGACACGAATAGCAGGCCATTTGGATAGTGGCTTTTTGCTGAATCATTTGTTGAAAAATCAAATGCTTCAGCAAAAAGAGAACAAGAATGCGGAAGGATTGAGGAACATTGTTTACATTGTATCGGAATAAGTGCATTTAACTGAGATGGAATACGTGCATTTGAAAGCAGTCATTGAAAACGGAAAGAAAAAAAATAAATTAATAGTTTAAAAAAACTAAAAAACACTCTTTTAGAGTTAATCAAACTAAAAAGTAAAAAATAATTGTTAACATAAGAATAAAATGACTGGCGAGAAAATGAATGTCACTGTTCTAAAAGCGTGGGGGGCTTTGTATGACATTTTTAAACTAACTCTGAATTTCGGAATGAAACAAGTGAAAAATTATAACGATTGATATCGAGCACCCCATGCTTTTAGAACAGTGACATTCATTTTCTCGCCAGTCATTTTATTCTTTACTATTAATTTATTTTTTACTTTTTAGTTCGATTAACTCTAAAAGCGTGTTTTTTAAACTATTAATTTATTTTTTTACTTTTTTGTTTGATTAACTCTAAAAGCACGTTTTTAGTGTTTTTAAACTATAATATTTAAATGATATCCCGGTACGGAGGACTGGAACTGTAGTTCTTACAACAATTTAATTGTGAGTAAAACAAAGGCTAAATGTGAATATATCGAGCCAGCCAGGATTCAAACAGGGCATCTCCTGATCCGTGGTCAGGCGCGTTATTCGTTGTGCCACTGTCCCACATTGGTTTGAATGTCTTTACTGAATACTTTCATTCTACATGGGTTAAATTGCTCTTAATAAGTTAAAATAAAATCACTAATCCTGGCAATCCTAATAATGATGAGATAATAAACTTATCAAAATATTTTATAGTCGTCGGCCCTTTATAAGTCTACAACGTTTAAATTAAATCTGATCGTTTAAAGTAGGGCAAAATCGAGACCAAAGAGTCAGTTACAAACAAACATACAGGTGAAACTAATATAAAAGCGCATTAAAAATAATAAACTGTTTTCGTTCTGTAAGATGTCTGTAAATGTTTTTTTGCAGCTTAAATGTATGAGGAGAAACAGATCTCCAGGGGAAAAAGTGATGCGCCGATCAAGATGACTTTTCAAAAGCTGTGTGTTTTAATCACTAATCCTAGCGATCATAATCATCATGAGATAATAAACTTATCAAAATATTTTATAGTCGTCGGCCCTTTATAAGTCTACAACGTTTAAATTAAATCTGATCGCTTAAAGTAGGGCAAAATCGATCCCAAAAAGTCAGTTACATACATACAAACAAACATACAGGTGAAACTAATAAAAGCGTATTAAAAATAGAGGAGAACAAACCAAAGATAAAACAACATTACGTCTTTTTCCACACAAGCATGACTAAGCTTTTTATTTTCATTATTAACAAAATAGAAATTAATGTATAGGTAATAAGGAAAAACTTAAAATTTTGTTTTTTAAACTACACCTTTTATTCATAAATCTCCTTTTTTATAATTACGAGCATCATCTTATTAAGTAATTAATTCATATCAAATTCTCAACACTGTATGCATCGTCAATATGCAACTTGTCTTCCGAACTTATTGTATTTCTAAATCTGTGTTTTGGTAAAATACTATTATATAACAATAGGCTTTTTTCGTTTATATATTGAAAAACCTTTTTTTGTTACGTCGTCATAGCCCACGAACGATTTGCATATTATTTTCAACTTACAATATTTTAAAAAATAAATCGTCCTGTTAATTACATAATGCACAGTGTTTCTTTTATAATTACGAATTCAAAAATGTAATTATACTGTTAGAAAAACATTTCTTGAAAATATACGGAACCTTTTACTCAGAGATATTAACATAATAAAGATGAATAATAAAAATAATCTAGAATAACATTAATTCTATTTTGTTTTTCGAGTACAGGATGTAATTATTTACTTTCATCAAATTTTTCTTATCAATCTGTTTTATAAATATTTAATAAATTATCTCGCTATATTTGTTTTCATGGTAAATAAATTACTTTATTTTAATATTCTAGCGCATTATTTAAATAAAATAACTCTTTATTTATAGCTTTTGTTAAACTGATAACAAAGCAACTGTATTAAATATTTATAAAATTTTAACATTTATTTAAAGTTACTTATTTATTCGTTGAATTGTATTTTAATAAGAATAGTTAGGATTATTTAATATCACAAGGAAACAGGAATTGACGTTTATTATTTAAAATTGATAGAAAACTTTTACAAAATGTAGTAATGATATGATTTTTTTTGTTAGTAAACGAAAAAACATCAATTAAAAATTAATGTTAACAGTGAATGCGTTATAAAAGAAATCTAATTAAACCGAAAGAAAGAGAAAATCACCAACACATTAGGATAAATTATCTGATTTTTATATTTTCTATTTATTTATTCATTGAATATTTTTTGGAGAACTAATAAAATAAATTTTGGAGATATTATAATTTTTATAGAAATTTTTATTAAAATTAAATTGCTATACTCATAATTGAAAAGCAACGAAAATGTAGAACGAATTGCGCAATATGCTAAATAATCCGAAACATTTTTTAATTATCTTAACTAGTTTGATATACAAATATAGAAAATTTTCATCATTTACAAAATTAATACACTCATGTCCACAAATTAAGGATCATTCAAAATCACACAGAAATTGAACTCTAAAATAAAAATTTCAACTGTAGAATTATCACACACATCTTGAAGAAGAATATGCAAATTACAGGAAACCACCAGATGGCGCGGATAGTACGTCACAATGACGAGAGTGTAAGAGAGGGTTATATAAGGAATGGTGGCAAAGAAGTAAAATTGTTCAAAAGCACTTTAAAAGCCTTTCAGTGCAATAACCGCATAGTCATGAAACAAAGGAAGCATTTGGATGATTTTTTACGTGGTAGAATTATCGGACGACTGGAATGTGGACGTACCCAGATGGAAGTATCCGAGGAACTTGGAATCGCCCAGAGTGTCATCTCCAGTCTTTGGCAACGATTCCAAGATGATGGTAATGTTTGTAGATGTTACAGGACAGGTCGCCCCCGAGTTACAACGCCGAATGAGGACCGGTATTTAGAAGTTACTGCCAAAAGAAACAGACGGAGCACAGCATCAGACCTGTCTCGTCAGCTCTCTTCAGCAACCGGTACGACAGTTTCAAAGCAGACCGTGTACAGACGCTTAGGGCACATTGGTCTATATGCTCGTAGGCCTGTCAGATGTGTTCCACTTACCGCAACTCACTGTTGCCTATGATTAACCTGGAGGAGAGAGCTTACATTGTGGACACCGCAACAGTGGTCGGGTGTGATGTTTTCCGACGAGTCCAGGTTTAGTTTGCAGTCTGATTCTCGTCGGACTTTCATATGGAGAGCGCCAGGTACCCATTACCACCAAGAGAACACCATTGAAGGACACCGTTACGGTGGTGCAGGATGGCTCGTTTGGGGAGGAATTATTCTTTTTTCCAGAACTGACATGCATGTTCAGAGTGTAACGATGACAGGCCACATCTATCGGGATGTCATTCTGGAACAACATGTACCTTTGTTTCGGGGCGCCATGGGTGCTGAATTTCTGTTTATGGATGACAACGCCCGTCCTCACCGTGCTAACATTGTAGACGAATGCCTTCAATTGGAGGATATCATCCGTATGCATTGGCCAGCATACTTACCGGACTTGAATCCAATAGAGCATGTGTGGGATATGCTTGGTCGACGAATTGCATCCCGTCAACCCCCTCCCACCTGTCAACCGGAACTTCGGAGGGCATTGCTTGATGAGTAGTGTAATATTTACCAAGATCAGATTGATAATTTGATACTCAGCATGCCTAGGCGTTGTAAGGCCTGTATTGCATCGTCCGGAAGACATACTCCATATTAACCGTCATATTAACCATGTTATACTGTTTTTTGTAAATAGGTTATTTTTTAAAATTTGCTCCAGGGGGTAAAAATCGCAATTTTTATTAATTATGTCAAACATATAGCATCTTTTTTGCTCTTTACCTTTTGTTTAATAAATAGACTTTACAAATAAGTCAAATTTGTTTTGCTTCTGTCTCTTTCTTTGCCTGAACTTCATTATCCATAATTTATGGACATGATTGTAGTTGTTAGTTGATTTAATATTAGTTTCAAAAATTTTAAAAGTAAAACTATACTATGCAGTTAAAATATTGGCAATTATTTGGATCTTATAGAAGGATCCTCTCCAACTAAAATCTTTCTTTCAATGAGCTCAAAATCTATTCCGAAAAGATTCTCGACCCAAAAAATAAACGTTTAACAAGAAGACTAAAAGGTTCATAGGCTGACACATAGATGGCGCTACTACTATTAAATCCATGTGATTTTTAGTTAGCCTTAACGTTCAAAAGACACGTGCATAAATTTGACAGCTGTTGCACTATTAGTATGTGAGTTATAGCATTTTTAGTGAAGCAAATTTTGTTAGTATGAAAAAATTGGATAAAAAGGAATTTTGTGTTTTAATAAAGCATTGCTTTTTGGCGAAAAAAAATACTATTGAAGCCAAAGCTTGGCTTGATAAACATTATTTGGACTTTGCACCAGGAAAAACCAACCGTAGAGAAGTGGTTTGCTAAATTTAAACGAGGCGAAATGAGCACCGAGGACGATGCACGCAGTGGACGCCCCAAAGAGGCTGTTACCAACGAAAACATCAAAAAGGGCCACAAAATAATTTCTGATAATCGTAAAGTGAAGTTGATTGAGATAGCTGAGACCATAAAGATATCAAAAGAACGTATTGGACATATCGTGAATGAATATTTGAATATGCGAAAGCTCTGTTCAAAGTGGGTGCCGCGCGAGCTCACAATCGACCAAAAACAACAACGAATTGATGATTATAAGCAGTGTTTGAAGCTGTTCAATCATAATAAACCCGAATTTTTGCTTCGATATGTGACAATGGGTGAAACATGGCTCCATCATTTCTCACCGGAGTCCAATCGACAGCCAGCCGAGTGGACTGCACGTGACGAACACAAAAAATGCTATAACTTCACTAAAAATGCTATAACTCACATACTAATAGTGCAACAGCTATCAAATTTATACACGTGTCTTTTGAAGGATAGGGCTAACTAACAATCATATGATTTAATACTAGTAGCGCCATCTATGTGACAGCCTATGAATCTTTCAGTTCACTTGTTATAAGAGGAAATGAGATCTGATGAAATGTCTGTACACATGATTTATGCCAGTAAATGAATTCCAATAAGATATAATTTGATCTATGAAATGATGCGAATTTACAACAAAATCTCCCTAGATCTATGCAATTCCATTAATGACATATTTATTTCTTCTCATTTTCAGTTAAGAAGGAAAACTTCTTTTTCTGCTAAACTGTGCGCCCTAATTTCGTTGCACAGCCTTACGGTTACTTAAAGCTATCAGAACTTCTTTCCTTTTTTATTTCGAGGATTTTCAGGCATCTTAGATAAATAATATACTCATGTTTGTGAAAATTGCAACACCATGAAGGAATCGTCCTAATTGAATGAAATTTAATACACAGTTGAGTGGTAGTGGTACAAATAAATGACTAAATGTTGAAAGCAAACAAACAATAACAAGAGATCGGAATCAGTATTTTCTGTAGCCACCACGCGCCGCAATAAGTGCTGCTACACGACGTGGCATGGAGTCAAACAAATTTTGAATGTCTGCCTGAAGAAGAGCATTCCATATTGTTTGTATGAGCACCCAAAGTTCATCTGCAGAAGCAACAGGACGAGGATCACGAGCGAGACGCCGACCAACGAAATCCCACACATGTTCAATCGGCGACATATCCGGGGGAATACGCAGGCCAAGGAAGAAGCTGTACGTGCCGCGTTGCAACGAAGGATTGAACAGTCCTAGCGATAGGAGGGCGGGCATTGTCCTGTTGAAATACAACGCCTGGCAAGCGTTGAAGGAAGGGAACAGCTTCGGGCTGTAGAACTTCACTGATGTACCGGTTGCTGTTCAGATTGCCCACAATTCTTAGCAATTGAGATCGTCCATGATATGCTATGGCACCCCAGACCATAACTGCGGGTGTTCGTCCACTGTGGCGTACGATAATGCACTCCGGAAGGTGGCGTTCACCGGTATAGCGTCTGACACGAATACGGCCATCATGGTAAAACAAATTAAAGCGGGATTCGTCAGAAAACACGACATGCTGCCAACCAGCACGCCAGTCTCTATGCTGAGCGGCCCATTGTAGCCGCAGGCTGCGATGGTTTAGCGTGAGAGGGATCCTGTATAAAGGAGTCCTTGCGCGCAGTCCACGCTGCAGCAGACGTCTACGAATTGATGAAGCACACAATGAAACACCTTTAGCTATTGACCACTGTGCTGCCAATTGTCTAGAGGAAGCTGTACGGACCGTCAGCGCCATGCGGACCAGGTGTCTATCATTGCGAGCTGACGTCACATTTCGGGGTCCACTCCCAGATTTCCGAGTTGTCCGACACTTGTCCGTCCACTGCTTCCAAAGACGCATCACTGTGCTGCTGTTACGCTGCACACGAGCGGCTACTGCACGATAAGACAATCCAGCTTCACGAAGGCCGACTATTCTCCCCCGTTCCAACTCTGTAAGTTGTTCAAATCTCGCTCTCTTTCGTCGAAGAGGCATAAGTAACGATTGAGCTATCGTTTACCACTAGCAGATAACCACCGATAACCACCGATAACCATACACGCCTCGCTACAGCTGTCTATTTATTCGGATCCATCCGAAGTTCACAGGGCGCTGGTCAGCATACGCATGCGCTACGGATTTGAAATTCTAATCATTTGCATATCATGCGCTAATTTGCATTTCCTGAAAATTTCAGCTCACTCGCGTAAGTCCTTCATGGTGTTGCAATTTTCACAAACATGAGTTTAGATTTAAAATTTAAACTGAATTTAAGAAACTACTTTCTTTCTGAGGATAGTAACACTAAAGAAATAATATTTTTTATCAGTAAGAAAATTTTTAGTTATATGAAAAAATTTTTTAACTATTTAAAATAAGATTTTTGTTTTGACTGTTATCTAAATCAGAATTCTATTTGGAAAAAGAAAATGCAGTGCGATTTAATTAATCCAGATTAATTAATTGTTTTAGTTTGACATCTAAAATGAGGGAATTTTTCTTCGCTTTTCCTACATGTTTCTTCTCAAATTATATTTCCAATTTGCTTTACATGAGCATATCCAATAATAATCAAGCGAAATAAAATCTATTTTTATCAACGAAAAAAAAATTTGTGTGGGGGGGGGGGGTAAAAATTCTGTTATTTTCAAATTATCAGCTTCAAGTTAAATTCACTTTAATTAAGTGCAAGTTTTATTTGAAAACATTTGTTGGATGCTTTTGCCAATTTTTGTGTTTACTCTTTTAAGATAAAAATAATTTTCAATACTTAATTGGTTTTACGTTAACAAAGATAAAATATTATTCGTATGAAAAAGCAGGAAATTAATTTTTTTAATTGTTAACTGCAAATTTGGTTGTTTCCATTAATACATGAAAACTAATTCAGTTTTATCTGAATTTTTGATTCGAAATTTATAGTATTCCATTTTCATATTTTTAAATGAGGATACTACATAATAAAGAGAGGAATTTTCATTAATCTGCACTTTTAATAGGAATGACTCGATATATTTTGTAGAAATTCAAATATTGTGTGATACTTTGAGGTAAAAGTTTTGAAATCCTACAATTTTGAAAAAAAAAAAGGCTCCAATAAAATATTTCCTATCCATTTGGCTAAATATTTTAGCATCAATGGTTAACTTAACTATTCACCAACCATTGCCTCATTTTTTATTGATTTATTATTCATAAACGCACATTACAATTCTTCTTCACTCTACTAGCCCATAAATAATGCACATTAGCAATTTCAATGGAGAAATCCTTTTTCTCAATAGTGTTTCCTGCTTAACAATTTAACTTCCATTTCAAGGCCTTTACAATACAGTCGAACGCGATAGAAAAATATTTGCAGTTGCATCACCCATTCTGAACAAAATAATAGTCTAAAGAATCTGAATTTTTGATTCGAAGTGCATATTTATTTCTTAATTCGCAGCTGTTTTGTAGCCTTTCTGCCTGTGTACTAGCTCCTTAACTATTTCTTATGCCTCATTTCGTATGCAAATCATATTCTATACGAACGATAGAACGTAAAAAGTATTACGTGAATTTCTTTGCTTGAAAAGGACTACAAGCACATTGCAGAGGGGGAATGAGAGTTGAATTCTTGGGAGTTGAATTCTGGAGCAAATAAAAAGAATATGTTCACCTACATTACAAGGTGAGTTGAACGTAGTTAAATCTACATAAATATGAGTCCAGTCGTATACTGAGTAATTCTGAAATAAGTAAAAATGATGAATGCGAAGCAGTTGGGGAATAGAGCAAAAGTACTTCGTGATAAAGGCATTGGACGTACTACTTCTCCTTAGTTTATTAGTCATGTCTTTTAAAAAGATAAAATCAGCTCTTCAAATGCAAAAAATTCCTGTATGGCCCAGAAAAAATGTAAAATATAGTTGTATTTTGTTCAAGCAAGATATTAAGAGATTTTTGAGGAAAACAGATCATTCAGTTTGAACCACTGAATAATTGTATGTGTCTGAAACGTAGAAGAGTTTCCTAAAACTGCTGAATAACTATTAAATATTTTGTACAAATCTCATTTGGAATTTCATGGTATTCAGTGTCTTATTTTTTTAGTTGAAAATAAATTGTTTTGAATTTTTAATTTGTATTAAAGAGAAAATTTAAATCCCAGCAAAACTATTACAGTTTCTATTTACACTCATGTCCATAAATTAAGGATAATTCAGAATCACACAGAAATTGAAATCTAAAATAAAAATTTCACCTGTAGACTTATCACACACATCTTGAAGAAGAATATGCAAATTACAGGAAACCACCAGATGGCGCGGATAGTACGTCACAATGACGAGAGTGTAAGAGACGGGTATATAAGGAATGGTGGCAAAGAAGAAAAATTGTTCACAAGCGCTTTAAAAAACTTTCAGTGTAATAACCGCATAGTTATAGCACAAAGGAAGCATTTGGATGATTTTTTACGTGGTAGAATTATCGGACGACTGGAATGTGGACGTACCCAGCTGGAAGTATCCGAGGAACTTGGAATTGCCCAGAGTGTCATCTCTAGGCTTGACAACGATTCCAAGATGATGGTAATGTGAGTAGAAGTTACAGTTCGCCCCCGAGTTACAACGCCGAATGAGGACCGGTATTTAGCAGTTACTGCCAAAAGAAACAGACGGAGCACAGCATCAGGCCTGTCTCGTCAGCTCTCTTCAGCTACCGGTACGACAGTTTCAAGGCAGACCGTGTACAGACGCTTAGGGCACATTGGTCTATATGCTCGTAGGCCTGTCAGATGTGTTGCACTTACCGCAACTCACTGTCGCCTGCGATTAACCTGGAGTAGAGAGCATGCATTGTGGACACCGCAACAGTGGTCTGGTGTGATGTTTTCCGACGAGTCCAGATTTAGTTTGCAGTCTGATTCTCGCCGGACATTCATATGGAGAGCGCCAGGTACCCGTTACCACCAAGAGAACACCATTAAACGTCACCGTTACGGTGGTGCAGGATGGCTCATTTGGGGAGGAATTATTCTTGGTTCCAGAACATACCTGCATGTTCAAAGTGAAACGATGGCTGACCACATCTATCGGGATGCCATTCTGGAACACCATGTACGTTTGTTTCGAGGTGCCATGGGTGCTGAATTTCTGTTTATGGATGACAACGCCCGTCCTCACCGTGCAAACATTGTACACGAATGCCATCATTTGGAGGATATCACCCGTATGGATCGGCCAGTATACTCACCGGACTTGAATCTAATAGAGCATGTGTGGGATATGCTTGGCCGACGAATTGTAGCCCGTCAACCCCCTCCCACCTGTCACCCGCAACTTCGGAGGTCATTGCTTGATGAGTGGTGTAATATTCCCCAATATCAAATTGATACTCAGCATGCCTAGGCGTTGTAAGGCCTGTATTGCATCGTCCGGGAGACATACTCCATATTAACCGTGTTATACTATTTTTTTGTAAATAGGTTCTTTTTTGAAATTTGCTCCAGGGAGTAAAAATCGCAATTTTTATTAATTATGTCAAACATATAGCAGTTTTTTTGCTCTTTACCTTTTGTTTAATAAATAGACTTTAGAAATAAGTCAAATTTGTTTTGCTTCTGTCTCTTTCTTTGCCTGAACTTCATTATCCTTAATTTATGGACATTTGTGTAATATCTATTGTCGATTATTTTCAGAACTTTAACATTTTGTTGATTATTTTTAGAATTTTTAGCAGTTAACTTAAAATTGCCTGTTGGATAATGAATTATTTTTATTTTTAATTGAAATATTGTAAGGAAAACAAGATACAGTCCAACCCTCGTTAACCTTCGGCTTCGCCGTACTATATTTAAAAGAAACGAAATTGTTCAAAAGTTCATACATAAGAGTAAATAAAAATATTTTAAATGACTGCATTGTAGTTCTCTGACTAGGCGGGAATGTGAAATGGTATCATTACAAATTGCTAAAAACTATTACAGTTATATAATTCCTTTTTAAGATATCGAATTAAATATAGAATAATAATATAAAACGATATATTAAATATATCGCATTATATTATTTGAACTAAATTTGCTATCTAACAAAAGATGTTAAATTCTAATTACTATACAGTTTTGAAAATAATTATCTAATCTGTTTTTAAAAGTCAATTATATATTAAACTTGGTTTTGTTTATTTATTAATTACATTTAATTTGAAACAAAAATTTTTTTTAAATGTCCTATTAAGTGTTTACCTTAAGTTTGCATGCATCTAAAATTAGACTTCAAATTTGAACTGTATTTATAACTAATTCTCAGCTACAAATCATAACGTTATGTTTGGTGTTTCATTACAATAAATATTCTAAATTATGAAAAAGTAGTGACGAAGCTTTTATGAATAATATTTGCATGATAATGAACTTGTTTTATTTGTTAATTCGAATTCATCGACGGTAATACAAATTGGAATAAATTATTCATTAGGAAAAAATTTATCTATCCATTTTTTTTCTACCTAATATATCATTAGGGCATACTGTTTTCCTATATTGCAATTCAAATTTCTTTCTAGAACATCCTCTATTTGAAATAAGATATTTTTTTAGCCTTCAAATCAGAAATTTTTTCTTAAAGATGCAACAGATAAATGACAGTTTCCAAAAAATATTCTTTCTGAGCAAATAGAGACATTTATATTTAAGTACTGTAAATATGCAAAAACTCTCTCTTTCCAATATATAGAACTTTGCTTACAAAGAGAAAATAAAATATTTGAGGGAAGTGAGGTTATTAAATTCAGAATAAAATATCTTGTTGGAACTTTGCGAAAGAAAAGTTCAATGAATATTTGACAAAGTAAAAAGGAAAATAGATTTGCTGCTCTTAGTAATCCATTAATTAATTCCATTTATTCACGAATTTCCTTCTAACTAAAACTTTTATTTTACATCTTCGATATTCTTTTAACTAATTTTTCCATTTAATCTCTTTTGATTTTAACATATTTTTTTGTTTCGAATTAACTATTATTCTCTCCACAAACTTTTATTTAAAGATAATTTAATTGATAAGATTTGATGCACATTTTTCCTTCTCTGTATCATTAAAATTTGTAATAACTTTTTTTATCCTTATACACAGGTTAAACTGAAAATTAAGAAAAAAAGGGTTGTTTTGGTTATCAAATCTTCAGTAGCATATAATAAAAGCTATTATGCTTAACTCTGTAAACAATTAGAGTTTTCTTAAATTGCAGTATATTTATTATTTCTTCGTTAAATTTCAAACAAATAAAATAAATATATATTAATATTTATGAAGTACTTTTAGCAAAATAAGAAAATAATATCAACTATACTCTAGCTTTTAACCATTTTAATTAAAAATTAATTTAATTTTAAATATTGGGAACATATATAAGAGAAAAAACATGGAAATTTCATGATCTGGCATATTTTAAAACTTATTGATTAATGAACATTGTTTTCTCAACAATTATAAAGATTGTTGATGGCAATTTTTATGTAAATATTGTTTTATGTTGTTTATAAAGAATTGTTTTTTTCTTTAATTAAAATTTATTACTTTTTTTTTCCAATATCAGATTATGAACAGTTACAGCAAAAAAAGAACAACCAAAAAAAATATATAAAATATAACAACAAGAACAAAATAATACAACAAAACATGCTGAAACAGAGTTCATTAATCTAACAATAAGGCCAAGTAAAAAGTTTTAGCCACTAAAAAGTGTTAACAGGTGCACCACGGGGAGGTAGGTAATGCCACTTTATTACATATTAAAAGAAGCATTTTACTTAATTGTTATTTCTGTCTGTATATTTTGGATTCTTCCTTGAAGTAAAATTTTGTGCATAACTAGAGCAACCAGTTTTGACGCAACACTATCTAAGCATGAAAATTCAATGCCAATTCCTCAATTGCAAATCCTCTAGTTGCAAATCCTGTTACAATGGCAAACTATCTCCCCTTTGAAACATCATTCCTCATGTTCTGAAATGAAATACCCTGTCCGCCTCCTGTTAATCGGTCGTAGTATTTCATTCTGGTAATGGATATCTGCCAAAGGAAAGCAAATCAATCTTTCAGCCGTTAACTCCAATCCGTCTTAATGACTGATGTTTATTTTTTTAACCCTTAGCAAGGTTAAAATCAACGGCGGACGCCAGAACATTAAAACCGTAAAGCTAGTTTGTAGCTCGTTAGCCCCTTGACAAGACAATTAGCGGTCTCGCCCCAATTTTGGGGACTGAAAGCTAAAAGTGCTCCATCATAAGGAAGCCTTGTCACTCGGCTAGGGCCCCCAATTAACCCTAAACTCGGAGCTCATGTTTCAAGTCCTTCTGCTCCACTGTGCTTCAGCTAAATTTTCACACACGAAGTGGGCCTCATAATTTTAGCTTAGCAGACAAGGTGTCGTAATGAATGCGACATTTACAGTAGAATCAACTTAATTATCCGAGGTTCCGACGCTGGAAGTCCTTTGCGACAAAGAAGGAGATAGCGCTTCATTTAAGAGATTGTTCCCGAAAATCAATTTTCGGTCGTTTCATTGTTTAAAACTGTCTACTAATGCACTTTTCAACTTTAATGAGTGTTTACTTTGCATTCTACCAACTTTTCTAATAACAGCAACATCAAAGTCAATTCTTGCTATCAGTTAATACATGAGGACTTTTTTGTATAGTAATGTCCATTAAAACAGTAATGAGTTTCTAAATAACTCAAAATTAAAAGTAGACATTGAAACGCAGATGTTTGAACTTTAATGAATTATTTAACCTAAAATATAACAGTTCAAAATGAAACTTTTTTAAAAGCGTTACCAATTTTCTATCCGAAGAATGATCTACCATACTTTAATTAGTCTACGACTAATTTCTTTAATTTACTTAATATTAATTTGCTACAAAAGTCTTCCTTTGAACCTGTTATCTACCAATTATTAATAAAAGTAGTCTTAAATATACACCCAAATCCTCCTCCACAAAGAGGGTGTCTTTCACTGAACATTTCAAACTAAGCTTCCCAAGAATGAATGTACCCTACAAGATGGAGATCCACATTTAAGCAGTCTTTGAATTCAGTTCTTGACGCTTCAGTCAGATCCTTATGTTAGTTCTTTCAGATCCGAATGACTGACTACCTGAACCGAAAGCCGGAGCAACTAAATGGATCTGTGCGAAGCATTGTTCGAAGTCCGACAAGTGAAACCGAACTGAAAGCTTCTGTATCAACGTAAAATATTGTCAAGCAAAATCTCATGGTAATTAATTGGAGGTTGCGTACCTCACAGACGAGTGCACTTTCCTAGTTGTTGTAAAATTTGGGTGTAGAGTAGAAGCCTCTACACTGTGTAAAGTTGAATCTGCTATATATTTGACATGTTTGCATCAAAGTACCCAACTAACAACTAAATAATAACCAACAGAACTCACAAGTATAAAATCTGTTATTTGAAGAAAAAAATTAGCAGTACATTTTTAAAATTCAATATTTTTTATAGTGTCTAGATTTCTACATCGTCACATTTACTACATAATTGTATTGTTTCATACACATTTTTATAACAATTGTAAAATCCATTTAATAATAATAAAGTAATAAGCGTTATTTGCCTTGACACAATAATCATGCGCTTGTAGCGTACAAGAAACAAAAAAAATCCGCATAACACCAATTAGAAAAACATTCATCAAGTATACACTTAAAAGTCAATCCTAAACGATTTTTTATTAATACACAACAGGGCATTTTTATAGAATTAAAACAATTAATAATTTTGGAAATTTTTAAAGAAACATTAGAAGGAATAGAAGTAAAATACAAAAAAGTAGGCTTATTTATCTTAATGAACCTAAGCTTCCTAATTTATTAAAACATGACTAATATATAATCATTCCTCAAGTAGATTTTATGCAATGAGCATACTCATGCCATTATTTTATGTCTTGAAATGTATTTAAATACAAAAAATAATGTCATTAGTATGTTCACTGGCAAACGTAAGTGGAACTCAAGGTCACCATATGTACTACAAAAAAAAGGCCCTAGTAGGAATTTTTTTTCAGAATTATCTTTCCAAATTGAGCATTTTTGGGGCGAAGGAGACATTTGAACTTTCCTATATTATTTCTTCTTCTCCCATTGATTGCACCGATGTCTCACCTCCGGATGCTGTAAGGACCTAAAGGTCGAAGTAGCGCTCAACATTAGCGTACAAGAGACTCAGGTGTGAACGGATGGAGCAATGTCACTAGGACAGGAATGGTTGGCAAACAAACATTAAAAATGTTAAGTGAGACGTTATGTTGCCCTTTCTTTCTCTCCACCCTGGCTTATAACAGTTGGGCTGACATGTTCGTAGGCTGACACATAGATGGCGCTACTAGTATTAAATCCATATGATTTTTAGTTAGCCCTAACCTTCAAAAGACACGTGTATAAATTTGACAGCTGTTGCACCATTAGTGTGTGAGCTCTGTTCAAAGTCGGTGACGCGCGAGCTCACAATCGACCAAAAACAATGATTGATGATTGGATTGATGATTCTAAGTAGTGTTTGGAGCTGTTCAATCGTAATAAACCCGAATTTCTGCGTTGATATGTGACAATGGACGAAACATGGCTCCATCCTTTCACACCGGAGTCCAAGCGACAGTCAGCCGAGTGGACTGCACGTGATGAACACTAAAAATGCTATAACTCACATACTAATAGTGCAACAGCTGTCAAATTTATACACGTGTTTTTGGAAGGTTAGGGCTAACTAAAATTCATATGTATTTAATACTAGTAGTGCCATCTATGTGTCAGCCTATGAATTTTTCAGTCCACCTGTTATTTCAACAAGATAAGACCTGCTACAGACAATCAATTCGATTTATGGTCTTCCTGTTTTTCATAAAATTGCCAGGAGACACAGGCAGAATTAAACAATTTTTTTCTTATTTCAATACATTTGGAAAAACTGGGGTGAAGGGTGAGAAATAAACTTCAAATTTACATAATTTGTAATATTTTCATTACGTACATATTCTACGTATTCCTGTTACACAGCTTTTAAGTTCCTTACAAACTTTATTGCATCCAATTATTAAAATTCCTTTATTTTGCACATTACTTTTTAATATTGCCTAGTGATAAAAAGTGGGCTTTGATGACTGAGTGACTAAAGCTCTGGCCCACAGATTTCGGGTTTGAGTTCCGGCATTGCCATGGATGTCTGTAGTGGTTCGAAGTCAACTTTAGAAAGTAGATCCCGGTCTAATATAATTGTTGGGCGTAGGACTGACAGCCCTACCCTGTAAAAAGAAAACGTCTTCTGTCTCGAAATCTGCCAGTAGGCAGACGGCTCACCGTTGGGCGGTTGCGCCTGTGGAGAAGAATGATAAAAAGTCCATTTTCAGAAATGACGTTTTTGGCCAGTTCTTCAGGCTGAAGCCTAAGTGAAAGATATTTTTCATTTCCATAGTTACCATTAAAGAAACCAAACTGTTTTATATGAAACAATATCGATGAAAACCATGTATTTATTATATTTTGAAAAACATGTAATTTGATATAATGTTGAACAGCATTATTTATTCGAAAACAATGATAACACTAGCAGATAAACACAATTTGAGCAAATGAAATTAGATCCCCAACTATTTACTGAAATTTTCCAAACTGTTGTCCATTAGAGAGCATATTTTTGGAGCAAATTAAAACAAATCAATGTCTGTGATAGTTAATGCAAAACAGACTGGCATTAATCACACGCAGAGCTCTTCTACGCCAAGAGAACACAATAGCAGAAAGATTTGGCAACATAAAGCAAACGCAAATCGTGCTGAAACCGATTTAGTGATAGAGGCAAAGGATGATAAATTCTTGAAGAATACGTTGAGGGGTTTGAATAAAAGAGTTGAAAATGCAATTTAAAAAATTTCCTCGTCACGAAATGCAAATGTTTAGCATCGAAATATGGAATAGGATTTTCGTTCCTATTATTTATTTAACCATTCAACATCTTTCAGCTTAAAATTCTTGTACATGAAACAGGAAAGATTCTTGTAGAAACATTTCCTATACTAGATATAAAATTATTTACAGAACTAGATTGTATTAGAATACAACTGTGCTGTTTGCCATAGCTTCAAATTTAAAGCATAAGGATTTAAAATATTTAAATTTAGCATAAGGATTTTGAAAAATATTTTATTTATTTTTGTTGCTTCTCTTATATAATCTATAAAACGTATCCGAAACAATCAGATGTAGTGCATATTGAAATTAATATATTAATGAGATTTGTATTGTTTCAGAAAATGGTTAAATGGCTGTTTTTTCTTAATGTTCAGCCGCCTGTGGGCCAACTGGCTAGCGGTCTGGCCTTTGGTACCACATGCTTCAGGTTCGAATCCTAGAGGTAGCATGGATGTTTGTTAATGTTTCGGAATCCACGTTAAATTGTAGGTCCCGGTCTACTTAGCCCGATGTATGCAAAAGATGACCGTAGAGTGATAAAACTAAAACTTTAAAGTTCATTCTTTGAATCTCCAACTTACACTGTCTTAAAACAAGCGGAATGTACGCGGGTCTCGTACAGGGCCAAAACTATTGGTAGTAACAATTGTCCATTTCCCTCAGCTAACCTGTACACTGAGTGTATATCTGCCAGTTCCGAGTTCGTATACAAATTCCTTCGTACCTTTCGTACCTTCCCCTTTGAATGTGGAAATATGAAATAGCAACTTTCGTGAGCTGATAGATAGCAACATTATGCTGAAGTTTCCATCTATTGATTCATATATGATCCTTTAAGAGTTATCTACATCTCATAGACGTTTGTAATAGTAATTTTGGGATTACCTATGTTTTTAAAATAGATCACAAGCATATTGAAAGCATATAAAAAACTTTTACACTAAATTTTATTGTAAAAAGATTTTTTTTATCTTTACAAATTTATGAACAAAAAATTTAAACCTTTTTTCAAACAAATGTAAGTACATGTTTGTACAAGTGCAAACACGTGTTTTTATAATATTAAGAACTCAATAGAGATATTAGTAGGGTAGTAGAGTATTAGGATACTAACTACTAATACTAGAACTCAGTAGAGATATTAGGACCCTAAATAGTGAATTCATGTAAACACAAAGTAATTTTTACATAAAATAATCACTTAACAATTTTCAGCAATTTTAAGTTAATTCTTCTCATATTTAAAATGATAATTAAATATACGACTAGCAAACGCCTTTATCAAATATTTTTAATTAAGAAAAGAAATTATTAATTATTGCTTGATTGCTTGAAAGATTTTATTAATTTGAAAGAAATCAATGTACTTAAAAGTATTTTAAAACATTGTACCCTACTTTTAGGTTTTCTTCGAAGATTTACAAATAAAAAAAAACTTTTTGTTAGAAAGTGTTTACTAGAATTTTAACCATTCTTTAAAATTGGATAAATATTTTAATAAAATATTTGTAGTAAGTAAGATGTAGGTAAAACAAATTTCGAGGAGTATCATATACAAGAGAAGAAACATTTAAAATTATAAATGAAACGACAGTTATAAATAGAAAAATGTTTGAATTAGTGAAAATAAATAAATAAAAATTCATTTGCTTCATTACATAAATTAACGCTTTCCTTTTCAATAGAAATGCAAGTTTGATTTTGAACTAAAAGAATCATTACGTTAGAAACCTATGATTAACCTTATCGAAATTCCATTGCTGAATTTCCCCAAAATAAATTATATTCCATCAGTAGTTCCATGTATTTAATTTCTTTTGCATAAAATTACCCACGACAAGTAATCCAACTCACTTTAATAAATGATTTGAAGAGTTGCAAAGGTAATCTAAGTACTCTTGTTGAGAGTTTCCTAACAGCTTAGATAATAGAATAGCAGTTCCAGATTGTCCAGTAATAGTCATCTCCTAAGATGTGACAAATGGAGTTCTCTTTGATGCCTGTCACAGAGACTTTGAACCATCTATCAACTACGGGAATGTCGCAACAATGGGATTCTGCTTCAAACTTTATCCGTTGCGCTTAAAGAAAACGTAACTAGGGGAAGAAAGTTTTAAAGGATCTCTTGCAAATATTGACATCTCTATCGAGGTTTTACAGACTACCTCTCACCACCAGCTAAAATTTCTAAAGAAGCTTTAGCCACGAAGGAAAAAAAGCAGATTCTCCTTTCAAAGGACTTCGCAAAACCAGCGGAACAGTTGAAAATATATATAAATTTCTTCTGCTCTTGTTAAAGAGGGCGCGAGTCTTGGCAGAGGTTATATCGCTTTCCTATCCTGCATGTAGTCTTATTCACTGACTGGAGTGTTATTTTTCTCTAAATAGATTTAAGATGTCCTGCGATCCTCAGAAAAGATTCATGGCGATCAAAAGACTGATTTTTTTTCCGAATAAGTAAATAAGATTGATTTGCTTATATTTTCAACACGTCTAAAAGAGAAATGATACGATTTTCTTCTTTCCAAAAAAAAAATATATATAATACGCAGTTCGTATTTTTTACGGTTATAGATATAGATATCTCGAAGTATTCTGTACAAAAGTAAAAGAATTTTTTTCCTTATCGGTTAAAATCTTTATTCCTTTTTGTTTAGTAAAATGCTTTTGCTTTAATGAAAAAATTCTTTGTAATTTACAACATTTTCATATTTATCCTTCATAATAGAAAATATTTGTATTTATTTATTTTTAAGGAAAAGGGGAGTCAACTTGATTATTCTTATAAGGATTTCAAATATGAAAAATCTATAAGGGGCTATCAATAAGATTTTAGATGCGTTGCGAAATCAGAAACTTCCTAATAAAGAAAGAGATTGTAATATAGTTTAAACAGAAATAATAATAAAAACAATCATTTAATGAACAAAAACTACTTAAAAAATTGTTTACTGACGTAACATTTATGTTTCTAATCCTTAAAAGAGTTGATGTAATGTGTATATTTATAAAGATGATGGATTTTCATTAAGCAAATAATCTGTGTGATAGCGAAAATATAACGCCAAGAATAAGTAGCCCCTCCCCAAAAAATGAAAATTACTCGATAGAAAATGCAAATCACTGGGGCATATTGTTTAACTGCTTAAAACTTATGTAAAAAATTAGATTGTAATGCGCATCTGTGTCTCTCACGTTGAAGGGGAAGGAACTGAAAAAATAATTATGTTGTTCTATGGACAAGGGAAAATAGTTAGCTGTTCTGTTCATTCTTGTACAGGAAACGTATTACAACAGAGATGTCAGATCGCCATCGACGGAGGCATCTCCAGTAGACAAATACATTTACAAAAGCTTACATAATCGATCTCAAAAGAGCGAGTTGGTCCATCAGTCATAACACACTGTTTGTGGCGAATATGAATGAAAGTCGAGAATTCGTGAAGTGCCGGTATAGACAAAAGGATGTCCCCCTGCATAGACTTATCAGGAGCATTATTCGCTGATTAATCACCAATGGCTTGCATTCTTGGCTTGCATTCTTTCTTCTAATTAACTAAATTACACCAACGAATTGGTTTGCAACGATATTGGGCAACAGTCCCGTGGATGGCATAATGGAATAGGCTAATGCGAAACTCTACTGTTTTAACAATAACAGCCGCCGTATACGAGTCTGGTGCAGAGTTGACAGCATATCCAATTCGACTGCAACTGAAAAACGCCACACTGCATCACAACATTGTTTAGAGTCCCCTCGCCTACGATAAATGATTACAATTGGTCCTTATTGACGGAACAATCGAACCCAACAACATATGGATGATGTCCGGCAATCGGTGACACTTTCTTTTCTTCTGGGATTCAAGTGTTATTAACATCCGAATATACACGAAATGCTTCAGCCATCAAACCCTGGAAGGTATCCTAGTGTCTTTGCCTAGTCAATATCCTTTGATCATCAAATACATATGGGACTGGATATGTCGTAGTTTGTGTGTGCTGTCACCGCCTCACTCAGAGGATGATTGATAGAGATAGGCTGTCCATCCCGCAGGCCTCAATATGAACGTTATTGAGTATGTAATTCAACATGTTGCTACATGCATCGTTGCATCCTTCAACCTACTAATTACCTGGTGGTGGTGCTCACTATATTGCTAATCATGTTGCAATAAATATCACTTGTTCGATGTTTCTTTTTGTTGGCAATTTTCATCAATTTCGATGTACGTGTTAGTTTGCATTTTAATTATCACGTAATACTTATAGCAAGTAAACAAAATACTTTCTCTTAATTTACTTTGAACATAAAATGTCATATTCATGTTATAGTATAGTTCCAAAACAAGAATGTTTACTACTTTTGTTGAAATTCGTGCTGCTTTCCAATATATTTCAAATTTTTTTTTTTTCAAATACCCATACTTTTTTATTAAGATCAAATTATACAGTTAGAGTTAGAGTTTCTATATTATACTATATTATATTATTTTATATTATCCTATATATGATTCTATATAGTTTCTATAAATATACAGTTACAGTTATAGTTTCTACTTTTTTTTCTATTTAGATTCTTAGAGCATTTGATTGCCGTATTATCCACATTTAAATTACATTTGTGTGCAACTTAAGCAACAACTGTTTTCTTTTTACCCTTAACTCCATATTAAATCATCTGGGCGGCATACATTCAAAATAAAGAGATAGTGTTTTTGTACTTATACGAGGAAGAAAGCTTATTACCTTAAAAAGGACGCATTCAGCATATCATAACTTCCAACTTGGGGAAGGAAAATTCGGAAGACTTTTGCTAAAGGGAATTTTAAGTTAAATTGTTATTTTACAAAATATTCATATCTATACTAAAAATAAATTATATGGAATAAAATTAAAAGTAAAAAATTGCTTTGGGACCTACCAATATAAATATTAGCATTCCTGAGAGTTAAAATTATTTAAAACAGACACATTTCCTCAAATAAAATTCTTGATAAATAATTAAAATACATCTTTTGCTATTTATCGTTCTTATTTTTCTTGAATAAATTAAACATATGAATAGGTTTACCATAACTGTCATGCTGTGATTCGGGACATGTAAATGCAACAAAATAAACATTAAAAAAGGGTGGTAATGCAGTTAATTTTTGCCTGATAAAAATCCCTACAATTTAATAATTTTATAAAATGAATACAAAATAAAAGATACTGTACTAATCTTAATTAACCCCATTTCATATTCTAAAGTTTATTTAAATTTATCATTCTTTTCTATCACATAATTAGAAAATTGAGTGCTAAAATTATGATCTTAAAGTTATAATTCTAAATCAAAATTTTCTTTTCACAACTTGCTTCTTGCTTTCGACCAATGATTTGACATTAGGATAAATAACATTTCCTTAATTAATAATTGAGGACTGGAACGGTCATTTATTTGCATATCATCATCATATATGACATTTGATAAAATAATTTTGAATCAATAAAAACTCAAAGCTAAAATTCTTCCGTTTTAAACTGATAGTACCTTAGCATCTTTTAGATATTAAAACTGGTTAAATATTATTAAACTGAACAACTGATGTTTGATACAGTTTAAGGAGAAAATAGTAATATGGGAGTGCTAATTGAAATTTTGGAGGCAATATCGAAACCAAGGGACTTTTTTAAAGATAAAAGAGTAGGTGACTTTGCAAAAATTTCTTCAAAGCAGTTTTTATCGTTGGAACATTTTATGAGCACCAGCCTTCCATTGAATAATGAAGCATTACTATTGTGCCCAAAAAAGTAAGCACAATTGTTTTTTTTTCAAGAACTCTTTATTTATTCTTCCAAATTTATTTCATCGTCTTCAAAGTAATCCCCTCCGGACACAATGCACTTGTGCCAACTTTTTTTCCAATCATCAATGCAGGCTAAAAAGTCATCGGCAGGGATGACCGTCAAAGTGCGTGACGATTCACGTTGAATCTCTCCAATCGTCTCAAAACGGTGGTATTTTGAGTTTTGGGAATAGCCAGAAGTCGCACGGTGGGAATACGGTGGTTGTGGAACAATATGAGTTTCTTTTTTGGCGAAAAAGTCACGAAGAATCAATGCAGTGTGAGCTGGCACATCCAGTGTTTTCGCTATCAATCGAGATTTAACGCGTTTGAGGTCCAAAATGGAATGGACTGATCCTTTTGAAATTCCAACATCATCAACAAGGTCTCTAATTGTAAATCGATGGTTTGCAAGCACCAAATCTTTAATTTTTTGGACGTGAGCTTCGTCAGTTGAGTTTCATGGTCGACCAGAGGACTCTTCGTCTTCAACGCGTCTCCGCCTTCTTTGAACTGTTTATACCACTTGTAAACATTTCTTTCCGATATAGTTTGCTCACCGGAGGCCTTCTGCAACATTCTATGCGTTTCCGCACACGAATATTTGTTCCGCAAACAAAATTTAATGCAAGTTCCTTGCTCAATTAATTCAGACATTTCAAAAACCGCCGGAATCAGCTTTAGCGTCTCGCAAAGCCAAGCGTATAGCGTGCCAGCAACCTAAAAATAAGTAATATAACAAAAAAAATTTAAGTCAATTCCTACTTTTTTTTTTTTTTTTTTTCGCTATATTGCAGAAAGTCCTTTATAAATATTTTTCATTCATTTTTTTATGTTTATCTGGAACCATCTTTTGATAGATATATGCAACTTAAATCTAAAAAAAAACTAAAATTAATTAATGAAATTTAATTACTGAATTAAAATTTGAAACTACTACAAAACCACCATATCATCCACTAGAAGTTCAAAAAAAAATATATTTGAACTTGACTGGATGAATAAAAAGTATTTTATTAACAATTGAAAATTTGAACAAGATATATATAGGGAGAGTGTGAGCTAATAGAAGGAATTGAAAGAAAAACAAATTGAAATTCTATAAGTCCCTGGAATTTTAAATTGAAAATTGGTCTTACTTTTTGGACACAGTAGTATAATGTGTTCTTTTTTTTCTTTTATTACACTGAAGATTCGTTCACATTCAGCATTTGAATGTGAAATTACCAACAAAAAAAAGAATATCAGCAGTCAATTTCTCATTCTTTCTTTGACCAAGTGAGTGGTTTATTTTTCTTATCAGAGACAGCTGGTCCTTACTTTTATACTAATATAATTACTAAGATAAATTTTCCAATTGTAATTCCCCAAATTGTGATGGATCACATCTATGACCTCTTCCGTCGACTCTTCCTAATACAATTAATGGGAATCTTTTAATAAAGTACTGTAATTTAGAAAAGTCTTTGGAGGAAACCTTGTTGAGATTTAATACCTCAGTATTTATGAAGGTATACTTGCTAAAAGGAAAATAGTGGTACATATAATCTAAAATCTTAACATAATATTCTTTTACAGAGCGTTTTCTTCATGGTCTAATTCTTCAACAATCTTTGAGGTGACATAATCAATAACTATGTCCTTTTATTCTTTATGATGGGAAGAATTATGATAATCCATGCATAACATGCAAGAATAACTCTTAAGGAATTCGTATTCTATGAATTTAGATAATATTTCTTGAGATAAATCTTATAAACGGGCCTCAAAACATGTATTAAATGCTTTTGGAAATGCAGCCCACCCCAAGTATTTTCCAAAGCTGGAAATGCATGATGCAAAAATTGACAAATGGCTTTGTTAAGATTCGATGAAAAAAACTTAAAAATATATCTTTGTGCTAAAAATTTCTTTACAAACAATCTTTTCTACCTTCGAGTTATTGTCTGAAATATTTTTCTTTGATTTTACATCCTTCCCATTCAAAGGTAGGGATTTTCCTTTCTTTATCTGTGTTGTAGCATTTAAATTAGAAGTCTCCAAATTGTTACTTTCACAAACTTTTGCATCCATTTTCATTCGTTTTGCTATCTTAAAGTAACCTTAAGTTTGTACATTATCAACATCTTTTTAAGAACTTTCTTCTTTGAAAAGTTCAAGAGCATCCCATTCACATAAAAATCTATTTAAAACATCTATTTTTTCTTCCAGCCATTATATTTGCATACAAAGACAATGTATTTAGCCAATGAAATTTTATTTAGCTCTAATGCATTTATAATTAACTGCAATATGTTTCTGCCAGTACTGCCAGCCTTTAAAAATGTGAGATAACAAACTACTTGTAATTTTTTTGGTATTGTATTTAAAATATGTAACAACAGTCGGATGAAATTTTCTCCCATCTGTTCGAGTAGAAAAAAAATTGCTCCTTCAACTAAGCAACAATACGATATTTAGACACATTAATTTCATAATGTCTGTTGTTTTAGTTTAGCCTGAGCCATAGCGTTGTGGTGTTTTGCATTTTATAAACATTTTCTTAAAAAGAATACCTATATGATTGGCACAACAACACAATATATAGCTATCGGCAAATTATGTTCGACAATAAACGAAGTAAACAGGCATTCAGTTCGAATAACATTATTGTCTTCAACACTAGCGCGAAATATAGCCTTAGTTTTTAAATTCCTTCTTTTAGCGCACACTCTCCCTATATATATCTTGTTCAAATTTTTAATCGTTCATAAAATACATTTTATCCATCCACACAAGTTCAAATATATTTTTTTTGAACTTGTAGTGGAGGACACTGGATGTTAATACTGTTTTTTCAAATATTAATTCATTAATTAAATTTATTAATTAATTTTAGTTTTATATGGGAGAAATATTCATATATTCACGCTGCTCTTTCTTCTCATTTACTCATCACTAATTAATTAATAATTAGTTAATAATCTCTTTTTTCTCATAACTAATTATTAATTAAATAATGATTATTAATCATTTTATTTATTCAATTATTAATTATTTTTATTCATTTAATTATTTTTATTCATTTAATTATTAATTATTATTATTTTATTTCAAATATTTTTATTATTCATTTAATATATATTGTTCAATTTTTAAAATAATGTAACTACAAATTGAAAATAATATAAAAAATCTCGTCTGATTTTAATTTATTCATTTAATTATTAATTATTATTATTTTATTATCAAATATTTTTATTATTCATTTAATATATATTATTCAATTTTTAAAATAATGTAACTACAAATTGGAAATAATATAAAAAATCGTCTGATCTTAATTTATTCATTTAATTACTAATTATTTTTATTTTGTTATCAAATATTTTTATAATTCATTTAATATATATTGTTCAATTTTTAAAATAATGTAACTACAAATTGGCAATAATATAAAAAATCGTCTGATTTTAATTTAGCTTATTTTTCTGGATATTATTCTTCTTAAATTTTTACGTTTGAATTTTGAAACGATGGTGTTTGAGTATTCTTGTTAATGTATTCTATATTTTTTTAATTTTAAATCATCAAAAAGTTTTTAATTAAATTTGAAATGTAGCCTAATATATTTGCTTTTATTATTTTTATCGTATGTATTAGCTTTTATTATATTTACTTTTATTATTTTTGCTTTTATTATTTTGCTGTAATTCGAGATTGCTGTTCTTTTTTTTTTTAAATTCCTTCTATTAGCTCACACTCTCCCTTATATATATCTTGCTCAAATTTTCAATCGTTCATAAAACTCCTTTTATTCATCCACTCAAGATTAAATACATATTTTTTTAACTTGTAGTGGATGACACTTGATGTTAATACAGTTTTTTCAAATATTAATTCATTAATTAAATTTAATTAATTAATTTTAGGTTTTTTTTAGATTTAAGTTGCATGTATCTACCAATAGAGGTCGCCCGATAAACTTAAAAAAATGAATGAAAATTATTTATAAAGGACTTCCTGCAATATAGTGAGAAAAAAAAGAAGGAATTGACTGAAATTTTTTTTTATATTACTTGTTTTACTTTTATTCACTTGTTCGATTGATGTTTAGCGGTTCTACAATCGTACAAAAAGCAAAGAAAGTACCTTTCCCGGTCTTAACATAATTATGTAAGAAAATTCTTTGCATAACACTCTTTAAGCTGAGTGAAGTAACTTTTTGATTCAGCACTCATTGTTAAACATAAAATCACGTCCGCATCGATAGCAATCGATCTGAAACAAAACCCACTCTAAGGAAGGAGCGAATTTTGAAAAGGCTTTTTTTTTTTTTTTTTCGACTACTACGCACGATCCACTACTCATTTCCGAAATTTTTTTCCTTCTGTTGTAAACCTTGATGCATCATTTTAAGAACAGTTGCTGAACTTCCAGATAGATATTTTTACGCTTATAGATTTTTTTCTTTTTTCTTTTTTTCATTTATGATGGATTATTTTACCGTTTCATTGTTAGGGAGAATCCCTGTTTTTGTACAGAATCCTTTTTTAAAGGAATTTCCTGATTTTTGATAAAATTCGGGAGATTTATGTACAATTTGGGAGTTCAGCAGAAATTCGGAAATTTCTCGAATAAATTGGGAAAGTTGCTGGTATGGTATAGAATAAAACAAAATAGGTTTTATCTAAAGAGTAGCGTTGGTACAAATGTTTGAGGAGAGCAATGCCCCAAAAAAGGAGAACAAAAAACAAATACCCCTTAGTAAGAAATGGGGCAAATTTACTCCATTGATGAGACATTATTCTTGTTCCTTACACCAGTCTAAACGCTGTGATCAATGGGCCGGTAGGTGACTTTATATGAGTCTGGTCACAGTAAAGCGATATAAGAGGTGGGCTGAACGGTTCGTAGGCTGAAACATAGATGGCGCTACTAGTATTAAATCCATATAAGTTTTAGTTAGCCCTAACATTCAAAAGACACGTGTGTAAATTTCACAGCCGTTGTACTGTTAGTATATGAGTTATAGCATTTTTAGAGAACAAACTTTTGTTAGTTTGAAAAAATGGATAAAAAGGAATTTCGTGTGTTAATATAGCATAGCTTTTTGGCGAGAAAAAATACTATTGAAGCCAAGACTTGGCTTGATAAACATTATTCGGACTTTGCACCAGAAAAATCAACCGTAGAGAAGTGGTTTGCTAACTTTAAACGAGGTGAAATGAGCACCGAGAGCGATGCACGCAGTGGACACCCCAAAGAGGCTGTTACCAACGAAAACATCAAAAAGGTCCACAAAATAATTTCTGATAACCGTAAAGTGAAGTTGATTGAGATAGCTGAGACCCTAAAGATATCAAAGGAAAGTGTTGGACATATCGTGAATGAATATTTGGATATGCGAAAGTTCTGTTCAAAGTGGTTGCGGCGCGAGCTCACAATCGACCAAAAACAACAACGAATTGATGATTCTAAGCAGTGTTTGAAGCTGTTCAATCGTAATAAACCCGAATTTTTGCATCGATATGTGACAATGGATGAAACATGGCTCCATCATTTCACACCGGAGTTCAATCGACAGTCAGCCGAGTGTATTGCACGTGATGAACACTAAAAATGCTATAACTCACATACTAATAGTGAAACAGCTGCCGAATTTATACACGTGTCTTTTGAAGGTGAGGGCTAACTAAAATTCATATGGATTTAATACTAGTAGGGCCATCTATGTGTCAGCCTAGGAACTTTTCAGCCCACCTGTTAAACTGCTGGATTTGTGTTTCTTGGTCGCCTACCACTAGTCTTTCTTAGAGCTGTACCTGTGAATTGGAAGGCTTTTTAAGTTTCGTGAAACGACACTTTCGTCAATTCACAGCTCTTGGACTAGGCTTATCTCACTATTCGTTTCCTCAAGCCTGATGATCATCCTATCACGTGGAAAATTATCAAAATGGTTTTTCCTAGCCGTATTTCACGCATGAACTCCATTGAACTTGCAGGGAATCGTCTTTAATAGCTCTCCCGTCTTTCTAATTAGAGTCTTTTACTGCACGCTAACTTCGCGCTTTGTGCATTACCCACATCATCTATGGCGCCTCATTCCTGGTATTTGCGTAGCACACAGCGTTTAACTGAATTAGGTGTACATTGTTCTGATCCTAACAAGCCCATGGTTGTCTGCTTAAAAATTACATCACTTTTTAAGTTTTGGACGTCAATGTATTTAACAGAGCTAGAGAAATATTAATCACTATCTTCATTTCATTTTTGTATCTAAATTTAATAATCAATTTTTTTAACAAAAATATAATATGGTAAAAATAGTTATGCAATCGCGACTTATTGGCCGCCCCTATTCCTGATAAATTAATCTCATATGTTTTAATCATGGAATTAAGAAATCGCAAATGAGTTTCTTGGGCATATTATTAAATCTTACTTAAAAATAACTCTTCTAACAATTTTAATCATTGTTCTATTTTTGTATTGTGAGGAAAAGATTATAGTGTGGTTACTCATAAATAAGAACGAAAGTCCCACTACAACAAATGACACTCATGTGTATTTTTCTACGCATAAATTTAAAACTCATTTGTGAATGAAAACATTTTTCATCTTAATACTTTCGTGACATAAGTCAAAATGTATACAATTTAAACAAATTTTGCACAGAAGCTTTTAAAATATTTAAATAGGATTACTTATGGTTTTTTTCCTCTAACTTTATTTTTATTAAAGGAGGATAAATTAAAAACCATTATGATACTTAGTCATAATTTTTCACTTTTAATTTCAAAAAAGGGAATTAGAAGGGTTATTAATTTCTTTTCCTTTTGCTTAAATCTGAAAAAAAAATTTTTAAACTGCCCAGTTTTCTAATAAATTTAATTTTAAGACACTTGACTTATACGCTGTCTAACTTATTTTTCAAAATATGTTGTATTTATTTGAATTTGTTTTAAGCTATTTAAAGAACAATGCTGTAGTGAATTTTGAAATATTTTAAAATTCTATTACTTAACAAAAGAAAATCATAATAAGCTGTTTTTTTATATTGTTTTCGAGAATTAATATTAAATGCAAGCTTACTTAAAAAGCTTTTATTAAATATGCCCATTAGTTATTATCAGATAACTTGTATCAAAAACTTTTATTGAACAATTAGGTTCATTAATTAGAAAACTTAATTAATTTAAAGTTAATTAAATGGATGATTTTTCCACCTGGTCTATAGCTGCAAATTATAATTCCTTGCCACTGAATGTAAAAAATTTGATAGACGATTAAGATGCAATGATTCTGCACGAGGACAAGTAATTACACAGTGGATTGTTTCTCATTATTTTTGAGAGATGGAAATTGATACTGAAGACAAATTGTACTACCATCTATAAAATTAAATCCACTTGCTTCCTACAGTATGTCTATAGTATATTTGGCATTATAAGAATAAATCCTTATTGTGTGGTAGGTATAAACGGATAAGTGGTATTTTTTTATATTATGTACTTTTATTTTTATTAATACTAGATTCTGTTTAATATAGCTTAAGTAAAACCTTCAGCTTATTTTAAACTGAATTGTTATTTAAATTTACTTAATTTGTAATTAATTATGCTTTAAATATTTATCCGAATTGTTAGGTATAATTGTTATGCACACAGGAAGCTGTTCAGAAACAAAGATAAGTAAATTTGAGAAAGATTTATCTTATTCATTCAGAAATGTGAATAAAATTTCCATTTTTTTTAGGGTTTTCAAATTGAAATTGCGTAGTGACTTTAATCTGCGATTGTATCAATGATAATATTTTTTAAATCCAGAACAGAAGTATCTGTATCCATTATTGTGCATCAAAATATTATCATTCCGCGTATTTAAAAAATATTTAATCCATTATTGAATGTACAGGTATTTTTTAAAACAACTCTTTGACTTTAAAAATATCCCAAATGACTAAATTTCTGCACATTTAAAAACGAATACCTTTTTTTAATTCTTCTCATATTTGAAGATAACGTTGTAAGGCTTGAGAAACTTATCAAAATTTGTTTTTCTGATCCTGGTCGTTTGTGGACGTTAAACTGGTCACTAATGTAATCTTTTTCCATGAATCTATAAAATAGAAATCCATACTTTAAAAAATGGTTGGCCATAAATTTGATCTCTCTTGAAAGTTTTAATGTGACATTTTAAAAAAAGCATTTTAAAAATCTATTCAAATTACATCTTATTTCTTAGAATCATTTAATTACTCAAAAATACAGACATCGCTAATTTGCTTGAAAACTTTATTGTCACAAAAAAAAATTCCATTTAAACTTCTTCAAAACCATATAATTCATCTGCAAAATAATAACATTGCAGATGCATAATTCTATAATATCTACAATTATAATTCTATATCAGGCTACTTATTGTTGTAATCACCTTGAATCAGATTTTTTACTATATAATCCTGTATCATCTTTTTGCTCTCAATGAATATGATTCCCAAAGAATGATACGATGGAACGGGCAGGAAATGGCTATTTCAAAAATAGAAGATTGTTCACTCGCGAAGCAATGTTATTAAAAGAAACAATCAACTAACTAATTTCGTCTACTTAAAAAAGAATGTCGCTTCAGATCAGCTTTGAATCCTAACAATACACGAGAAAGAAAAGCAAATATTGTAACCCAGATATAAAGGCTTACATATGTTCACAGCCAGATAAGCAACGCAACTCGTAAAGACAATCAAGGAAGGCAAATGGCTCTTGGCACAACCCGAGGCAAAAGGGAATAAGAGGAAAAAACCGCCGAGGTTGATAAGAACTTCAGGAAATACTAAACAGAAGGCAACCTTTAAAAATATATGTAGCAACGTATCTTTTCGTATTTGTCTGCATTATGTAACACAGAAATTCCTTCTTTGAAGGGAAAAACCAAAGAGATCTTTGAAATGTTTTCATAAAGTCATTTTTGCAGTCGTTAACTTCAAAGTTTATAGATTTATAGATTTATGAGTTATAGATTTTATAGATTTATGAGTAATTTCTTTTGCTCAAAAATATGTGACATTTTGATATTGATTAAATGTTAATAGTTTAATAATTTTATATAATTTCGCTCAATATATTTTAATAAACTAATCAGGAAAAAGGGTTTGCCGTGCTTTATAGGGTTTTTTAATTTGCTGAAATATTCAATTGACAAAATGACTATTGACTAAAATTTTAAATTTTTTTCTCATCTTACAAAGCGAATTTAATTAGTCAATAAAATTCATTATAATGAACTTAAATCAATAAAAGTTTTTCTGTATTAGTATTTGTTGAATAACAATTACTATTAGAAATAATTCAATTAGAATATCAGATGTATTATGCCAAATATTTTATTTGTATGCACCTCTATACAATTAAAATAAAGTATTTTTACTCATTTTAACCTATACAAATTCCAGAAAATACAACTTCACTTTTAAAAAATTCTTTTACACACTTCATTTATTAATCTAACATAATTTAATAAACCATGAATACATCACTAACTTAGCAAATAAATACATGACAACAGAGCAACGCGTTATGTATTTCTATTCATTATTCGCAAGAGCTGAGTTTTCTTTCTAATTATTCAAACCTGACTAAAAAAGCTATTCCCCGTGTTATAGATGATATTGTAATAAAATTTCGTAGAAAAGTATTTTACCTGAAATTTATTTAATTCAAAACATAGAAATTTTATTTCATGCAATATATCCAGAAAGAAGATCAATTCTTATGACAAAATATGAATTGGTTTTATAGTCTCATTCCCTAAAATTTAACTGCAATTGAACACCCCGATTGGTGTATTTTTGAATTATTCATGAAATAAAGAAAATATCACTTCCCGAAGAACAACGACACTGTTACAATCCTAGCGCGGTTTCTAATCCAGTTAGAACATCCTGAATTAATGAAATCCGGATCCATATACAACATGTTACGCTAATGGTGTGATACGAACGCTGACGGAAACGTAATTTATCAAGATCCGACGGTAAATCCTTCAAATGCGTAACTGCATGTTTCAACATTCTATGTGATGATTATGGAAATTTCTAAGATGAAATATTACTTCGTTAATAAAAAAAGAATAGCAGTAAGAGAGGGTCGAATTTAAAATAGATAATGTTTTCACAATAAACAAAAATTAAACCTGTAAATTCTTCAAATGCATAACTGCATGTTTCAACATTCTATGTGATGATTATGGGAATTTCGAAGATGAAATATTACTCCGTTAATAAAAAAAGAATAGCAGTAAGAGAGGGTCGAATTTAAAATAGATAATGTTTTTATAATAAAACAAAAATTAAACCTGTAAATCCTTTGTAAATCCTTCAAATGCGTAACTGCATGTTTCAACATTATATGTGCTGATTATGGAAATTTCGAAGATGAAATATTACTTAGTTAATAAAAAAATTAATAATTTAAAAAAACTAAAAAAGAAGCTTTTAGAGTTAATCAATCTAAAAAGTAAAAAATAATTGTTAACATAAGAATAAAATTACAGACGAGAAAATGAATGTCACTGTTCTAAAAGCAAGATGACTTTTCAAAGGCTATGTGTGTTAATCACTAATCCTGGCGATCCTAATCATGATGAGATAATAAACTTATCAAAATATTTTATTGTCGTCGGTCCTTGATAAGTCTACAACGTTTAAATTAAATCGGATCGCTTAAAATAGGGCAAAATCGAGCACAGAGAGTCAGTTACATACATACATACATACAAACAAACATTCAGGTGAAACTAATAAAAGCGTATTAAAAAGAATAGCAGTAAGAGAGGGTCGAATTTAAAATAAATAAAGTTTTTAAAAATTAAATCTGTAGATTCAATGCTTAAAATACTAAAATACTAAATAATCCTAAGAATACTAGATACCGAAAATCGATGTTATTCTAACCAAAGTAAATGGTTTTGAAAGTTATTTTTGTTGTAAAAAATGTTGTGCACGGCAAGCTTTTTTTTAGTGCAGTGTTTATATATGAATTATTCCTATAAACAAATGTTTAAAAATATCAAACGGAGACTGTTTTTGAATTAAAAATGAAATTAGCACTTTATTCCTAGAATCGTAGGAATTTGCTATAAGAAAAAAGATTGATTTAGAGAAAATTATAATTTGAAAATTCATAGCCACGTTTTTAAGTTTCTAATTATTTGAAAAAATAATTTAGATATTGGGATGCAATACATTTTTTTGTTCATATGTAAAAATTTTCATTTATCAATGTAAAAAATAATTAACACTTAAATTTATAATTTTTTACGGACAGAACTTTCAGTAGAACTACTAATTTTGTATTGAAAACTTTGAATACGCTAGAAAGAATCTCTATACAATTATTTGTGAAAACGGTCAATTATTACCATAAGTTCATTTATTTTCGTATTGGAAAATAATTTGATTTTGCCAAGGTAACTTTTTTAATAATTCAGAAATTCATAAATAATTTCGCGTATTTCTGAAATTTGAAAATTTTTAAAATTGTAATACATAACATTAAGTATCTTTTACTCATTATAAATGGCTTAAAAATGTTTTTATTTAAAAATATTTCGTAAATTTTAAAATGCGAATTTGTTTTATTGCAATTTTGTTTTATTTACAAGCTTGTTCAAAATGAAGTAATAAAAAATGGTGCTCCCATTGAACGCATAAAATAACTTTGAACAATACAATAACTTTGAATTTCCCACTATCCATTGATGTTTCATATATCATTGCCCCAGTCATTGTAAATAAAAATTTCAAATCTGATCTTCATTTTGAATATCCCGGTATTTAACTGAAGAACATCTAATTTTATTATTAATGTAGAAAATTGAACAAAACCGTATCAAGAGAAATTAAAGAAGTTATAGTATAATCTTTTTATTTAAAAAATGAAGAAATATTCAATTTTGAAGAAAAGCATAATTCTAAATAGTGGCACTCAAACATACCTTATCCTATTCATTTAACAGGCTGACACTTGATTTGTTTCGTTACATTTATTAGGCTCGTACTTAACACTAATTTTGTTATGAAAATCCTAACCAAAAAATGCGTTTCCAATGAAAGCTCAACCGGAGTTTGCTGAACAAAATAAAGTTTCCCATGTGGGCCGGAAGTGTTTTCAGAAAACCAAATGAAATGCCATTTAGCGTTATCTCCAGAGCTCAGTCTGGACTGATATCTTTGAAATGTTCTTGGAATTGCGAAACCTCAAACTTAGATAAACTTCTGAAGTTGCTTAGAAACTTAGACACTTGTTTGTAAATACGAATCGATTCCCGTCAAATAGTTTCGAAACTGTTGGGGTTTCAGTTTAATATGCAAAGTTTGCCATGAGTCTTTACTGTAGTTGGACTTTAACTTTTGTTTGCAATTTTCTGTCTTAAAGCGTAAATAATTTATGAAAGCTTTCATCTTTTTTCTGAAGGGAAATTATTCATATAATATAAATAACATTTCAAATGGGATAAAAAACTTTTTATTTTAAAATAAATTTTAATTAGTTTCTGCTATGGATTGTTCTTAATTTTTCTGCCAATATTACCAGTTTTTTTTAACTTTGCTTCAATTATGATAATTGCTTTGGCATCGTTTTTAAAATCGCCTTTCAGTTAATAAGCATACTAATGATAGATTTTTTGTATAACTTTTTTAGGGACAATTTAAGTGAAAGAAAAAATTTCCTTTTATTTAAATTGTTTTTTGTTCTTCAACTCTTTGGGTAGTAATTAAATATCTATGCATATATTACTGTCTTGTCGAAAAAAACAGAACAATAAGATGCATTGATGAATACAAATTTCATATTATTTAATGAATGATTTTTTTGGAATGAACTTTGAGAATATAACATCAAAGTTTCAAGAGAATTTTCTAAATGAAATTAATTACCGAATATATTTTACTAAAAGTAAAATAATTTTATTGTTCATCTTAAAGAATTTCTTAATTTTGAATTTAGATAAAACAGTCCGATGAAATTAATGTAAAGGTCAATCAAGTGGACGAATAAATATCCAATATTATTAACTACAGGAAACACTATATCTAAACTAATGGAACACTTTTAGAATTATAATTAAATTTAATTTAATTTTAATAAACTGACAGGATATAATTAAACAATAGAATAATTCTGATAAATATTTTTCCCGCATATTATCAATTTTTAAAGCATTCCACATAGCAATTATTAAAATATTACTCCATTCAATATTATAAGGAGATTATTTTATTTCATTAAATATATCTTTATTAAAATTTCCATTCATTAAATTGCTATTTTGGAATTTATTAAATTAGAAATCTTTCAAAATTAATTTTTCTAACGTTGAATAAATATTTATTCATAAAATTGGATGCAAAAATTAATTTTGCTACAGGAAATTAATTTGATTAATATTAAATTTAAATTTGTGTAACTAATCTCAATCCTTTTCATCTTTTCAGGAAATAACTTAAATATGTTACTATAATCTTACTACTTCTAATGTTCTATGCAAACTTTAATTTGTTCTCTGTAGTATTTCAAATTAATTGAATGCGTTTCTTTTACTGAAATGTTTACGAGTTTTGTTCATCTGTACATAATATTTCTAAACTTTATTTGCTGTGGTGGTATTTATTCACAGACTAGGTTCATACCTTACCTAATTAATAAAAAATACGATTTATGCATATTTTTAATATTTTTACTTAACTATGTATACAAAATGACATTTTTAACAAGTTTCAATATTTTAATAATTTTATGAATACACAACATTATTTAGAAACATAATATCTTATTTTTTGTAGAATGCCTTGAAAAAAAGACCCCTACAATTAAAAAAAAATTCTGCTTAGAGGAGAAATTATTTAAAGATGGGAAATGCATTTTAAGAAATACTTTTATTTGAAATAAATTATTAGTTTAAGAATTACAAAATTCTCACTGAAAAAGGATAAAAACTTAAAAAGAACGGCAATTCTCTACAAAGAAAATGTACTTAATTTTTGCTATACAACGCACGACTCTCTCACGATACGTGCTTTCAGTTGAACACGTTTTGCAATGTATATCACGATTAGTTCTGGAGCTTCCATTTTTTTCTACCATTTTTAATGAGAAAAATATCTTTCCGATTCTAAAAATATTGCGACATTTTTTTTCTAAACACAAAATATTTCTGTCTGTTTCTATGCGCGTTTTATCCTTGAAAATTGTATGATGTAAAACCAACATATCATACAATACTATTTCCTTGTCTTAACCAAAACTTTTCAAAAAAGAAAATTTCCATGTTTCCTTTTTCCATCAAAACATTAAATTTAAAAATGTCATCTTAGTCACTGTCATTAAACAAATGAGAGTTACTAAAACTTAAATGTACTATCATTAAGTTTTTGTGCTCTTACTCGTTATCTACTTTTCTGAATATTTAGAAGCATGGAGCTCATTTATTTTTTTAATTATTACTTTTAGTTTCAACTATCATAGCATAGTTATATATTGATTTTAATAAATGGGATACATTGATAAACTTCGAAAACAAAATTTATTTAATGTTAATATATTGTTGCTTTAAAACATATTTGCAATATCTGCTTAGAAAAAGAAAGTACTTGAATAGAAATAAGACAGACCTACTTAAAACAACAGCTGTTATTTATGAGAAGTTCTCCAATATCTCCCGATAACGCAAGCATTTATCATAAAACACTCCGGGAATTATACTGCTAAAAAATGCCCAAATAATGGATATTATAGCAATAGAAGTAACCGCTTGCTTACTGTAAGCAGTGCTCCTTTGCTTAATATTCTTTTGGTATTAAGAGATAAATAATTCAGACATAATATGGACAATATACAGACTGAAAGAAAATTTTTTAAGTGTAAAAACAATATAAATTGAATTCTTCTTTGGACCAATTTTTACATAAATCTTGTAAAAATTCAGTTCTTATGTATTTATTAAATAATAATAATCTTAAACATATATAATTTTCCTGATTTACAATTTCAGTGAAATTACATGGAAATTTGGATTTTACATTTATATCTCTATACATCATGTTGAGTAATTCAGTTAACCATCATACCATTTGTTATTTTAAGAAAAAAAAAGCATTGCTAGAGTGTGTCACATTTTGAAGAAAATTCATAGTGTTTTTCTTGACTATTACGAACCAATTTCTAAAACAGAAATCTATCTAGTTTTAGAGTAGTTCTACAGTAGTTCGAATTAGGCGCCAATCGAAAACCTTAGTCTTGATCAACTACCAGTTATGGTGAACAATAAAAATATTTAATTTGTTATTAAAACCTTTTTAATTTATTTTAGAATAAAATAAGTTATTAGTTTTGTTCACAAAATTCTATAAACGCACTAACATAAATACATTTACATGTTTTAAAAAGGGCCCATTACCTTCTAAAAATAATCTATAAAACTGCCGATTTGTGTTACAGTCTGTACCAAAATATATGTTTAAACTCAATGCTTCATTGAAATTATTAATGACTAGATATTCTTATTACTTTTTCACCGAATGATTGAGTTCATAGTACTATCATTATTTGCTTACATTTTTAAATAGTTTTTAAAAGGCCAATGAAGACTAAAAATGCAGAAATGAAACAAACTTTATTTGAAAACCTAATATACTAGTATGCTCTTAATTAAAAAATCTGGGGACCTACACAATTTAAGTGGATAAATCATTGTACATAATTATTAGATTAAATATCGCTTCCAAAAGTAATTAATCAAAGAAATCTTTTACAAAGTATTCAAAGTGATGGAAATGGATAAAGTAAAAAAAGAATTGCCTGCATGAAAAATTCATTGTTACGAATTTCAGAAATTAGACAGTGGTTGATATTTTATAATTCACGCAGTAAATTACCCAGATATTTAAATATCAATTTTATTGTAACAAAAAGGAATTCTATAAACAAACCCCCAATTTCTGTCAAACATTCTCAATCAAAATGACATTTATAAAAACGTCTGCTATCTCCAATTCAAAAACTTCTGCAAATATTCAATATCTCTTTTCGATAACTATTTCTTTTCTATTTGTTGTATTGATATTTATGTTCTGCGTTGCTGTATTTCTCCTCTTTTAATTCATATCTAATAGTATCTTTATCCGTACATTGTACAATTTAAATCCCATTTGAATAACGCATATTTTCTGTAGAATTCATTCCCTGAACATATCAGCAACTTATTAACATTTTTATTTATTTACCAGTAAAAATAAACATATTTCTTTTTCTAGCCTCAGCAAAAAAATTTTCTCGCAGAAATTTGGACAGTCGAACAGCAAAATGAATTAAGTCATGTTATTATTCATGCTAACCATTCACGAAAACTTTCAAATGTAATTTGAATGCTCGATTATCTACCGCATATGCTCTTTTCCTTAACTTTTAGGATAGATTTTACTTGAAACAGGTGGAGGAGATTTTCTCATACAAGGTTTTGTTTTTTTTTCTGTTTACTATGAAGTAATACAGGGGTCTCCAAACTACGGCCTGCCAGTGTCATGACTCCGGCCCGCGACAGCGAATAGCTTATTGTTGCTGTAATAAGTTGGATAAAAAACACTGAATGATAATAACTCGATTTTATTTATTTGCTAGGTAAAGCATAATACGCAAAAAATTTAATTATCGCATATGTACGTATATCAATGTTTGGAATGTATATATCCTGAACCCAGCATATTATTTTTATCCAGAAAATCCCTCAGGAACGGAAAAGCTAAATTAACGCGAATGAAACCGTGGGGTATCCACATGTAAAAAAATACTAATGAGATTTATGTAATTGTGATTTTTCACTGACAATAGTTTGTAGTTGTGGATCACTTTTACTTGTACCAATTATTAAAAGAGATTGTAATAATTCAACCAGCGAATTTAGCAAGCATATGCTCGTTCAGAACGCGGTACTCGGTGATTAGTCTAGAAATTATAAATAATGGCAAAAAAATTAATATGGTTTTGGCCCTTGGTACTTACTGGAGTAAACAGTATAAATACAGTATAATCAACATCGTTTTACTTTTATAATTAAGAATTAATTCTAATTAATGTTTATGCAATTGATAGAAATAAAATTTCAAACTAAATTTGTATCTTTTTAAGTAAACTGGCATAAGAAATGATATAAATAAAAATACTATGAGTTCAATTTAGTCTTCGAAATGTCACATAGGGTACAAAAAAGTATTATCATCTTGATACAATCACAAAATAAAAAATTACTGACCTTTCCTCCCACATTCTGTTCGAACAATATTCCTTTTGGGTACTATTTCACGTAACTTTCTTATTAGTTATTAATGACTAAGTTACTTTAGTTCTTGCTAGAGTAGGACTCGTACTGACATAATATTTCTATTGTTAAGAATCATAAAAGTCGGCTTTCGAAAACCTATAATTAAAATATTTACATGTAAGGGATAAAAAAGGTTAAAAAGTTGCATTACTTATGAATTTGGAAGAGTAACATGGAATTTATCAATTATGGAATAATTCATAATTATAAAAATTAATATGAGAAAGAAATTAATATTCGCTATTAAAAAATGTGTTTTTTTTAATAAAATTTCCATATAATTTATACAATATCATAGTCATAAACAAGTTTAATAATTTACTGGAAAACAACAAATTTCTTATACATTAATTTTCATTTTAGTTTTTGAAATTAATATAATATTCTACAAAAATGATGACCACAACCTTTTCAGTAAACTATTCTCTTTACCATATGTAAACTACAAATATTTATTGTTTAAAGAATAACAGAATGTTAATATATGAATGTTAATATATTATAAATAGAACATATATATTTCAATTAGGAACATCTTCATTAATTAAAAGAAAACTATTTTTCGGTATTATATTTTGATAGTAATGAAGTTTTCTTCATAATTATCGAACCCCTCATGGAAAAATAATATATTACATCCTATTCTGAAATAAAACTATCTGAAAATAGTTTTAGAAAGATTTATAAATGTATTTCTCCAAGATTCCTTTGAAATTAAGGTGCAATAAATCCTTTTTTTCATCCAATTTTTCATGCCGTAATTCCCAGCTAAGGAAATAAGCATGACCAATTAAATGCGCACTTAATAAGAAACTTTCACTCTCATTGTAATTAAATAATAAACTCCGCAGGCAAATCATGAAAACTTTCTAATGTAGAAATAACGGAGATTATCGAGCGAATAACTAATGGATAATGAAGTTATTAAGGACTGTATAAATGAGCTGTGCAAACGCAACATGATAGCAATAATTAGAAAATGAAATTGTAAAACTACACTTTTGGAGGAGAAGGAAACCTTAATCTAAACTATGCAACTTTAAGCGATATTTTTATCATGAGGTGTTTCATTTATCTTCCACATATTAAATCAAGTTACTTTAATGTTTGCAATTTTATACGTAAAACATTTTCAACCTTCACTAAAGATAGACTATTTTGGAATTAAATTGTATCTATTTACGTTTATAAATATCATTTTAATTATATAATAAATTTAAACAAAATTCGAAGAAATTAGCGGCATTGCTCAAAAAAATTATTCTTATAAAAATATTTTGATAAAAAGCTTTATTTCAATAAGTGAAAGACAATATCTGAGTTTATATAGTTTTAACATAATTATCATGAAACTAAAATAAATTTATTTCAGTGTATTTATTTGCGAAAACCCCAATTTACGTTATTAGATATTTGCTTTGATTTCAAATCATATCAAACTGCTTAGAAAAGAACTTTTCAATCTTCTATGAATAATTCTAAGAAAAATAACTTACATAACCTTTTTAAATGATTTCGAACACTACTAACTTTAACGTTTATTTTAACTGTTCCACTTATCGCAAATAACATAATTTATAATTATTATATGTCTCGTTTCATTAAATGCTGTAAATCCTGCTATTCATATTCTATATATGATACTTAACCA